>HG995361.1:12500-612500 GCA_905333045.1 Lysandra bellargus
CTGCGATCTACGCGGTCTAGATTTGCAGGAGACCAGCGGACCGACATCAGGCACCCTCACCGGCAGTCAGCAGCTCCGGGCACTAAGTTAAGTGACATTTATAAACATTTTTGTGAGTGAAAAGTAGACTAATTTTAAATATTTATTTTGACAGACTTCTAGTGAGGCTCGGAAGCCCAAATTTGATATAGATATAGCTCTTTTTATATATTTTTAAAATAAAAAAGCCCCGTTAAATTTTAGTTAGTCATTTAAGTTTTAATTAGTATTTAAGAAGTAGTGAAATTCCATATTGAAAAAACACGGAGGCAGTGCCACGCCCCCAGTTAAGGAATTTCGCTTATTGCAGCCCCAATACCCTAGATACCTAAAGAACATAACTTTCAAATTATTGAGTAGACAGCATTTGATATAATTACAAAATTTCAACTTAATCCAATCGGTAGTTTGGCAGTAATTAAAAATTTACGTAAAATTTTCATGACGTCAGGATTTAAACTAGGTCACGGGAATTAGGGTTGCAAATGACGAAGTTTTCGCCGGTCGAGAACTATTTTGCAATATTATTTTAGTTGTCTTAACATACTTTTATTTAGGTAAATCTGTAATTAAACTTAAAAATTCAGTAGGATAAATAAACCATTAAAAATCTTAATTAAGGGACACATATTAACTTAGTAATATTTGGCTAAACAAATTGTAAAAAACGTTTAAATAACATAAAAAATTAAAAGTTTACACCTAAATCTAATTAACGATTAATAACTACCTTGAATTTAACTTTAGTACTAAAAATAACTTATAATACATAATCAATTATTCAAAATTCTCATCAGGTTAGTTGCCGCTCGTTTGCAGATACTTACTACAAATCGATAACCCTATTTCACCTATAAGACAAACAACCAGCCCTCAGATAAGGGACTCCGCCCATATCGTAATGGCCGCCGTCGCATAGTCCGAGGTGTAACAGGCAATTTTAATTCTTTTAAAAAGTTAATAATTTAAATACACTAATTAAATAGTAAAAATATCTTAAAAACTAAATTTTAATTCGAGTTTTATATAAAATAAATAAAAATAGCATTAAAGTAAAATAAAAATAACTTTAAATAGAAAATACACCAAGTTTATTACTAAAATATTAAAAAATTTAAACATTTAAGTAATTAAAAATATTAATAATAAATATTACACCCTTTACATAATATAAATCAGCTCATAAAATTAATATTGAAACAAATTAATAATATTAAATAATAACCCTTAACACCCGGACTACACTCCGTAGATCATAACAGATAACGCAGCGATAACACCATAAGTGCGAGCGGGACACGTAGGGCTGACGCGTGCGATACCCGTCTCGCTCACTGCCCCGCCCACTAACGCGCTCAGTCAGGGCTGCGCAAAATTTCTATGTCAACCCTAACAAATAAATTAAATAATAAAAAATAGGAAAAAACACTCAGCAGTATAAATGAATAACTAAATTGAATAAATCGCTATAAAACACAAATAATAGGCAAAACAGTAAACAAAAATTTAAATCGATATTTAATAAAACAACAATAAACAATAGCACTAATTAAATTAGATAAATATTATACCATAAATAGTTAAATATATATATTGAACATAAAACGTAAACCAAGTAATTAAACATATATGTTATAAAATCATATTATAAGATATAGTAATAGAACATAAATAACATTATCATAACAATTTTAGCACAACAGGAAGTCAATAAAACTCAAAATTTCCATCAGGTTACTCCCGCTCATTGGTGGAGACAAATAATTCATTTAAGCGTGTGGCAGCCCTGACACGCCCACTTGGCGTCAAGCGCGGTGTGTGGTCTGGTAGTACAAGAGCCGCCGCCGGGCAGATTCGGTAAAAATAAAAGTATATTATATCAGTTAAATTAATACAAAGTTAAATATAAATAAGTATAAATAAATAATATTAAAACAAGTAATTAAATAAATTCTGTTAAAAAAGTGTAATACAAACAAAAATAACATTAACAAATAAATAAATTACGGGACATTAATATATAAAAATCCAAAATTAAGAACAGATATAAATTAAAATATTAGGTATATTAAAACAAGATAAAAACATAAAAAGACACTAACATAAAATAAAAATAACCCGGAAGACTACTGGCTCTCGAACTATAATTGATCGAAGGCGATAAGAAGCGGTTGCGATTTTGCTATTTTAATATCATAGGCGTTTGAATATTTTTCAAGTTATATCATTGGACTAATTTGACCGGCGAAAATCGTCCTTTGAGCCGTGACAAGCGGTACTTTAGACCAGTTCGCTTCCCTATTGGGGCGTCTGTTAGACTAGTGACATTGTATATGTATATAATTAAATAGTGACGTCACTGTTTGCAGTTTTAATATTTTAAAAAATTATTATATATACAATTTTAGTAATTAGTTGACCGGTTGATCCCTATTGGGAAACCGCTTAGATTAAGTTAGCATAGTGACTAGGATACATAAACTGTGACGTAAAGTTATCTCTCTTTTCTACATATTGTTTTGTTTTATCCATACACAATACACATATACTTTTAAATAGACAAATTGATCCCTATTGGACAACACATTATAGTATTAGTTTGACAATAAATAGACAAGTAGCCCACTATTGGGACTACTGAAATAGTAAGGCTAGGAAAAGACAACAAAACTTTGAAATAATAAAGTCCCTTCGAAAAATAAATAGCAACAATAAAAGCCGTAATTGAGTTTGCCATTTCAATCTGAAAGTTAAGCTTAACCTAGGACATCATTAAATAATAATTAAAATTGAAATTTAAGAGCTAGTATAGAACTAAATAAATAAATATTCAATAAATAAGGCTTATAAATAAAAGAAATTCCTTCTAGTCACTAGTTAAATATATACAAACCTTTTACAACTTATTTTATTTTTACAATAATTATTATTTAGTTATTTAGATTTGACGCGTTCCCCCGTAAGTATAAACAAAGCAAGCAAAATGGCCATGGTACATACGCCAAAGGAGAGTGCGAAACTCAAAAAGACAAAGGGCAAACCCTCCCTTGAGGGCATGCAGAGTGACCAACGAAGCAGTCCTATATTATTGCAAAAACGAACCGATTCTGTTGAGTCCCTTCTGGCAGAGGTAATCGGAACAGTTAAAAACAGTATCTATCTGCTAAACCAGACCAGAAATATGAGAGGAGACTTGAGGTCTGGTTTAGCAGATAATCTGGAAAAGCTGGAAAGAAAAATAAGTGACATAGAGCGATTAGTAAAGAAGGAATCGATAGGAAAAGGGAAAGGAAGTATAAAGGAAACCAAGGAATCGGAAGTACAATGTAAATTAGAGACGTACGAAGTAACAAATAACTGTGATAGTAAACAATTAATTATGCAAATGTACAACAGGCTAAAATTTGAAATACATGATAGGGCAGATAATATAAGGGAATCTGTAGAAGAGCAGATTACAGTGTTAGCGAATACAGTGATAGCGAATAAATTAAATGAAGAGGTAGCGCAGGAAACAAGGAAGGATAACCATAAGGTAGGGGAGAGTTATGCCGCCAAGGTGGCGACGGGGGGAGTAAAAACCTTACCGTCGGAGCCGAGGCCCATAACTGTCCACTCCTTAGCAGTAACGGACAAGGAAAATGATATGACAGGACAAGAGATAGTTGATAGCGTAGGTAAAATAATAGATGCAAGAAAAGAGGGCATAAAAGTAGAAAGAATAAGAAAAGGAAAAGGGAGGAAGGTAATAATAGGCTTTAGGGACAGAAAAGAGAGAGACGAAGTAAGGAAAAAGATAGAGATATGTGCAAGTGATAAGTTCGAAGTGGAAATAGTGAAAAACAAAGACCCCCAGGTTATTCTGTATGGGGTGCTGAAGTCGAACACGGATGACGACATTTGTGACGCAATCCGTGTTCAAAATAAGCACCTTGTGCAGCATATCCTGGATGGGGACGAGGACAGGATAAGGGTTAAATACCGTAAGCGTGGTAAGGATGCCCATACTGAGCACGTCGTGCTGGAGGTGTCTCCGGAGATATGGCTGTGCCTCACCAGAGAAGGCCGCGCATACATCGATATGCAGAGGGTGCGGGTCGCTGACCAGTCCCCTCTAATACAGTGCTCGCACTGTCTGGGGTACGGTCATGGGAAGCGATTCTGCGCCGACATTGCTGCGGAAATGAGGTGCAGCCATTGCTCCGGAGCTCACCACAAATCACAGTGTGAGGGCGTCGGGGCGGGCACCGAGCCATGTTGCATTAATTGTAAGAAAAATAATCTAAAAGCAAACCATGGCGCGTTCAGTTCAGAGTGCCCGATAAGAAGAAAATGGGAAGCCATAGCGCGTGCGGCGGTATCGTACGATCCTGAAGATGATGCGTTCGTAGAACGTACATGGCTCTACGGGCGCACACGTAACGATACTACGATACCGTCGCAGTACAGCTGTGAATAAAAATGTAGAGCCGGATAAGTGTTGTATTAGAATTGGTAATAGAAGTGTATTGCTGGTAGTAAATAGTAAATTTATGGCAGCAATAAATAGCAATAGTGTTTAAATGTATCAATTCTAGGGTTCAAAAATCTGTATGTTTAAAAAAAAAAAAAAAAAAAAAAAAAAAAAAAAAAAAAAAAAAAATTATATTACTTCGCATTTATTTGATGTAGCAAATAAAGCAAAAGTAAATAAGTCAATTGTTTGTAAACATTTATATAAATGTAAATATTAAAATAACTATGTATTTAATTTTATGTTGTATTGTATTAATCCTGTAATTAACAAAATAATAATATCGACACTCACGTAAACGGCTCTACATTTTTAACAACAAGCGCCAATTTAAAAGTAGCTCAACCGCACATACCGAAATTAATAATAGGCTATGATCCGCTCGAACTTATATCCTGTAAAGAAAAAATGTACTGTGAAATATATAAATGTATTAAACTGTACTTGAACAAAATGCATAAACTGAATGTAAAATTAATGTTAAAGACTGTGAAATGTATAAAATGTTAGTATGAATCAGTAAAGTATAAAAATATGAGAAGACAATCTATATGTAAAAGTTAAAGCTAACAACTGTAAATGATAAATAGAGAAGTAATGTATTATGAGGAAAAAACTAGTGTACAAAGTAAAACTGTGAATAGATGTAAATAGATAATGTAAAAGATTGTGAAATGTATAAAATATTAGTATGAATCATTAATGTATAAAAATATGAGAGACAACCTATATTGTAAAAGTTAAAACTAATAACTGTAAATGATAAATAGAAAAGTAATGTATTATGAGAAAAAATTAGTGTACGAAGTAAAAATGTGAATATAAATAGAATATGAATGTAAATAGATAATGTAAAAAAGATTGATGAAAAAAGCTATGTATAAGAAATGTATAAATAAAATGTAACAACTGACGTAAATAAGCCATGTATAACTCAAACAATATGAACATGTAATAAATAAATAAATGTAGAAATTGTCCCTTATCATGTAAGGGGGAACAAGAGGTCCCAAGTGAGGGGCCATTTAAAAAAAAAAAAAAAAAAAAAAAAAAAAAAAAAAAAAAAAAAAAAAAACCTAACCTAACCTAACCTAACCTAACCTAACCTAACCTAACCTAACCTAACCTAACCTAACCTAACCTAACCTAACCTAACCTAACCTAACCTAACCTAACCCCAGTTTCGTGCCGATTCTCGTCGAAAGCACATGTTTTTTGCAATCGCTCCGCGTCAAAAATCGAAAAAAGTGGTAAATCCTTAACCGATTTTCAAGTGTGATATACCAATCGACGCGTCTTAGTGCCGCCTACACGTGGGCAATTCGAACGCGCCTTAAATAGTTCGAAAAAACTGTGAAAAGTGCGAAAAACCGGAAGTGTCAAAAATTAAAAACTTGGAAGTGCGATAAAAGACGCTATAGTGTTAGGATTTCTGTGATATAAAGTGGACATTGTAGGGGACAGTGACCTTTGTATGTACTGTGATTTTTAGAGTTTAAGACCTACGGGAAGTAGGTTTGACCTTGTGTTTTAACTTTAGGCGTCACCACGAGGTCAGTGAAGCAAAGGTCAAAGTGAACCTGTAAATAGTGGCCCATGAAATAGTACGGAGGAGCACCATATTTCTGCAAAAAGAAAAATTTTTGGGATTATAGGGGGTAAGTTATAAGCATTAAAAAATAGAAAATTAAAACATCCGGAGCGGAGGCGCCTATTGAGACGCGTGGGATTAAACGACGTCATTGGCTGGCATAAATAGGGTTCCAAGCAGCCCGCTATTTAAAGGTAGGTGGTTCTGAACATCAAACCGGTGAAAACCGGGAAAACTTTTTCCGAAAAGCGGCTGCAGCAAAGACCAGAGACCAGTGACAGACGTCAAAGTCCCACCAAAGGCTGCCCGCACGTGCCCCCAACCCAACGCCCAAAACCGCGTGCCTCTAGCCCCCCCAGAACAGCAGATACACCTAAAAAGGTAAAAAATCTGGATTAAACAGGAACGGTCGGGAATAGAGAGAAGGAGGCACCGGGAGCAGACGGCTGACATCGAGACGAAACAATCGAGCCCTCGCTCGCCTCTCTAGGACATCGGGAAAGAGAGTTAGCCTCAAAAAACGTTTTGGCCGCCATTTTGACGGCCATCTTGGAAAAGTTCGAAGGACTTTTACTCCCGATCTAATAATCGGACAGAGGCGTGCGATACATCGTTAGAAAGGGCTTGACGAGGAGTATCTTGACACATCAAAAAAGGGGGGGAAAAGGGGGGATTTGTAACCCCCCCAAATTCACCTATCATCATCTGCCCAAGGTGAGGATACCCCCAGCAATTGGAAACCGCGATCCAGGCAAGTTAAAATCGACGGAGTAATCGAGCGAAAAACATCGACTTTGACGTTTCGTCCGCCATTTTGCAAAAGTTCAGACGCCGATTGCTCTGAAACTAGACGCCTTAGAAGGACGCGGTTTTCAACATCGGGCAGCACAAGACGCAAGCTACATATTCTGGGGGGTCAGAACTCTAAAAAGTCGGAAAAGTCAAAAAATTTTCCGAAAAAATTTTCCACCCAACTGACATCGGAAAACGACAGAAGAGCTCAGACCGAGGCTATTAAGCCCAAGCACCCCCCATCTAAGTCAAACGGTTGCTGAGATAAAGGGCATCAAAGAGTGACATTGACAGCTCTACATCTGTCAAACACCGGACAAAAACTGGAATATCTCCGCTTCTAGACAAGCTAGAAGAACGCGGTTTCTTTGGAAGTAAAGAGCCCCACCTCAGCTACCCCCTCCCCAAATTCGAACCGAATCCGAGAAGGTCAAATTTCAAGGACGAATTTGGGGACAGGAACCAGACCATCAGGAAGAGGAGAAAAATCCAAGAAAAACGAGCCCAAACTCGAGTTAGCTACGACAAATAGCCGGGTAGCAGCATTAAAACAAAAATCCAGACTTAAGAAACGGCGGCCATTTTGAAAAATTTTAAAACCCGATAACTCCGCTTCTGTACCTTGCAGAGAGACGCGGTTTTCTTCAGGGACACCAGCAGGCAAAGCTTTATCCAGGGGTGCCACCTCCGAACACCTGGAAAAGGGGTCAACCCCTGGAAATAGCAAAAACTCACCTGCAAGCTTCGGGACGTCGCAGAAAGCTGCGGTTTTTCGGGAACCGGAACTGGAGAAGGGTGAAGACGCCACACCTGCAATCCGGAACTCCTGGAACGCCTGCAGCACCTGGAAAATAAGAAAAATCAAACTCACCTGGAAGAAGCCACCGCATCTGGAACTGAAGAGCTGCAACACCTGAAAAAGAGCTTAAATTTAAGGTACAGAAATTATAATAGCTTTAGTGACCAGTAGCCCCTATTGGAGCTACTGACTAGTTTGTAAGAATTTGAATAAGGACCAGCTACCCCATTTTTGGTGTAGTTGTTAGATTAAGTTTTGATTATTGTGTGCTTAGGGAACCCCTTACACAACATTTTATTTTATCTATCTAGAGTAGGTCAGTTAACCCCCTATTGGGGAAACTGCTAGGTTAGTATTTTTTGACATTTTACAAATTTGACATTTATTTTTTAATAATTCAATTTTATTATATTTTTATCTTATATCATTTTACAATTGACATTTAATTTTATTTATTTTATTTTATTTTGACTAAATTCTCCTAACAAAATGATGCCACGCACCCCCCATATACAGCGAGCTAGCGATACCTTCACCATTTCACCACCTAAAAGAAACGAGGCCGACGAGGGTAGATCCCAGTCGCAACCAACAAATACCTCCGCTGTGCGGAAAAGCATTGACAACTACGAGACGATAATTATAAATAACGAAACACCAACCACTAGTAAAATAAAGCCAAATCAGGAACCAACGGTACCTAAAACAAAAATAAGCAGAAAACCGGTAGTTATTGAAAAAGTTTATAGCCCCGTTCCACCTACAAAACCCAAAACAACAGAGGGAAGAGCCTGTCTAGAGCGAGCGAAGAGACATATAAATTGCTCCAAAAACTTTAAGACAGAACTTAAAGAAGGAGCCTTCGCCGCTATAGAGAGGCTCTTCGAAATAGTAAAGGAATTAGAAAACGAACTCACCAGTGTCAGAGCCGGGAGCAATGGCGGGCCGGGGAAGGACCCTATACATCCCGGACCCTATATTCCCGGTCAGCCGGCGCAGGAGTGGGTGCAGAGGCCGAAGCACTGGTGAGGAACCTAGAAGAGAACAGTAGATTAATAAAAGAAAATATAAAAAAGATGGAAGAGATAGGAGAAAGCATAAAGGAAAATAGAGACAAAATGGGAAAATTGAGCTCGTTGCTGGAGAACAACATGACTGTCGCCAAACCGGCGAGCTATGCGAGCGTTGTCTCGAGAGGTTTCGTAGAGAAACCTCCCGAGGCAAGGGCCCTGCACTCAGTCATGGTGTCCTCCAGAGACGAGCAAGACAACGGGGAAGAGTTATTGGAAAAGATTAGGACAACGGTTAACGCAAAAGACGGATGGGTGAAGGTGGAACGGGTTAGGAAAGTAAAGAATAGAAAAGTCGTCATAGGATGCATAAATGAGGAGGAGAGGAACAAGGTAAGAGAGAGGCTTGGTAGGAATGATGGATTAATAGTCGAAGAGGTGAGAAACAAGAACCCCCTTTTAGCCTTCAAAGATGTGATGAAGGTCGACGTAGCTGACTTCGTCACTGCGTTCTGCAACCAGAATGCAGACATCTTTGGGGGCTTGAAGGGGGACGAGAAAAAGGTCGAAGTAGCATACGTGAAGAATGCGAGGAACCCCCTGCAGAAACATCTCGTGGCCAGAGTCAGCCCACAGGTATGGAAGAGGTGTGTGGATGTTGGCTATGCCCATATTGGGCTTGGCAGAGTGCGTGTTGAGGACCATAGTCCATTGGTGCAGTGCTCCTGTTGCCTGGGGTATGGGCACACGAGGAGGCACTGCCAGGAGAGTGAGGTGCGATGCAGCCACTGCGCCGGTCCTCATCTGAGGACTGCATGCGACAAGTGGCTGCGGGGAGAGAAGCCCAAGTGCATCAATTGCGCGAAGGCGAAGAGAGGCAACGAGGAGCACAGTGCCTTCGATAGAGGATGTATAGAAAGAAAGAGGTGGGATGCTCTGGCCAGATCGGCGGTAGAGTACTGCTAAGGTTGTCCCCGGTGAGTACTTCCAGTACCGAATACTGCAGGCTAACCTCCAGCGGAGCCAAATCGCCACAAGGGAGCTAATGCTCGAAGCCACCAAGCGTAAGGCCTGTGTAGCGCTGCTGCAAGAGCCCTACATAGGTGGGGCCCGGAGTATGAGAACACACAACGGAGTGAGGGTCTACCAGAGCGATGGGGAAGGGGACGGTGTTGTCAAGGCGTGTGTTGCAGTATTCGACGACACGTTGGACGTCGAGCTGCACACGCGCCTCAGCAACAACAACATTGTTGTGGCCACCCTCCGAACCAAAGCCTGGGAGATGGTTGTAGTGTCCTTCTACTTCGAGCCCGATAAGCCTGTGGGGCCCTACCTGGACCATCTTATGAGGATAGGAAGGGAGTTGGGATCCGATAAGATGGTCTTGGGAGGCGACGCCAACGCAAAGAGCCCGTGGTGGGGTGGTGATGTAGAAGACCCGCGAGGAAGGGAAGTGTCTGCTGTACTGGAAGCAATGAGCTTACACATACTCAACACTGGAGACATACCCACGTACGACACCATCAGAGGGGGTAAAAGGTACACCAGCTTCGTGGATGTGACAGCGTGCTCTGACGATCTGCTGGACCGAGTGGGTGACTGGAAGGTGGAGGAGGGTCTGACGAGCTCGGACCACAACGGCATTTCCTTCGGCATCACACAACATAAATCCACAGGCACGAACATAATACGTACTACACGCATCTTTAACACTCATAAGGCGAACTGGACTCAGTTTCGTGAGAAACTGACCCAGTTGATGTCAAACAGACAATTGACTGTACAAGCGATAGACTCAATACACAGCACACAACAAATAGATGACGCAATAGACAGCTACACACAAGCCATAACACAGACATGCAGAGACACTATGCCGACCAAAAAACACACGCAGAAATTCACCTTGTCGTGGTGGAATGATGAGCTCGCGCAGATGAAGAAGGAGGTCGCCACGAGGAAACGCAGGATCCGGAACGCAGCGCCTGATCGCAGAAACCGCGTAGTCGGGTTGTACCTGGAAGTGAAAGAGAAGTATGAGAAGGCAGTGAAAGAGGCTCAAGTAGCGAGCTGGAAGGAGTTTTGCCAAAAACAGGATAGGGAGGGGGTCTGGGAGGGCATCTACAGAGTGCTGAACAGAGTTGGAGGGAGGGAGGAGGATCTGCCCCTAACAAGGGGCAGTGAGACCCTCGACGCCCGAAGCTCCGCAGAATTGTTGGCGGAGACCTTCTACCCCGCGGACCTGGAAAGTGATGAAAGCGAGGAACATCGACGGACGCGTCGGCGTGCGGAGTCCTTGGACTCCGAACCGCCGACGGGCCCGGACGACCCTCCTTTCATCATGGAGGAGTTGAAGAGAGCCGTAAGGTCCTTCAACCCCAAAAAGGCCCCCGGGGCGGACGGTCTCACGTCCGACATCTGCCAGCGCGCTGTAGATTGTAACCCGGAATGGTTTCTTGCCCTGCTGAATAAGTGCCTCACTGTCGGCTACTTTCCCGAAAAGTGGAAGCAGGCGACAGTGGTGGTGCTGAGAAAGCCGGGCAAGGAATCATACCGGGTACCAAAAGCCTATCGACCGATCGGCCTCCTTCCTGTTCTCGGCAAAATCTTTGAGAAGATGCTGGTCGCCCGACTTAGGTTCTACCTGTTGCCCAAGATAAGCCCCAACCAGTATGGCTTCATGCCCCAAAGGAGCACCGAAGACGCCCTCTATAGGTTGGTGAACCACATCAGAAAGCTGAGGGAGGAGAAGAAAATTTCTGTTGTGGTATCACTGGACATAGAGGGGGCCTTCGATAGTGCTTGGTGGCCGGCCATAAAGGTTCGGTTGGCTGAAATTGGGTGTCCGAGGAACTTGAGGCGCGTGTTCAGTAGCTACTTGAGCGGTAGAAGAGTGAACGTGAGGTATGCTGGAGTGGAAGTGAGCAAGGGGACCGACAAGGGGTGCGTACAGGGGTCCATCGGTGGACCGATCCTGTGGGACCTTTTGTTGGACCCCTTGCTAATTTTGCTAGAGGAAATGGATGTGTTTAACCAAGCCTTTGCGGACGACATTGTGTTGGTCTTTGAAGGAAAAACGGCCCTGGAGATAGAGCAAAAGGCCAACAAGGTACTAGATGCTATTAGGAAATGGGGAGAGTCGAATAAATTAAAATTTGCCCCGCATAAAACATGCGCGTTATTATCAACGAGAAAACAAAAATTTGACGTGCCTCGACTTGTTATGGGGGGCGTGGATATACAATTTTATGATAACATAAAGGTATTGGGCCTAACTATAGTAGCGCATTGACATTCAACGCCCATGTCACAAACATCTGTAAGAAGGCCATAGCACGCTACAAGCAGCTAGCAAAGGCTGCTAGAGTAGGATGGGGGCTTAACCCCCAGATAGTTAGGACTATATATATGGCCGTGATAGAGCCGACTATTTTGTATGCAGCGGCAGCGTGGGCACCCACCGCGGAAAAGATGGGGGTCCAAAAAAGGCTCAATTCCGTTCAACGGGGTTTTGCCCAAAAGATCTGCAGAGCATATCGGACCGTCTCCCTGAACTCTGCAATGCTGTTGGCTGGGATACTCCCTCTTGACCTCAGAATACTCGAAGCATCGAGGCTTTATGAGGCCAAGAAGGGGGTAACACACCCGGTGTTGAGAGACAGGGAGGTGGAGCGAATGGCTCCCGCGATTGAGGACCCACATCCGGCAGAGCAGGTAGAGCTGAGGTTCGGGTTGGTAGACGAGGACTCATATGCTGACGTGGTTAACAGCCACGTCCATAGGATCTATACGGATGGCAGTAAGATTGAGGGTCGAGTCGGAGCCGCACTCTCCTTTTGGAAGGGTGAGGCCGAGACGAAGGCCGTCAAGCTTGCATTGCCACCGTATTGCACCGTCTACCAAGCCGAACTTCTAGCGCTCCAAAGAGCTGTAAATGAAGCCTGCAAGAGTGGAATGGCAAAGGTCGGTATCCTCAGCGATTCCAGATCGGCCCTCCAGGCAGTCACTCTTAGTTCCCCTCATCCCCTGGCGGTGCAAACAAGGGCGGCCCTCCGAAAAGCTGCTTTGCAGAGGCGGGAGGTCTCCTTGTTTTGGATCAAGGCGCACGCGGGGTTGAGAGGGAATGAGAGAGTAGACGAGTTAGCCAAGGAGGCCGCTCTGGGCTCGAAAAGGAAGCCCGACTACGATCTGTGTCCTGTTTCATTCGTCAAGCGTATCTTAAGAGAGGATACGGTTGGAGAATGGGACAGGAGATACGAAGTGGGAGGGACGGCCGGAGTTACGAAGCTCTTTTTCCCAAGCGCTGCTGCTGCACACAGAATAGTCAAGAAAATAGACATAACACATCACACAACACAGATACTGACTGGTCACGGCGGATTCGCCTTCTACTTGCATAGATTCAAGTTGAAGGAGGACCCGTCGTGCTCGTGTCAGCCCGGAGTTGAGGAGACGGTTCCTCACCTGTTATTCGACTGCCCAATTTTTGCTAGCAATAGATATGATATTGAGCAGAAATTGGGCATATCGATGACGGGTGAGATCCTGCCATCCATCCTGGGGGGAAAAAAGAGGGAAATCTTTCTCTCTTTTTGTAAAGAGATTGTTACCTATGTAAATAAGATTAACTGTGATAAATTAGTGTGATGTAGTTGTAGGATGTTACTGTGATATTAGGGTTAGATTGGATGTTGTGCCGTAGTTTTTATTGTTTTATTATTTTAGCTCTGACATTTTGAATTGTATTATTATTGAATTTTATTATATTGCATTAATTATATTGACTTTCTATGGGAATTATTATATTAAATTGGAATTAACTTATACTGCTCACAAATAAATGTAACAAATTATTGGAAATTTAAAATCGATTTAAATCTTATAACTATAAGAAAAGACAAGTACCAAGAGTACTGAAAAATATCGACAAATTACAATTGTAATAAATAACCAATCAATGTATATTAGACGTAAGAATGACCACAAATATGTGTGTGAAAGAAGATAAGAAGATGAAAGAGCAAATTGTAAAAATAGTTATAAGACCTTTACACAAAAGAAAAAGAGCAAAAGATTAAAAATTAAAAGAGAGCAAAAAACAAGCCCTGATACTGTTAGGGGAATAGCTATTAAAAAAAAAAAAAAAAAAAAAAAAAAACCTAACCTAACCTAACCTAACCTAACCTAACCTAACCTAGCCATAAAGTATAGCCTATAGCCTTTTTCAATATATAGGCTATCTAACACTGAAATAATTTTTCAAATCGAACCAGTAGTTCCTGAGATTAGCGCGTTCGAATAAGCCATTTCGAATAATTTCTCCCATTCTTTCCACACTTTCCTCTATTTCTTCACTGCTATTAGTCTTAGCGCAATAAAATATAGCATATAGCCTTTCTCAATAAATAGGCTATCGAACACTGAAAGAATTTTTCAAATCGGACCAGTAGTTCCTGAGATTAGTGCGTTCAAATAAGCCCTTTCAAATAATTTTCCCCCTTTTTTTCCACACTTTCCTCTATTTCTTCGCTCTTATTGATCTTAGCGTGATAAAATATAGCCTATAGCCTTCCTCGATAAATAGGCTATCCAATACTGAAAGAATTTTTCAAATCGGACCAGTAGTTTCTGAGATTAGCGCGTTCAAACAAACAAACAAACTCCCAAACTTGTATCTATGAAGGGTCAGAAGTTCTCTCAGCAACTTCCAAACCATAGTATTCCCGGTGCAAAATCTTACTTGTTGGTAGCATATGCTTAGAATACTGTTCACGAAACCGAAGTCATCACATGTTTCCATGTAAGTAAATTTTGAGGAGTTCCCTCGATTTCTTATGGATCCCTTCATCAGGTCACCACTTTTATGAATACGGTATCAAATTTGGATGATAACCTTTACACCAAAAGAAAAATTTTGAAAATCGGTTCACAATCGGCAGAGTAATCGTTGAACATAAAAAACAAACATAACACCTCCTCCATTTTGAAAGTCGGTTAAAATTGTAGCCTAATATAATATTGTGTTTCTCTGATGTATAAGCTATATTAATATTATAAAGTTTCATTGAAATCCATTCAGTAGTTTTTTTGCGTGAAAGAGTAACAAACATCCATACATTATTAGCTATTTGGCCGAGCTTTGCTCGGTATTCGATAAAACTCGAATAAAATGTCATTTTCTAAAAATGATTCCTAGCTAGATCGATTTATTGCCCCAGAAACCCCCTTTATACTAAATTTCATGAATATAATGTTGGAGCCGATTCCGTGATTCCAATTAAATCTATATTTATATATATATACAAGAATTGCTCGTTTAAAGATATAAGATTAGTAGGATAAGTATAATTAGTGTATACTGCTACCTATGACATTTTTTATAACACCGACACTGTAAAAATCGTCTACCTAAATACCAAAATTAGGTAGTCATTAAAATTAGGTATTCTATAGCCATGGGCGCCGGAAGAAATAATTTCCAAGGGGTGCAGATTTTAGTTTTTTCTTTTCTTTTCTTTTTACTTTTTACGAACAACAGTTAGTTAGTAGTGTCCTGAGTCAACAAGAGGAAGGTTGTGAGCTAACATTTTCTTGAGATTAAAAAAAAGATAAAATACGCAGTAGGCATTTTAATACTCATTTAATTATTATGTGATAAGTTGACATAAGTATTTTTATAAGGCTGATTATTGATATGCAGGCATTTTGACCGTGTTTATCGCACACTATAATCAGGGGCGGCGTAAGGCGTAGTCAATGTGGGCAACCGCTTACGGCCTCGCGGTCCAAGAGGCCTCGCGCCCCTATTAACCACAAGGATTCTTTTAGGATTTGCGAGTTTTGATACTGATTTTTTTATAAATAAAGTATCAAAAAATTCTTTCTCTCAACAAAACCCGTCCCCTTGCGTTATCTATCAGGGGGCCTCGCAAGATGTATCTTGCCTACGTCAAACTTAGGTCTTGACTGATGACTCTTGCCCCGCCACTGACTAATCATTATTTAACTATCTCGTTTAAATATAATGCGATAGGAGCACTCGCCTTATCCAGTCGTGACATTAGATACTTACATATATTTTTAATTTTTTATCAATAAGGAAATGTTGTTTTATTCGTTTTGTTAATACTTGTTAATAGATACTATTGAAGATTTAATTCATAGCATCTACTGAGTAGTTACAACTTTTGTGTTATATTATATTATAGTTTTCCTGATCATGATAAAGGTAAGTCGTAAGTTAAGTAAATATTAATTTACTTTCAATACTGTATATACAAATACATACAACTAACGGCTTTTAACGAGACAATCTTGTGTAGATGTTACTGTAAAAGCTCGAACTGCAGTAAATCCTAAGATTTTCTAGTAAAACCTAAGATCTAGATCTACCAATCCCTAATAGTAAAATATGTCCGAAAAGGTTTGCGATACGAACTAATTACGATACGAACGAACGATATAATTGGTAAATCTTAGTATTTACAGTAATGGCATGGTATATGTTGAAAAAAACAACGGCCAAGTGAGAGTCAGACACGCGCACGAAGGGTTCCGTACGGTTATAGAGCAAAAACATTATTTTATTTTAATATTATTATAAATTATTAAAGTGGTATTAACCGTGGGAGAGCCATGCTTCGGCACGAATGGGTCGGCTCGACCAGAGAAATACCACGGACTCACAGAAAACCGGCGTGAAACAGTTGCGCTGTGATTCGCCGAGTGAGTGAGTTTACCGGAGGCCCAATCCCCCTTTTTTTTAACGCAGAGAAATGCTGTGACGCATTCGACGCAGGGGGTGGGGACTCCCGCTGCGGATATGTGGGGCTCGCCGCGGCGAAGATGGTAGGTGCCGCGGCCCTACCCACTAAAACTCTGCGATGTTCCTTCTCTTGCTACTGACGGATGCACGGGTCCCATGGAACATTACTCCGCAGTTTCGACAGCGCAACGCCTACTTAACGCAGGCCCCTCTCTATGTCGGAGTTTTTAACCTCCTAGGCCAAACAAAGGCCCCAAACGGGGGGCTTGTTTAGGCCATCCTCCTCCGATTGTGTCGCGATGCGTAGGAACATGAGGCGCATCACGACCTTCTCGGGACTCGGTGCAATGGGCGGCGGCGTCCCCACACCACCACCCCGAGTTCCCCTGCTAAGACAGGACGTTTCGGCCATTGTGGTCGTTTCGTCTTCGCCTCGGCCGTGGTCTTCGTCGGAGGTCGAGCGCCTCCCTCTCTCTTACTCGCTCGGCCTCCTCTTTAGCAGAGATGACCTCCTCGGCGAACTTCTCCACTTGTCCCCATTGGTGCTCACTGCTCAGCATGGCAAGCACCAATGCCGGCAGCGATAGGTCTTGTCCGATGGCGGCCGTTAAGGCCGCTAGGCCCAATCCCCCTACCCTATTGCCTTCCCTACCCTCCCCTACCCCTATTTCCTCTTAAAGGGCGACATACCTGTAGCTCTTCTGAAGTTGCGAGTGTCCATGGGCACCGGAAGTTGCTTTCCATCAAGTGAAATATTTTGTTTTAGGTACAGACCTTACTTATTAATTAATCACTTAATTTGATTGCCTTTTTACTTTTTTATAACCAAATATATGAAGAATACTGATTGAATTATAGTAGCTTAGGTAAGCATTATGTTAACTATTACTACCTCTTTTGTCTTATAATAATAACTAGCTATTTGGCCGAGCTTCGCTCGGTATTCGATAAAACACGAATAAAAAGACATTTTCTAAAAATGATTCCTAGCTAGATCGATTTATCGCCCCCGAAAACCCCTATATACTAAATTTCATGAAAATCGTTGGAGCCGATTCCGAGATTCCAATTATCTTATATATAAAATTCTCGTGTCTCAATGTTAGTCCACGAACTCCTCCGAAACGGCTTTACTGATTTTTACCAAATTTTATATGCATATTCAGTAGGTCTGAGAATCGGCTACTCGGTACTTTATATATTGATAAGTGCATTTGTTGAATAAATAATAGTAAATTATTACCATCTGAGACTGACGGTGACCATTGTTTGTGCGACGGAATAGCGATCGACGTTGCCATGGCGACATTCTTATTAAGTCACTTCAATAAAATAATATGGGCGAAATACTTTTTAATATTATGGCAAAGCAACGTTTGCCGGGGCAGCTAGTATATTTATATATATGTTATAGGCAAACTCCGAAGCTCTGGCGCTGCTAGGTTGGACTGGTCAATCCTCAGGTCAGACTGAATGACTTAGTCAAAGCCCAAACAAATGTAAATTTTCGGCCTTTGACTAAACAATTTTCGTCAAACCTGGGAGGTACTAATTTGGTCAGGCAAACGTCAAAACACAATTTTATTAAATCGGGGTTTGACGAGTCAAACTCCGATATAGGTATGAAGTATCTTCGTATATTTGGAAGCATTTTATCATTTAAGCAGCTTTCAAGTCTTAACCGCTTAACTCTGCCAGTTCTGACACCTGATTGGTCAGCTTACGTGATTTTCACTTTTATATTTGAGATTTGAGATTGTATATTTTTTGTATCTGACAATGGCTTAATCAATTTTTTTTCGTCCCCAAAACAAACAACGTCGTAGCGTTTGAGACGGCGATACTGCAAAGACGTTTTCTTTTTAGCTACTTTAGCGGATTCTACCTCACTGATAATCTGCTTATACAACTGTTTGTTTTTTGTGTGAAATGAACACTTATTTTTATTCAAATTAGAAATTTTCTCTTTAAACTTTACTTTTAAAGCTTCTTTATCCACGTTTTTAGTAACAACAACACCGTTTGATTCACTCATCTTCAATTTTACACAATTACACGCCCGCACGCTCAATGAACGAACATGAAATGACAAAACAATCGGTCGGAACACCGCGAGAGACATTATGAACCTGTTTAAACATGTTCAGATCAACGTTTGACCGAGTTTTGCAGTCGCTTCTAGGATTGACTAGGCCAAAACCGAAACAGAATAATTTACTTTCGACGTTTGACTGAAAAGTTAGGAGCTCCTGGGTTTGACTAAAAATACTTCAGGCAAAGGGCGAAATTAAAATGTATTTCGGGGATCGCCTGACGGCTTTGGCCAAACCTAGGATAAACCAGTCCTTCCGCGAAGAGACTGTGTATCGGACTTTGACTATAACATATATACAAGAATTGCTCGTTTAAAGATATAAGATAATAATAAGCTCAATAGTTCGCCGATTCCTTAATTCATCTTCATCCTTTCCAACATCTCATAGCAACTGAATTTCACACTTCATGAACAGGATACTTGGCAAATGCCCTTATATGCTTCATTCTGCCGGTGAAAGCCGAGACAAAACTTAAAATAAATAATAATAATAATATATATGGACGCTTCTTTTCGCTTATAGTTTATTAAGGCATTGTTTTATTCCTAAAATCAAAATTTACCAGTTGATAGTATTAAAACCTAGCATATACCGAATTTTAATGGTAAATATTCGAAAAAATCGTCGTATTATTAGAAATACTTACATTTACCAACTCGTGTCGGTAAATCCTAAGATTGACACTTTTACCGAAGTTCGAGCTTTTACAGTAAAATAGATATTTAATATTTAAGTCTACGAATAACAAAACTAATTTAAGTATGTTTAATAGGCTAGGTAAAATATTTACCTGAACAAATGCACGACGCATTTGTTTTTTTTTGTTTTTTTGAAGTGAAAACTTCTTTAGCGGCGTTGAGCACTTGTGGGATGGGTAAAAACTGTGAAACTCGCGATAGATTTTCATGTTGATCGAAAAACCATACAAAACGCGTAAGACGGTTGGAGAGTGGTGTTTTGTGTCGAACTCGAACTCGAACTCAATTTGAAACTTGATCGAAACTTGATCGAAACTTGATCGAAACTTGATCGAAACTTGATCGAAACTTGATCGAAACTTGATCGAAACCTTGATCGAAACTTGATCGAAACTTGATCGAAACTTGATCGAAACTTGATCGAAACTTGATCGAAACTTTATCGAAACTTTATCGAAACTTGATCGAAACTTGATCGAAACTTGATCGAAACTTGATCGAAACTTGATCGAAACTTGATCGAAACTTGATCGAAACTTTATCGAAACTTTATCGAAACTTGATCGAAACTTGATCGAAACTTGATCGAAACTTGATCGAAACTTGATCGAAACTTGATCGAAACTTGATCGAAACTTATTCAAAACTTGATCGAAACTTGATCGAAACTTGATCGAAACCTTGATCGAAACCTTAATCGAAACTTGATCGAAACAACTTGACTGACGATTTTTTTAAAATCGATTTTCATAAAATATGGGTTAAAAATGCACAACGTCAATAATCAAGTTTTCACTTCTGCCGGCACTCCCGGAGTGCAACCAGTCTTTTTTATTTTATTTTTTGTTTTAGAGAGTACAGTATAAATGTATATATTTTTATAGTATTATGTTTAATTTACTCACATTTCTTTAGGCCATGTCTTCCGAGGATTACACACAGGTTGCCAAAGAAATGCGAGCGTGGCTAAATTCACAACCACATCTACCCCAAGATGTCTGTAAGTATTGCTATAATTAGTTAATCATGGATCCACATAGAAAAATTTTAGGAAACTTTACACGTTAGTCGTCGTAATAAGATTTTATAAAGGAACATAGCTACTCAAACTACCTATAATACATGTCCATTGTCCACCTCTTAGTGTATTTAAAATCGCTTATATACGCTTTTAGCCTACGATCCCTTCATAGAAGGACCTTCACCGAGCGGTTTACTGGAAAACTGAAAAGTATTTTATATTCAATTACGTATGTCAACAAATTAATTGCAAGTGGGTTGCCTAAAAAATTTCTGTCCAGAATAAAAAAATAAAAAAATAAAAAAAAATTTTACATTTTTCTGGTTTGGTCAAATTCCATACCAATCGAAAGTATGAAGCCCATAGAATATGCATTAAGCATTAACCAGACCGGTACTAGTATCGATTTACCTGCCTACCCAAGAGTTGTGACAGGAAAAAAATAGACAACCTAACGTTTTCATACTTTACGGGCTCCATTCTTTCGATTGGTATAGAATTTGTCTATTAACCAAACCAGCGAAATATTAAAAAAAAAATCTATTTTTTTTTATTCTGGACTGAAATTTTTTAGGCAACCCACCTGCAATTAATTTGCTGACATACGAAATTGAATATAAAATACTTTTCATCCAGTAAACAGCTCGGTGAGGTCCTTCTATGAAGGGATCCTAGGCTATTTGTTATACAATTAATCCTTTAAGTATGCTTAAAAAGTGGTACCGTTACGTAGATGTTAATATTAGTTTATTTTTCAGTTGACGCCTCCGTGGTCTAGTGGTATAGAGCGCGGCTCTTGACTCGGAGGTCGTGGGTTCGATTCCCACGTTGGAAACATGTTATTTCCAAGTTTGGTTAGGACAATGCATGCTGATCACCAGCTGATTGTCTGACAAGCAAGATGATCCATGCGTCGGATGGACATGTAAAAAGTCGGTCCTGCGCCTGGTCTCTCGCCGGTCGTGTCGGTCTTCAGTCCCACTGGGTTATGAGAGTAAAGGAATAGAGAGTGCTCTTGTGTACTGCGCACACACTTGGGCACTATAAAATTACTAGTTTCAATGAAACCGGCCACCGTCACCGAAACCGGTGTGGGAGCTATTATTATTATTTCTCAGTTGGCCTCATAGGCTCAGTGTCACCGAGGGATGGGGAGGTGGGCTAAAATATGGCAAAAAAACGTAGTTTATGTACGTTCTTTAAACCTTACTCATGATATGGCTATAGGTCAATGATAGGGATTGCAAAAAACGGATTTTTAGAAAAATCCGGATTTTCGGATTTTTTCATCCTCAAATCCGGATTAGCCGGATAATCCGGATTTTTTGTAATTATTTAAATATTTTTGATAAACAGCTTTAAATTTGAGTTATTTTCTTATTATTTCTTTATTTGACATTCATCTTAAAAGTGAAAAGAAAAACGTCTTAAAAAATTATCATTTTTCTTAAGTTAGCGATTTTTACATGGGTGTAAAAGGGAAGGGATTAAAATAACAGTATCTGGCACTTTCAATATTATTAAGAACTTAATTATTTTTAACAAAAAATTAAAACCGACTTCCAAGGTAAAAACAATAAGTAATAATATGAACTAAAAAGTATTAAATAATTCTTACTCTTTAATAGTGCCTCTTTCAGAATTCGTCTAAATCTCAACTATTTCTGTACATACTATAGTCTTCATTATTTGAAGTCGGTAGCAGCTAATTTAATCGTGAGTTAATCAGTCAAGGTCAGAATATAATATGAAACTTTTGGGACTGGTACCGACTTCAAAGTAATGAAGACTATAGTATGTACTATGTACAGAAATAGTTAATAGTCCGCGTCGCACGTGACGCGGACGCAGCGCACATAGTCCCTACCCGGCCCGCGCCGCCGCGCCGCTCGCTTGACAGCCCTGCGGCCCTGGCAGATTGAAGTGAGACTGCAGTGAGTGTTAATGTATGTACTATGAACGCTAAACGCAATGCAAAATGTTGAAATTCGGTTGTTTTCCAGAATATCTCGGCGAAGTGAGACAGAATGTTACATTATCCAAGCAACTTAAACTTCTCAGAAGTAATGTCAAATGTGTGCCTTATGAGATAAGGTTGAATTTGGTGACATTGGTGACCAAACCATGTCATGGTAATGATGATGATTATGATAAATGTAATTTGCATAGTAGCATATGTTTTCAATTCTTAACACAGCACCTAAACTCCCAAACTTATATCTATAAGGAATCCGGAATTCTCTTAGTATCTTCGGAACCATAGTATACCTCGGTGCAAAATCTTGCGTTTTTGTAGCATATGCTTAGGATGCTTTTCATAAGACCAAAATCACCATATGTTTCCATATAAATTTCGAGGAGTTCCCTCGAATACTCATAGATCCCATCATCAGGTCACCACTTTTGTGAACATGGTTCCAAATTGGAGTGAAACCTAATATAACAAAACAAAAATTTCGAAAATTGGTTCACAAACAGAGAAGTAATCGTTGAACATACAAAAATAAAAAAAAATAAAAAAAAATATATCCACAGCCGAACATAAAACCGTCTCGTTTTTTGGAAGTCGGTTAAAAATAACTTGATATTTTCAACTAAACACACCGGCAAAATTCTCATATATACGTAATACCAAAATAATTTTGTTATACGAAAATATTTAACATGTTTGAGTTATTTTTCAGCTTAAAATAGTAATTACCTAGGTTCCTGAACAAAAATTAACTTCAAAATATTTAAACACAAAAAAAAAATTTATGTGTAAGTATAATTTTTTTTTACTAAATTTACTACTAAATATTTAAACACAAAAAAATAGAGTAAAACACTAAAAAATATATAAATAAATAGTAAATTTACTACAAAATATTTAAATATTAAAAAATATTTTTTAGAGTTAAAATATTTTGCAGTAATTTTTTTTTACTAAATTTACTACTAAATATTTAAACACAAAAAAATAGAGTAAAACACTAAAAAATATATAAATAAATAGTAAATTTACTACAAAATATTTAAATAGTAAAAAAATATTTTTAGAGTTAAAATATTTTGCAGTAAATTTAATATTTATGTAGATATTTTTTAGTGTTTTACGCTATTTTTTAGTGTTTAAATATTTAGTAGTAAATTTAGTAAAAAAAATTTATACACATTTTTTTTTTGTGTTTAAATATTTTAAAGTTAATTTTTGTTCAGGAACCTAGGTAATTACTATTTTAAACTGAAAAATAACTCAAACATGTTAAATATTTTCGTATGACAAAATGATTTTGGTATTACTTATGTATGAGAATTTCGAGGGTAACCCGGGCTCTTAAGTTCAATTCTTCGTTTTTATTGAAGAAATACCATGTTAAAAGCGTGTAATGCCTTCTATTGATCTCAAGAGAGTCTGGATACGCCATTCCATGCTTGCATTTTGATTGTCAATAATTTCCTGTGGGATATTCTTCTACTCCTCCAGTAGCGCCAACTCGAGCTCCTGAACACATTTTAGAGCTGGAATTTCAGCTCGTACCGTTCACCCATTGATCATTGATGTGCCACACGTCTTCAATCGGATTCACATCCGTAGACCATGCTGACCTCTCCACCTGGGCTACGCCAGCATCATTTAGGTAATAATTCCCGATTTTTTTACTCTATGGACGCGCATAAAATTGAAGTTACTGCCTAAAACTGTGTAAAAGGCATAACATGCAGTTTTAGGATGTCTGTGCTATAACCCTGTACTGTCAAAGTACCATCATTAACAATCATCAGCTCTGTGCGGGCTCCAAATCATATGCCACGCCAAATCATTACGAAGCTTGCATGATAGCCCACTGTTTCCGTTAAGTTTGATGGTCTTACGATTTATCCACATCCTTTATCGCCTGTCAACAAAATTTACACAGAATTTGCTACCATCACTGTATAGCACACGATTTCACTCACTTGTCAAATTTTGATGTTCATGCGCAAATCTTAGCCTGGCTCTTTGCTGCCCTGTCTCAAGTCTTGGTGCGCTTGCTGGCACCTTTGAGTTTAATTTAACTTCTTTGAGTCTTCTTACTGTACAATCACTTACACGTACATCGCGGACCTGTTCCGACAGGTTTCGTCTCTGCAAAGCAGTTTGAGGTGGCTTGTACCCTTACAAAACGGTCACCATTGTCACCCTATATCTGCCTTGTTTTCTTCTCCGAACGTAAGATCCAGTCTCTCTGTAGCGTTGAAAGTTACGAAAGACTACGAAAGCCGACGCACCTAAGGCCTGACTGACCGAACGGTAGGTGTGACCTTTCTCTATCGTGGTTACAGCTCTAGCTGTCGTAGATGCTGGAAAATCACTAATTTTGTATCTAAGCAATGTGTTCTTCCAAAAACCAAATACTTACAACGTCAATCATCGAAAAACACCTAGTAGGGCATAGTTGCAATTAAAATCTGTTAACTTGCCAGTTTTGTTCATTATTTTATTTTTTAAATGAGCTTAGAAACTATAAAAAAGGATTCATGTGTGAAATTCCGACCGGCTCGACCCACTTGAAATCAAGTTGTGGCCCTTTTTACCTGTGTTCCGCTAATTTTGCCAATGTTGTGTATTTAAAACTATTTAGAACTATTAAAAATGTGAAATTTTAGTTAACAAGAAAATCCTAAGCAATCTCAGCTTTATCAACTCCTTCTTTTACGCCTACAGCCGTCAGCCGCACATCATCAAATTATGCTCCACGATCTGCAAGCCTAGAGGTGGAACTTACAAAAAATAGGTCAGACACAAACAATGATCAACAGTACGAGGAGTAGGGTCGAAGTAGACGAGTAAGGAATTCACTATGTCGACGAGTACCTGTACTTGGGCCAATTAGTTTCTTATGACAACAGAAAGGCAGAAAAACTGGTATACGAAGAATGGTGACTTACCAATCTCATTGAAGCACAGACTCGTTGATATGTGTATTTCGCTCGTCATAACCAACGATGCGCAAACTCGATCATCGATTTACGATTTATAAAAGTTCCAACTCAGGGTCTGCCGAAGAGCAATTGAGCTCAAATCTCACAAAACAAAAAAAAAAACATTATGTGCTCCCAAACTAGAATCACAAACGTAGGAATCAAGATGGCCAAGCTAAAGTTGCACTGGGCCGGTCATTATCCGCATACATCTAGTCTGGATATCGACTGAGTGGGTATCTAGGCCTAATAAAAGATAGCGCTACGCTCTGGAGGTATTTTTTTCCTCCAAAGGCAGATCACTGTAATCCCGAGTTCCGACGTTACGACGATCCTTAAGGATCTATTGTGATTCCTTCGTATTAGAGTACCGTCCCCAAACCCATCAAGTAGAAGGTAATAGGTGTGTCACATAATCTGCAGGTCGTAATGCATGCTATTAACACCTATTCTGTAAAGGTGATTGTTTAGCTTACATTGTACAGTTAGGCAGAAGAAAAAAAAATAGAATCCTTGCCAGAAGGCAAGGATTCTATTTATTTTTTTCTTACTAGCCAACTCGTCAACGGTTATGTTACCAATGAAGAACCAACGATTGCGAAGACTTTAGCCTAAAACACGATTATAAACTTCCCACTGGAGACATATGAGTTGGGCTGGCTAACGGTGACGCTGGAGCAAGATAAGTGAAAGATTCGGGCAGCGCCTTTGCCCAGCAGTTGGATAGTATATTTATATTTAGGATATTGCACAGAATAATGACTTAAAATAATTATTTAAACTTTTAATCAACATTTAGTTACATTATAAACTTAGTTTAGTCCTTCATTTCATTAGACAAAATGACAAAATAATCAGCATCAGTTACGTAAACAATGATTGATGATGTAAAATAAAAGATAGGTCATAAGAAATTAGAATATGTCATTATTTTTTTAAATAAAATGATAAAATGTAAAGAAATGTAATTACAACCACCAAATAACTACACAATGGAATGTTAGACATACGAAATTCTGACTTTGGTACATGTAGACCACGTAAAATTGTGATAGCGCCTTGAAACAAATGTGAATTTGTATGTCGGATATTACACGATACATTTAAATTAATTTTATATTACGTAAAAGCTTATTTTTCATAATTTAATCTACTATTCGAAAAAACCGAAAATCCGGATTTTGAAATATAAAAATCCGGATTTTTCAAAGGCCCAAAAATCCGGATTATCCAGATTTTTCGGATTTCGAAGTATTCGGATTGCAATCCCTCAATGACGAAGGACTATCTCAACTGCTCAATTATTTTAGAAACTTAGGCTGGCCATAGACGGACCGCAAGTTGCAGTTAATATAAGGTGATCGCACATTTATCAGCAAGCACGCGCCGTTCGCGACACATTTTAGAATTAATTGTTGCATGAAAATAATATGATGTGATACTATATTTCGTGAACTATGCGGCGTGTACGGCGCGTACAGTGCTGACAAATGTGCGGTCAGCTTTAATTATAAGCAAAATACTATATTTCAGCGGACGGCATGTTGTGCCGCTTCGCTCACAGCTGCTACTACGACATGGAGAGCGCGAAGAGCGCAGCAGATACTTACTTCACTCTCAGACGCGACTACCCTCAGTTATTCACTGACAGAGATCCTGACTCACCTCACATGAAGAAGTTTATAAGTGCCGTGTAGGTATACTTTCACTCTTCAATTATTTTTTTCAGGCTTAAGTTTGATCTCTGTTGCTCTTTACTTGCTTGCCTTCTCTATATTAGTCAAAACTGTTTTCATGGCTTAGTTATTACAATGATTCCAAAGCCATTTAATGTCCTATTAGGGAAATTGATAAGTTTTTTTTTAAAATACTTTATTCACTTTATTACAATTGGTTTACAGTATACATTAATACGCCAAACTGAACTAGCAGTTTGTAGGCGTTCCGCTCGAACACAAACTTTCATGCAATTGCAATACAATGATAATTACACAAAAAATAATGTGTGTGTGTGTGTGTGTGTGTGTGTGTGTGTGTGTGTGTGTGTGTGTGTGTGTGTGTGTGTGTGTGGTTAAGTTGATGGCGGACTTTCGTGATTTGGTCGAGTTTATTCAAGTCGAGCCGTCATATCACGACTAAAATTGGCTTGGCACAACCCTGCCAAACAACGCAAGTCCGCGATCAGAGAATTACCGAGAAATACCTAAAGTTACTTCTTTTTTTTCTTTCAGTAATCTAGCTCACCTGGAACTTTCAGAACAAAGAAAACTTTGGATATGGCAATTGAACGATCCCAATTTAGAACATTATGACTTAACTTTGGACGCCAAATTCCATCTCCTAGTCAACGACTGCTGGTTTCTCGCGACTGAGGAAAGATTTTATGAAAGCGATATATATATGGTGGTAGATTTTAAAGATATTGTCAGTATCAAAGTGTTCACGAAACTGAATATGCTAGCAGCGAGGGTTCTGTCAAAGTACCAACGGGTAAGTAATTATAGTTTTTTGATAATTATTATAGTTTTTTTTTGTAGAGGCATGAATGAAGTCAGACGATCTTCATTTGTGTTGCGGATGATATCTACTCCAAATAAGTTCATGACAGGTCAATGCAAGAGATGACGAACATGTATAACTAAATATCCGATCAATCATTATTATATTTTCAGTATTGTTAAGCTATTGCATAGCTTTTATCGCGGGACTTGAGTGCGGCGACCGAATCAAGAAATACCGTAACCATTCCATTCCGCGCCTGCATAAATTGCACCTTATGCAGCCAAAGCCTAATATCGACATAATATTTTGAAATTTCAGGAAGCCCTGCCGGTACGTCTGAAACAGTTGCACATTGTAAACGCCTCTTTCGTAGCGAGGAAAGCTTTTGCGTTAGTCAAGAAATTTTTTAGCAAAGATGTTAATAACATGGTAAGAAATTTACTTTTGACATTTACCTCAAAAATAAATACTATAGCTAAGAATAAAATATATCAAAGCAAAATTGCTTTTATAATTCTATTTTTTATTCGAATATGATTTTTCGAATAAAAAATAGAATTCGTTAACACACAAAATATTTTTACAGTGATAAACAGTTGTCGACACTCGCCGACGACGTGTGCCGTTCGTCTGGCTCTAATGTCACGTTTACATTTTACACTAGTGCCGATTTTATATTGTTTAAGAGAGTAGGCCACTATATTTCTGTTACCCCATGTTCGAAATCTGTAGGGCCTTTATCGGTCTATTTATAGGCTGTTTTACACGTTGCAGTTACATTTCCACGAGGCGAGCTCCACGACACTGCACAATTTCTTCAACAAAGACGAGCTACCGTCAGACTACGGCGGCACTTTACCTTCCATGGATACCTTTATGGTTGAAACTATGAAACTCATAAAGGATAAAAGGTGCGACAAAAATACAAATTTATTAGTTTATTAAAAAATAGATAACGCCCGCAACTCCGTTGCGGCAAAACTCGTTAATAGCGCGAGAACCGTGCATTTTTCTGGGATGAAAAGTATTCTATGTCCTTTCCCGAGACTCAAAGTATCTATCGGTTCCGCGGTTTGGGTTTAAAGAGGTAACAGACAGACAGACGGACGGACTGACAGACAGAACAGACACACTTTCGCATATTTTATAATATTAGAATGGATACTCAAAATGATCAATTTTTTAATGATTTCAGAGACACAGTGCTGCGGAAAGACTTTTGGGTTGTGAATGATAATAATTAGAATAAGAACACTCGTCTACGAAAATGGTTAAAAGATAGCTTGAAATGTTACTAATTTATAATTATGCCATTGATTGTTATTAGTGTTCTAACTTGAAATAAAATATATGGATAGAATAAGATGAAGTTTTTGTTAGTATACTAGTATATTGGTAGTAACAAGTAAAATAAGTATTTCACTACAATTGCAAAGACGATGACTTTTGAAATGTCAGAAATGGATGGATGGACGTAGTGTCCATTCCTGTGTTACACCTATTGATACTGTAACAGTTACAGTGTAACTCATAGGATATGTAATTGATTGCACTGTGTGCACCAAGAACCGGGTGGAAATTCATGTTGAACACTAATAAAACACAATTTTTCCCGCACATTTTCCACTATATTAAGATAAAACTACAGATTTATTTAACACATAACACGACCGGTTTGTTATGTTTTGTTAAAATCTATAGTTATAATATCTTAATATCTAGTGAAAAAAGTGCACGAAAATTTGTTTTTTATAAGTGTAACTCATAGGGTCAATTCAGACCGCAACGCGACGCATAGATGCATGTCTAAAGTATGGATTTGACAGATTTGCAAGACGTCTCAACTCTCACGCAAATAAAATCTGTCAATTCAGCGCTTTAGAAATGCATCTACGCTTCTCGTGCGATCTGAATTATTGACCCACTAGATGCTCCGCGCGGCTTCGCCTTTAGGAATTTCACGGAAACCGTACATTTTTCCGCAATAAATAGCCCTATGTCCCTTCACGTGGTCTATTATTCATGTGTGCTAAATAACCTAAAAATTGCTCCAGTAGTAGTAGTTCTAAAGATAATAATGCAATTTCAAATAATTTCCCCCGTTTTTTTCACATTTTCCTCCATTTCTTCGCTCCTAATAGTCTTAGCGTGACAAAATATAGCTTATAGCCTTCCTCGATAAATGGGCTATCTAACACCGGAAGGATTTTTCAAATCGGACAAGTAGTTCCTGAGATTAGCGCGTTCAATCACACAAACAAACAAACTCTTCCGCTTTATAATATTAAGTACGTTAGCAGCTGTCCCGGTGAACTTAGTGTCACTTAAAAACCTTCCCTGGACTTCTACAAATATTTTCAGACCAAAATGAGCCCAATTTGTTCAACCGTTTATGAGTTTTAGCGCGACTAACACATTTGAAAATCCATTTTTATATATATACGAGCTTTTGCCCGCAGCTTCGCTCGCGTTAAGAAGTATTATTTTATACAAATTTTCATCCCCTGTGTTAACCCCTTGGGGTTGGAATTTATCAAAATCCTTTCTTAGCGGATGCCTACGTCATAACATCTACCTGCATGCAAAATTTCAGCCCGATCCGTCCAGTGGTTTGGGCTGTCCTTTGATAGATCACCATGTCAGTCAGTCACCTTTGAGTTTTATATAATTATGTAAAAGATAGAATATAGCTGATATTATAGTAGTAGTACTGAAAACTCGCTACAGCAATACCGTAGCCCGCTACGCGGCGTAGCAGCCTACGAGTTGCTACGGGAAGTGTACTGAAAGATTTCCTGAATCACACTTTTTGTGTGATTGATGAATTTCGATGAATCAAATCAAAAAAATTTGAATGATTCAGTAGAAATGTGAGCGTAATCACTACATCTTCTATATCTATACTTATTATAAAACAAAGTCGCTTTTTTCCCTCATGTCCCTTTGTTCCCTTTAATCTTTAAAACTGCGCAACGGATTTTGATGATTCTTTCAGTATTAGATGGCCCATTTATCGAGGAAGGTTTATAGGTTTATAGGTGCGGCTATATTTTATCACGCTAAGACCAATAGGAGCGAAGATATAGAGGAAAATGTGGAAAAAACGGGGAAAATTATTTTAAAGGGCTAACTCGAACGCGATAATCTCAGTAACTACTGGTCCGATTTGAACAATTATTTTATTGTTAGATAGCCCATTCATTGAGGAAGGCTATGCTATATTTTTAAGACTAATAGGAGAATGTGAAAAAAACGGGGGAAATTATTTGAAAGGACTTATCTCGCGAACTACTGGAGCAATTTTTATGTTATTTGGCACAGATAAGTTATAGACCACATGAAGGATCATAGGCTATCAATTTTAATCATTTTTTCTGTGGCAATATATTTTATACCCATGCGACGCCGCGGCGGGTCGCTAGTAATATTATAAAACAACTAGCAACCCGCCCCGGCGTCGCACGGGTATAAAATATATAGCCACTGAAAAAAATTATTAAAACCGATAGCCTATGATCCTTCACGTGGTCTACTTCTTATCTGTGCCAAATAACATAAAAATTGATCCAGTAGTTCGCGAGATAAGCCCTTTCAAATAATTTCTCCCGTTTATTCCCACATTCTCCTATATATGCTATAGGCTATATTTTATCACGCTAAGACTAATGTCTTAGCGTGATAAAATATAGCCTATAGCCTTCCTCAATAAATGGGCTATCTAACACTGAAATAATTTTTCAAATCGGACCAGTAGTTCCTTAGATGAGCGCATTCAAGTTAGCCCTTTCAGATAATTTTCCCCGTTTTTTCCACATTTTCCTCTATTTCTTCGCTCCCATTAGTCCTAGCGTGATAAAATATAGCCTATAACCTTCCTCGATAAATGGGCTATCTAACACTCCGTAAATCCGTTGCGTAGTTTTAAAGATTAAAGGGAACAAAGGGACATGAGGGAAAAAAGCGGCTTTGTTTTATATTAAGAGCCCGGGTAACCCTCGAAATTCTCATACATACGTAATACCAAAATCATTTTCTCATACGAAAATATTTAACATGTTCGAGTTATTTTTCAGCTTAAAATAGTAATTATCTAGGTTCCTGAACAAAAATAAACTTCAAAATATTTAAACAGTAAAAAAAAATTTTGTGTATACTTTTTTTTTACTAAATTTACTATTAAATAGAGTAAAATACTAAAAAATATATATAAATAAATAGTATTTTACTACAAAATATTTAAATACTAAAAAATATTTTTTAGAGTTTAAATATTTTGTAGTAAACTACAAAGTACCTACGCGGTTTTAAGTTCGCGAACCTCGGCTCGCGTCGGTGACACACGAGAATCGCTCACACGCGCCGCGAGCCGCGAGCCTGGGGGCATCGTAAGATTCGTAACCCCCAGGCTCGCGGCTCGCAGCGCGCGACTCGCGGCTCGCGGCTCTTTGCTGATACACAAGCGATTAAGATCGTCGAGCCATAAGTCCGCGTACTTACTCGCGTGTCTGTCACCCCCTTAAAGTTGTGTAATGGGGGGCTAAATAAGCTGTAAATTTGGTATTAATAAAGTTTACTTAATTTAAAAAAATATTATGTGCACACTGCACAGCTATTTTTGGGTATTTTGATATTTTAAGGGGTAACAGGGTTTAAATAAAATGCTTTTAAATTTGACACCAATTTTGTTGACACCGCGCGCTATAAACTGAAGTCCACGCGGACGAAGTCGCGGGCAACAGCTAGTGAATTTATAAATCAAAACTAATGAATCGATTTTAATCATTTTTAGTGAGTGATAATATTATATAGGCTATATATTATACTTTATACCCGTGCAAAGCCGGGGTGGTTCGCTAGTATAAATATAAAATAATGTTTTAATTCAGAAAATATATTTGCGCATTACTAAAATATGTTGGACGCAACTTCGTTTCGTTTAAATATCTTGATATCGGAGAGGCGAGAGGCAAAAATGTTTTCTCCATAAAATCTGTCTCCATAAAATAACACAAATACTGCCGCACTCAGATATGACTAAATAATTACTTAACAGTAATTAAATGAAGATTTTGAATAAGCCCCATACACTATCTGTCAATCTGTTCATAAAATTGATATATATATATATATATATATATATATATATATATATAATCATATATCTTATATCTTTAAACGAGCATATATATATATATATATATATATATATATATATATATATATATCTCGGAATCGGCTCCAACGATTTTCATGAAATTTAGTATATAGGGGGTTTCGGGGGCGATAAATCGATCTAGCTAGGAATCATTTTCGTAAAATGTCATTTTCTGTGTGTTTTTTGAATTTTTTGAATACCAAGCGAAGCTCGGTCATAAAGCTAGTTAACATTATATAATCATATAATATTAAATGTCTCTGAGGGCGGCAGTCCTGTTAAGACCGTTCCCCGAGCAAACGATCTTACCATACATTTGCCGCGTCGTTACCGACATCCCACCAAAACCTTATTTTTTTTACTTATCTTAGTTCAAAATATTTACCTAAAAAAAATTAAAACGTGGAATATGAAATTAGTTTATGATATTGTCGATCTATTGGCGTGTGTTTCAAATAAAAGCAATTTGTAAATACTAAGGAGATGCTGAATGTATGCTTGAATTTTAATAAATTGGTATTACTTTGAAAGCTGATATATATGAGCGTAATAAACAAAAATAGAAAATTTAAAACGGGGCAAGGAATATTGATGTACTGAAGATTATTGCTGTATTTTTATTATAACTTTGTAGCTTTCAAATTATGAGTTTATAAGGCTCTAAATACGGTAAATTACGAAATCTCCGTAGGGAAGGCCCTTAATGGTATGGGTTAAGCGAAAGAGTGTAAAAAGCTAACAGGCAAACATAACCACTTGCACATATATAAACTATGTTATTTGAATAAATCGTCTATCACCGCTGTCCCCAACCCGCGGCCCGCCGCGCCGGCACTTTGTGGCCCGCGTGATGTTAAACAATTTTGAAATCTACGCCCACCGGCAAAATAACGTAAAGTCTACGTGATAGTCGTTAAATTTTCTCCACTTTTAGATCGTTAATTTTGAAGAATGATATTTTTTAACCTATAAATTTTTTGTTGCGGCTCGCGACACCAAGACCAAAACATGTTTGTGGCCCGCATGCATAAAAGGTTGGGGACCACTGGTCTAACAGGATAGTGCACAATATCAAAATATTGATAACATGTACTTCGATTCTACTGTTCTAAAACAACGTCAATGAAGCTTTGTTTCTTGATCGATTACTGGATTAAACGAAAGAACCGCTGTTTCTTATCAAGAAGTATAATGAACAAATGACTGATTAGAGTTATGACCACTCAGAAAATAAGTAACGTTGGTTTCACATTTCGTGACAATACACTTCCCCTTTGGTAAGTAATGACAAGTGACTGGATCGAACAAGTAACGGAGTTGCATTATCAATGCATTAATTATTTTATATTGGTAGAATATAATATATATAATACTGATAACGATATTATTAATCGCTTGCTTTATATCTTGACCTTACGATATTATGATAACACTGCAAAAATTATTACATATTCACAACAAAACTAATCTCGGTGCATTTATTGCGTGCAATGGTATAGTATACATTGCGAATTTGTTGTTTTTAATTCAGTTAATTTGTAACAAGTCATGGACGGAAAAATGTCTTCTGAGGATTACGAGCAGGTTGCCAGAGAAATGCGAGCGTGGCTCAACTCACAGCCACATCTACCCCAAGATGTCTGTATGTCAACGTATGTCAACGTATACGGTCGGCTTTATTTAGATATTGTATCGGTGTTATAATTAATATTCGAGCCGTGTCACAATGGACAATAATATCATTTGTGGAGCATGTGGTGATGCATTGTCGGATGGAGTTCGTTGCACAAAATGTAATCAAGATCAACACTATCACTGTGCCGGAATCACCGAAGCTGGATATCGGAAATTAGGCGACAGGAAACTTACGTGGCGTTGTGCAAAATGTAAACAGTTAGCCGTTAACATCGCGATCGGCACTGATGATGCACAAAAATCTCCAAAATCGCCTCGTCATGAACCCGACTCTGCTATTCTCCGTGAAATTCGTGCTCTTTCTAATAAGCTTTCCCCGCTTGAAAGTTTGAAGGATGACATGTCAGCGCTTAAAACTGAATTTATTAACCTTAAATCCTCGATTAATTCAAGATTTGATGATATGGTTACAGAATTTAGTAAGAAACTGAGTGATATGGATCAGCGTGTATCACAGCTCGAGCGAGTCCGGGCCCAAACTGACCAGCTCCAAAACCGCCTGGATGCCTTGGAAGAAGATTCTAGCAGTAAGGAACAATGGGCACGTATGAACAACGTCGAAATCAAGGGCATAAAACAAGTGCAAAACGAGAATCTGTTTGACATACTTGCAAAGATTGGTACCAAAATTAGTTACCCGATTAACAAAAGCCAAATAAACTTTATTACAAGAGTGCCTACTAGGGAGAAGGAAATTAAACCTATAATAATAAGTTTCTGCAATCGATATGTCAAGGAAGATTTTTTAGCTGCCGCCCGACTCGAAACGAAATCATCTCCCATTATGAGTAGCCATATTGGATTGCCCGGAAACCAAAAAATCTATATAAATGAACATCTTACTTCCAAAATTAAAACTTTGCTGTCTAAAACCAAGAAATCGGCACGTGAAACAAATTTTCGCTATGTGTGGGTAAAACATGCCAAAGTTTATGTACGCAAAACGGATACTTCCCCTATCATATTTATCAAATCGGAAAAGGACCTAGCAAAGTTGGTGTGAAGCCAGTTATTAAGGACCTGACTGTAATAATTGTTTCATTATGTTTTACTGAAAACCTTATCTCATTTTTAGGTTATGTTCTATTTTATTGTGGGAGTGGGTCTATTGTGTATTGTTTTAATATTTTATTAAGTCTGAAGATTGTTATGGTTTTTTCCAAATTTGGGTACCTAAACTCCCTAGTAATTGCAAACTCTTCATTTTTATGTCAACACCCTGATTATATTATAATAATTCTTTGTAGACTTTATCTCTTTGTAAATGTATGTCATATTAGTGCCAAAAACAGTTTTACTATTGAGTTAATATCTATTAGAACAGTAAATAATAATTATTATTACTATTATTGTGCAATGGGCAAGCTCTGTCAGATCTTGCTGTGCCTTATAATATGTACCGATATTTCGAATTTAATAATTATTATAACCTTGTGTCTAGCTTATTTTTATTTTTTGCCATATACCAATTTACATTCAGCTATTATGATAAACAACCTAGCTTACGCCTGTCGATTTCTTATCATTTTGATAAGCAATAACTACATTTTCTACTTTATTACCTGTTTAAGTTGTTCTGCACCTATTACTTACCTAACTAACATGAAATTAAAACTAACATCCTATAATATTTTTTACAACATACATGTACGATTAATAAATATTTATAATAAAATAAAACTAAAAAACAGCATTATTATTTTATTATCTGTCGTTTTTATTTCTTATGAATCATTATTGTATATTGTAGTTAATAAACCAAAATTTATTATATACTATACCTTTTCTAACTTGAATTTAGTACCTTATTCTTACCTACAATCTATTGTAACTAACAAAATAAATGTTAACTGCTATAACTATTGTAACTTACAATTATTAACTTTTCATTTTAATAAACATAAAACTGTTTACACATTTAAACTTAGTCACTACTATAATAATTCGTTTAATTTCCATTTAAAATCACTCATAAATCTACTTTTTTGCCTATCTAATGTTACGTTTTTGCATGCTACATTAAGTAAAGTAAAACACCTATGCCACAAAAGTTTCTGTAAATTATTTATGATAAACATTTACTCAATGTTGCAAACACTTTATAATACTTTTATAATTGCTGACGGATCCAGCGTAATTGAATTGCTACTCATTATTATAATGATTTGTATAATTATCAATGGCAGTTATTAATGTATACTACCAGAATGTTCGTGGGCTACGTACGAAAACAAATACACTTTACCGTAACGTGTGCCTAAACTCGTACGACGTTATCATATTTACAGAAACATGGTTGGTGGATGGTATCCTGGATAGTGAACTCTTTGACGATCGATATATCGTTTGGAGGCGCGACCGAGATTACCGTCGTACTTCTCAGCTACTAGGCGGTGGTGTCCTGATTGCAGTCAAGCGTGAGTTGGTCGTCATAGGTCGACCGAGTTGGGGCAGCACTGCTGAAGACATCTGGTTAACACTGGTACTGAGAAGGCCCCGTCCGTCTGTCACATACAGCCTGCATATATGTGCGCTATACCTTTGTAAGGAAAATCAAGGTAACTCGTATAATACACAGTTACTCAACTTTACTAACAACCTTAGTCAATTAATTGCTGCTCATCCATTGGATAAGTTCATAATAGTTGGTGATTTTAACTTTGGTGGTGAAGTTGAGTGGGTGTATAGCGCTGATAACACTGAACTACTTCCAACCAATTTAAGCAACCAGCTAACTATTGATTTCTTTGACTGTATTGATTCTTGCAACCTATCTCAATTTAATAATGAACGTAATATAAATAACAGGCTGCTGGACTTAGTTTTTTCTAACGATCAAGTGCAGGTATCTGAAAGTCAAGATCCTTTAGTGCCTGTTGACGCACATCATAAGCCATTGATAATTAATGCTGATTTTGTCGAGATACATAATCTTGAAAACAAATCATGTATCAAATATTTATTTTCTAAGGGTGATTACACATCCATTGGGTCAGAATTAAACAAAATAAATTGGGTGGAATTCCTTTCTGACAAGTCACTTGACAGTGTTGTTACAAAATTTTACGACAAACTTTATGAATTAAGAGATAGATATATACCACGGAAGTCACGTAAACAAATGTTACATCCCCCCTGGTACAGCTCCGCTTTAATCAAAGTGCTTCATGAAAAATATAAATTTCATCGCAAATTTAAAACTTATGGCAATATTGCTGACTACCACTCCTTTTCATTATTGCGTAGTAGGGCTACTGAATTAGAAAAATCTTGTTTTGAGACCTACATGGAGAAAATTGAAGCGTCAATAATTAATAACCCAAAGCACTTCTGGTCATACATCAAAAGTAAAAAAAATAAGGGCACTTTTCCCAAAATTATGTATTACGGCGAAAGATCGTCTGACAAGGGTGAATTAATATGCGATCTATTCTCTGAATATTTTCACTCAACATTTTTAGAACCTACCCAAAACTCTAATGATCCACAACCTAGTGACGCTGATACTATCGCATGTATCAGTTCGATTGAAGTGGATAAGACTTATGTTTTAAAGTTACTGAAATCTCTAGACCTTTCAAAATCTGGCGGGCCAGACCTTATACCACCTGTTTTTATAGTTAACTGTGCGAGTAGCCTAGTTGAGCCAATTTGTATACTTTTTAAAAGATCTCTTTCTCAAGGTTTGGTTCCAAAAATATGGAAAGCTGCATTTGTCTCACCTGTATTAAAAAAGGGGAATAGATCTGATATAACTAACTACCGCCCGATTTCTAAAATCTGTCTTTTCTCAAAGATTCTTGAACGTGTAGTTTACAGTCAAATGTATGAGGCCATGAAAAGTGATTTTGGTGATGAACAACATGGATTTCTTCGAAAGCGTTCAACCGCGTCTAACTTGGTGCTGTCCCACGACTTTATATCTAACGGTATGGAGCAGCGTGCTCAAGTTGACGTGATCTATACTGATTATAGCAAATGCTTTGATCGTATAGATCACCGATTGCTACTTATGAAGCTATACTCTAAGGGTATTCACGGCGATTTGTATAGATGGTTATGCTCTTATATTGACAATCGTACTCAGGCTGTGGTGCTTCAAGGATACACATCTGGTTGGAAATCTGTGCCTTCTGGCGTGCCACAGGGTTCGATCCTGGGTCCCCTTTTATTTCTCTTATTTATCGCGGATGTTAAACGATGTTTTGTGTATTCATATATTTTACTCTTTGCAGATGATATGAAGATACACAAAATCATTAAAAGCATTTCTGACAGTTACCTGCTCCAAAGTGACCTTAATAGATTTGAAGATTATTGTTATCGCAATAAGCTTCAATTAAATGTATCTAAATGTTTTTATGTTACTTACACACGACTGAAACAACCAATTGATACTAAATATACTCTGGATAATCAATTCATAACTAAAGTAAATAGCATTAGGGACCTGGGTATTATCTTCGACAGTAAGGTTTTATTTGATGATTGACCAACACATTGACCATATCGTAAAAAATGCTAATAAAGCACTCGGCTTCATTATGAGACAGTCTGCTAGCTTCCGATCGATTAAGACCATCAAAATTTTATATTGTTCTTTCGTACGTAGCCACCTGGAGTATGCGTCTCAAGTCTGGAATCCCCAATATGAAATTTATCGTTCACGTATTGAGGGTGTTCAAAGAAAATTTTTGAGATACCTCGATTATAAGGCACAGCAATGTTCAGATAGCTATTTCCAACGCTGCAGAAGGTATCATTTTCTGCCACTTAAACTCAGGCGTCAAATCAGTGACATAAGTTTCTTAGTTAACATAGCTAATGGATCCATCGACTGCCCTGAATTACTCTCAAAACTAAATTTACGAACCAACAGACAAGGATTTCGTCACCGGTCTCTACTTGATGTACCTTCTGCAACAACTAATAATAGAAATAATGCATTTTTCTTACGAAGCACTCATGCTTTTAATAAAGTATCGCAGGACATGGATATTGACCTATTTTGTACTAAATCTAACGTTGTAAAACGACTATTGGCAAATTCATTCTTTGATTAGTATTGTGTGATTGTATTTGAGGTACATAATATTATTATTTGAATTTTCTCATAACTTTCATATATATTGTTTTTTTTTTTTTTTCTTTTCTCTTGTATTTAAGTTATTTGTCTTTATCTTATCAAATTAGTTTATAATATACTCTAAGATTAATAATTATAGTTCGACACATTTTTGCTGACTTGTATAATTATCTTCTTACATATATGTGGAGGCTTGTCATTAGCTATTTAGTTATCTGAATTATTTTTACTAGCTATTTAAGTTATTAGTCTGTAAGCCTTCTGAATATAAAATAAAATAAAATAAATAAAATAAATGTATAGTATTATGTAAATTTTAATAAAATATATGAAACCATCTTCGTAGTTACATAAGTAGTAAGTTAAGTAATTAACAATTACTAATTACGAAATTTTATTACTGGCAATGCTCAAGACTTGGAATTTTTCGAGAGCGACCGCAATTTGCTACGTATTAATTTGGATGTAGAGATAAACTACGATAACATGGCGCGTCCCTCCAAATTACTGTTTCAACATGTGTAGTCACATCCTTATGAAAAAGTTTATATGTATACCATTCAATAACTTATTCCAGCGGACAACATGTTGTGCCGCTTTGCTCACAGCTGCTACTTCGACATGAAGAAGGCGAAGAGCGCAGCCGAGGTATTTTTCACCATGAGGAGAGATTATCCCCACATATACACCGACAGAGATCCCAGGGCACCTCATATGCAGAGGTTTATTAGCGTTATGTTAGTATTCGTTACATTAAACTTTTATGTACTATCAGACTTTTTGGTCGCGTAGCCAGGATTCTACAACGTGACCAAAAAGTTGTGGATCAAACAAAACAGGTAAGGAAGGCAGAAGAGGTCATTTCCAACAAAAAATTATTCTATAATTCAATTGCCTTAAAAGTTATGAATATTTTTTTATTTTTAATGAAACCCCAAGTCCTTTTATATTTAACCCATTTAATTAAATTTTTGCTTTAAAACTATAAAACAAATAATGTTTTTTTATTACTTGATAATGTGTCTACACTAAAAAAATTCGACTTCGGCTCTGCGGTACAAATTTCAAGACTATTATTTGAACTATTTTCTTATAGAATATCAACTATTTTCCAAAAATTTTGTCGGGTTACCAATTTATTAATTATTCCTAATTTAATTATTCCTATCTTTAAGAGCCCACTGTGAAAAAAAAATGTACTACGTAAAAGTGACCCTGTATTAGAAAAACTTGCTGATTAAATGCCGATTCAAATGAGGTTTAACATATCACCCTTTCTTTCTTAATTTTGGTTTAGAGTAAGTAATTATTATTTAAAATACTTACTATCTATTGAACTTCATTTCACATTTAATAAGCTTTCGTGTATTGTCGGTTGGTTGTTTTAATGTTAATATTAAGGGTACTATTATTTATTTCAGTAATCTAGCCCACCTGGAACTATCAGAACAAAGAAAACTTTTTCTGTGGCAACTGAAAGATCCCAAATTAGAACATTACGATTTTACTTTGGACGCCAAATTCCATCTCCTAGTCAACGACTGCTGGTTTCTCGCCAATGAAGAACGATTTTACGAAAACGACATTCACATGGTGGCAGATTTCAAGAATCTCGTCAGTTTCAAAATATTTCTTAAACTGAACATGCTAACAGCGAGGATTTTGGCGAAATATCAGCGGGTAAGGTCCAAACATTATTGGTCTGTTCTGCCCTGCTAAACGCAAAAGCAGTATCTAAAAAAAAAATTAAAATTTAATTTTTATAGCATCATCGGATAACTCAAATACGTATCCAATGAACTAAGTCAAATGGCGGTATCTTTTTTAAAACCTATAAAAACTCAGAAAGTTTTCTCTACCTCAGTTTTATCAGAAAATATTAATTTACAAATTTACAAACAGAGGCGGCGTAAGGCGTAGGCGATGCGGGCGATCGCCCACGGCCTCACAGTCCTAGGAGCCTTGCGCCCTCTGGAGAACTTTTTAGGATTTACGAGTTTTGATAGTCATATTTTTATACTTGAATAAAAATTTTAGTACTGTATACAATACTTTCTCTCAACAAAATTCGTCCTCTTGCGTCATCAATCAGGGGGCCTCGCAAAATATATATCGTCCACATCAAATTTTGGTCTTGCCCCGCCACTGTTTATAAAACCTCAATTTCCTCAAAACTCACTTTCACTGAGATACCTCGCTTTTGCGCTTAGTAGCGGGGCTAAAATGGTCGCTTTGTTGAATCATGATATGAATCATAATATGATTCAATTCTTTAAAATCGCAAAATGCAACTCTGCTTGCAATTCATTTCTGTATTTTTGTACTGATTTGACATTTGTCAGTTTGACAGTTTTGACTATTCATTTGCCGAATTGATTGAGAGGAATTGCTAAATGTTACCATTTTAGCCCCGCGGGGCAGTGTTGCAGTTCATCGCGTCGTTGGAACGCTATAAACGTAATTCATAAAGCTTATATTATTATAAGTATATGAGATAATGAGTTATGACGTAATTTGTATGCCCTATTGGACCAAGCCATTGCGTTTGCGACGACGTCGCATCGTAAAGAACTAACAATACACCAATATAACTAGTACTATCAGAGAAGTTGATTCCAATTTTCCAAATTCCAAGAAGTTGATGCTTTGCATTTATTAGAGGACGCAATTTTATTTTTGGAATATGTTGGGAGGCTCAAAAGAAGCCTAACCTCAAGTTTTTGGGGTTGCCACTCTTGTCCCCCGGCCGCCATCTTGAAAAAAGGGGTGACAACACTATTTTCGTGATATCTCAGAATCTATACGTCTTACAAAAAATTTGTAAGAACATAATTTGTTGCAAATTATTTTGCCTACAAATATGTTTATATAACTTTTTACCCTAAATTAAAAATTTAAAAAGTTATAAGCAAAAAAGTGAATTTTTTTTACAAGGTTTTTTATCACTTTTTAACTTTGTTTAACACATTTTACAAAAAAAAATACCTTAGACCAACCTTGTAGATGATCTTTTGAGCAAAAGATCCCCCGGTCCCATGAAATTAATTTACTGCAGAAACAAAGGAAACTGTGTAACCATGTGTGGCTGCAGAAAAGCAGGCCTGAAATGCTTTATAGTATAGTAGGCATGTGCAGACTAGTATAGTAGGCATACTATGATATAGTTTGCAATTTGCATATATTTATGTAGTGTAGTAGGCATACTGCAGACTGTGGCTGCAGAAAAGCAGGTCTGAAAAGCTTTATAGAATAGTAGGCATACTGTAGAGCATTTTAGGTCTGCTTTTCTGCAGGCACGCATGCCTTCACAGTTTCCTTTGCATCTGCAGAAAATTAATTTCATGAGATCGGGGGATTGGGGGATCTTTTTCTCAAAAGATCATTAACAAGGTTGTTCTAAGGTATTTTTTTTGTAAAATTTATTAAACAAAGTTAAAGAGCGATAATAAACTTTTAAAAAAATTATCACTTTTTTGCTTATAACTTTTTAAATTTTTAATTTAGGGTAAAAAATTATATAAACATATTTGTAGGCAAAATAATTTGCAACAAATTATGTTCTTAAAAATTTTCTGTAAGACTTGTAGTTTCCGAAATATCACGAAAATAGTGTTGTCACCCCTTTTTTCAAGATGGCGGCCGGGGGACAAAGGCGGTGACCCCACAAACTTGAGGTTAAGCTTCTATTGAGCCCCCCAAAATATTCCGAAATTAAAATTGCGTCCTCTAATAAATGCAATATTCGGTCCTAAAATTGTAACATTTCAATGGACTATAAATCCTAGGCAGATGGCGGACCTAAATAATTCGGTCGTGTTAAGTCAAACCCATCTGACCGAATTGACATAAGCCGACATGACGTAGGTCCTGTCTCCCATCTACCTAGGAATCAACTTCTCTGATAGTACTGTAGGTTGGGGAAAATATTTTTTCACATTTTATATAAAAATTCAATTACTTTTTTATAATATTCATAATCTACTTCTAGTCAAAATTTACTTTTTATAAATGACCTTCAATTTTGTCTGAAACAAGGCGACGTGCATCTTTGATAAGAATTTTTTCGGATTAAAAACGCTAATCTCCTGCAGAAATAAATAAGCAAATTGTTACTGCAGGAAACAATAATATAATTATTGAAGACGTGAGTTGAAGAACTCCATAACTAACATTTTGGAACATACGGTACTTAACAAACAATTAATGAGTAAATATCATTCTTCCCCTTCTAATTTGAACCAACCTTGTAGCGTATATACATATAATCCACTTTTTTTGATTTCAAATCATTTTCCGGCCGTAAAGCCTCCATTTATGCAAAAAACGGCAATTTTTTACTATTAGTTATTATGTTCTGCCACTCACGTCTTCAATTATTATTAAATAACTTGTGTAATAATTTCAGGAAGCAGTACCAGTACGTCTGAAGCAGCTGCACTTTGTGAACGCGTCGTACATGACCAAGAAGATATTCTCGGTGCTCAAGCCTCTGTTTAGCAAGGAAACTGTCAATTTGGTAAGAATTAGTAATTACCAGACTCACTGGAGGCCTTCGCCGTTTTGAGACTCAACAATCGAATGAGAATGCCGCCTCCTATTCTAACAACGTTATTTCAAGTTTGTTAGAGTAATAATATGCAATAACTTTACCGCAGCAGTACCCGGGTGCCACACGTATTTTATTTTTATCTCTATAATAGGGAAGATGCGATATTTTTTATATTTGTGTTTATTTTAAAGAACTCCATGTAGAATAGACCACAAGTATGTTAAAAAACTTTAAACACTGGAATTCGCTGCAAAAAATGCGGTTTAGAATTATTGTTAATTTAAATTTTGGCGCCAAAACGGATCTATAGTCTGTATGACGTCACTACTGTTTGACAATAATTATTGACGATGGCCCCCACTGACCTCCAATATTATATACAATAATGGAGGTCAGTGATGGCCCCACATCGTACCACTCAAAAAGGCGATACCCCACGTTCCGTTTAGCGTTAAAAATCGGCCAAGTGCATGTCGGGCCACGCGTAATATAGTGTTACGGATACGGGCAGTTGTTTACTTGCGCGCGACAGTTGCGCGTACTTTCTAGAAAAGTCCAACCCTTGTTTATGTGAATTGCGTGTTTACGTAAACAATCCAGAATGGAACGTTCCAGAAAGTATGGCGGGCTATATAAAAGGTAAACAAGCCGGCAATCAGTTCAGTTTGATACAACACTGTCACCAGGTCTTTCTCTCCGAATCCAACGAACCCTAGCGCGTAATAATAGGGTTCCGTAGTACCGCTAGTTTTTGAAAATTTTTGTGTGGTCAATTGATGTACATATATAACGTGTTTTACACTACTAACAACATCATCTCAGTTACTTTCAAAGGAATTTGAATGAAAAGTTCCTTGATACTTCGCCGAATACATTTTTTTTAGTTGATCGACTATTATTCAAAACTTATAAAGTCTTCTTAGTCGTGATAGTTTTCCTTTTGAATTCAGCATATTTCCTAATCCCGTGATTTTTTTTACATTTCCAGAAGCAACCCTATAGCTGGTAGAAGGGGGGGGGGGGGGGGGGGGGGACACTGGACTCTAACGATTTTTTTCACTTTAAAGCTTAATAAAATTCCACAAACGGATCCCTAAATCGGAAAATGATCTATCAATAGTCATAATATTTAAAAAAAACCTATCCAACGACACCTCACACGATGGGGTGGATGCGAAAAAAAATTGCATTCCCGCTTGATGTGTAGGGAAGCGAAGGTACCATTTAAAAATATATTTTTTAAAGATTTCATGTACCATTTTGTCGGCATCATTAATATGTGCATTCATGCCAAATTACAGCTTTGTAGGTCCTCTAGTCTCTGATCAAAACCGCGAACAGACAGACGGACATACAGACGGACGGACAGACCGAAACTGTAAGGGTTCCTTGTTGACTACAGAACCCTAAAAACGATTAAAATGTTCAAAATAGGAGGCATTTTTAGCGTTTTGATTGTTTTTAACGCTAAATGGAACGCGGAGATAGCACACGTGACGTCACTGAACGCTGCTTAGTGTTTTGAAATCCATTCCGTTTCAAGTTACTTTTATTATGCTTTTATTATTCGTAATTTTTGTAAAAAAAACAATATTTTATAAAATATTAACCTTCTTTTATATTTTTTATGTTATTTTAATAGCAAAATTTTCATAAATATTATATTAACTAGCTGTTGATCGCGACTTCGTCCGCGTTAGCATAGTAGATTATATCCCAAGTATTATTTATTGTACAAAAATATTCAATGTACAGAATTGACTTTCCTTTGCATGATTGCATGTTCCCTAATAAGTACCTGAGTCCTAATGAGTATTATATTTTTAGATACAGTTCCATGAGTTGAACTCGGACACGCTGTTCGATTTCTTCAGTAAGGACGAGCTACCCTCAGACTACGGCGGCACTCGACCTTCCATGGACGCCTTGATGGGTAAAACTATGAAACTCCTTGAGGAAAAAAGGTAAACTGTATAACTATGCACTATGCGGGGTGTAACAAAACTAAGTGATGATAATAATACATTATGGTTTTTATATGTCTCTTAAATAAAGTTTACTGTGAAAGTAGCAGCGTTGAAAGAGCAAGATTTTTTTGGGATTGTTTTGTCCATACGCTTGTCACCCCCGCGTTGTGAAGTTTTCCATACAAAGGGGAAAAAAGTTATTCTTTCAGCGCTGCCACTTTCACAGTGGACTCTACATAAGGGACACATACACACCCTTAAGTATTATCACTTAGTTTTGATACACCTTGTATAATTACAAACTAGCTATTTGACCGAGCTTCGCTCGGTTTCGATAAAACACGAATAAAATGACATTTTCTAAGAATGTTTCCTAGCTAGATCGATTTATTGCTCCCGAAACCCCCTATATACTAAATTACACGAAAATCGTTGGAGCCGATTCCGAGATTCCAATTATATATTTATATATATATACAAGAATTGCTCGTTTAAAGATATAAGATTACCAACTGTATATTGATCCTTAAATAAATAAATAAATAATAATATTAGGATACAAATCAATGAGTTCTTATTTTTGGGTGAAATAACCACTATTAGATCTTGGTAAAGTCTAGCGAAAAAGGAAGGTTGGAACATAATGTAGGACTTGTAGGAGGTACTATCAAGTATTATCATTGTCAGAATAGATTTTGTATTTAATTAAATTATGTTCGTTTTTGTTCCAGAGACATTGTTCTGAAAGAAGATTTCTGGGTGGTGAAAAGTTCTTAGATAAAATTTATGCTATGTAGCAAAGGCTGGCCAAAGTTTAATAAATTTTAAAATATATCTTCTGCTGCTTATTTAGTAAAATTAGGTTTGAAACTCATTAAAAACATACCATAATATATTAGATTACGTTTGTTGATAATATCAACAAGCCATATTATTATGGCTTGGGCGTTCTACGACGCGTCCTTTTCCTTGGAATCAATAATTATTTAGCAGCGGATTGTCATGATAATAATGTGTGCTGAGGAAATCACCTGTTATTAGATATTGACCCCATGACGATCATAGCAGATAATATAGTATTGTAAACAACTACATGAATCTCAAGGCTACACAAAATTATTGCTCAAAAACTCAATTTTTTTTATTCAGAATAAATTTTTGCAAATATTTTCTGAAAGTCTACATGATGCCTACCACCGGTTCGGGAACTAGCCCGGTGAGAAGAACCGGCGTAAACAACCTGCTTAGTGCTTATTATGTTTATTTATTTCCTTTTAGAATTTGTTGTTATTTACCAAATGATATTCTCCGTCCCTGTATTCCGAAGTCCCGCTTCCGAAGTCCCGGGGTATACGCAAATTTTCCCGCTATTACAACTAACCTATGTCCTTCCTTGTGTTTTAGTGAGAGAGAGCCATTTAACTATAATTCCATACTGATAATTGGAAATCTCCAATGGCGCACTTGCCGGGGTCGCGCACTTTGCCGCACATTCACTATATGCGCTATGTTTTTTATGGGAATCGATCCAGTGCTTTCGGAGATTGTTATATGGTACGCTAAAGTTGAGTTAATGGGAGTCCAAAAAAACTCCATTAACTATATCCGGCGCCGCGCCGCGCCGGGGCGGTCGCCTAGCGCTGTAGCTACTGCATATTATGCGGAATAGGGAGTCATTCATGAGTCATTAGTGTTTTTCCTCCTTAAAAACATATTTAATGAAAATCATGGAAGTGGAAGAAAATTCATACCCATAAAATATACTTAAGAGCCCGGGTAACCCTCGAAATTCTCATACATACGTAATACCAAAATCATTTTGTCATACGAAAATATTTGACATGTTTGAGTTATTTTTCAGCATTAAATAGTAATTACCTAGGTTCCTGAACAAAAATTAACTTCAAAATATTTAAACACTAAATTTTTTTTTTTTGTGTATAATTTTTTTTTACTAAATTTAGTTCTAAATATTGAAACACTAAAAAATAGAGTAAAACACTCAAAAATTTATAAATAATTAGTAAATTAACTACAAAATATTTTAATACTAAAAAATATTTTTTAGAGTTGAAATATTTTGTAGTAAATTTACTATTTATTTATATATTTTTTAGTGTTTTACGCTATTTTTCAGTGTTTAAATATTTAGTAGTAAATTTAGTAAAAAAAAATTTTACACAAAAAAAAATTTTTAGTGTTTAAATATTTTGAAGTTAATTTTTGTTCAGGAACCTAGGTAATTACTATTTTAAGCTGAAAAATAACTCAAACATGTTAAATATTTTCGTATGACAAAATGATTTTGGTATTACGTATGTATGAGAATTGCGAGGGTTACCCGGGCTCTTAATTGTTCCAAGTCAGCATTCATATCGCTGTTAATAAATATTATTTATAAGTTTTATCAGCTACTGTTATTATAAACTAGCGACCCGCCCCGGCGTCGCACGGGTATAAAATATATAGCCACTGAAAAAATGATTAAAAACGATAGCCTATGATCCTTCACGTGGTCTACTTCTTATCTGTGCCAAATAACATAAAAATTGCTCCAGTAGTTCGCGAGATAAGCCCTTTCAAATAATTTCCCCCGTATTTTCCACATTCTCCATTAGTCTTAGCGTGATAAAATATAGCCTATAAGCCTTCCTCAATAAATGGGCTATCTAACACTGAATTTTTTTTTCAAATCGGACCAGTAGTTACTGAGATTAATTAGCGCGTTCAAGTTAGCCGTTTCAAATAATTTTCCCCGTTTTTTCCGCATTTTCCTCTATTTCTTCGCTCCCATTAGTCGTATAAGATATAGCCTATAAACTTCTTCGGTAAATAGGCTATCTAACACTGAAAGAATCATCAAAATCCGTTGCGTACTTTTAAAGATTAAAGGGAACAAAGGGACATGGGGGAAAAAAGCGACTTTGTTTTATAAGTATAGATATAGATAGTAACAACCAATCAGAATACATTTAAATAACTAATGATGGAATATTATCCTAATGATATAGGTACATTTGTTAAGTTAGTAAACACTATAGTTAATGTTCTGTAGAATGTAAGTAAATTACTTACATATTTTTAAAACGATACATCTGGCAAAGAACCAAGAAATTAAATTACCTTTTTTACATGGGGAAATACTTTACGCATCCCTGGAGGATTGGGGTCATCGGCCGGGGTACGTGGGACTTCCCGTAGGATCTACCCACTTAAACCCTATGGTGAGCACCATGCTCCCACTCTCCGCTTAGGTATAGTTACGGTCAACGCACCACAACTCTACCAACGGTTGTCCGCGTCTCGCAGACTCATTACAGCTGCTATACAAGGTGTAACAAAAATAAGTGATAATACTTTAGGGTGTGTACGTGTTCCTTGTAGAGAGTTCACTATGGCAGTAGCAGGTCTCAAAGACAAATTTTTTTTTTCACTTTTGTATGGGCAAGGGCCCGAGCGTCACGAGTTTCCCCATACAAAAGTGAAAAAAAAAAATTGTCTTTTAGCGCTGCTACTTTCACAGTGAACTCTCTACAAGGAACACGGACACACCCTAAAGTACCCACTTATTTTTGTTACACCCTGTAGATAACGCCCGAAAGTCTGTTGAGTGAAAATCGTTAATCGCGCGGGAAACCATACATTTTCTGGGATAAAAAGTATCCTATGTGGTTTCCCGGGAATCAAAGTATCTCGACCATAGCAAAATCAGTGGTTTAGGCGTGAAGAGGTAATAGCTACAGACAGACACTTTTGCATTTATAATAATAATAATAATAATATCTATGGACGCTTCGTACCACGTCAGTCTGGCCCCGTGCTTAAGTACCTGATGGACTTGTGTTACAGATACCAGACAACGGAAATATATTTAATACTTTTATACTATCTATACTAATATTATAAATGCGAAAGTATCTCTGTATCTCTGTCTGTATAAAGCGAGACAGCTTTCACGCCAAAACTACTGAACTGATTGTAATGAAATTTTGTACACATAATATTATAGTCTAAACTCTAGAGCCTGAAAAAGGACATAGGCTACTTTTTAACTGGAAAAATGGGTTGTTTATGCGTAATAAGTAAGGGGGTGTTTATGCGTAATATGTTTAGAATAACATTGAATCTATGAATTTAAGTTTTTCCCATTTAATATTTACTATCAAATGACTATGTACTAACCTATATTTCTCTCAAGTGCTTGTGATAAGAACAGTCTTAATACATAATATAATCGAGTACACGGAACACTCTTTGGAAGGAAAGATTAACTAAATGACGAATTCATTTGTCATCTGTATAAGCATATTGAGAATTTAGGGTTGCCACTTGCAGTATTTGGTAGTACGCGAATATATTCGTAAGTCTCGAAATAATAAGGATTAAGGATTTTTTTTATGAAATGTTTGCTTAAATATCATTTTGATTCTTAGATATTCATATACTTGAAAATAAATAATAAGATGTCAGTTATCATTATAATTACTTATTTAACAATCATAATTCATCATTTTACTATTACGTTATTTAACATGATTATACCACAGATTACTAAATAGTCACTACGCAAATATTACTAAGTCCTAACAGCTGTTGTTCTCAGTCTTATATCTGCTCATATTATTTGAGGAGTACCAGCCCTAAATTTACAACCAATTGCTCACGGCTTAGTACTGGTTGATTCGCCGTAGCATTTTGACGTGTTGTGATATTATAGTGTTGTGAACTTTGTGATACGGATTTGTTCCGTAAGTATTATTATTAACAATCTAATCAATATAATAATACAACGTATATTGTGCGTCAAACGTTGAGTTCAATTAATATTAGTTTACATATTTTAGTTAATCATTTTATTTACAAGTTTCATTACCACTTAAGACAGCAAAATCTAGAGCGAATTGGTCTCAAATATAATTATAAGCTTTAAAATATCCCCAAATACTTGTAGCCATTAGTATTTTCCTTATAGTTAGGTGAATACTTACTAATTCCTATGGCTTAAAGTATTTGGGATACGTGATGGGAATTGGGAACATTTTGGTGTTTTTTTAAACCAGTTTATCGAGTGGCTATGGCGTTATGAAGTGTGCCAATGTCAGACGGGGTTTTATGATTGTATTTCCTACTTCAACAATGCCGGCTTTGATATCCATTAATTTGTGCTATTGCCTGTTGATAGTACGGTTACTATAAGAGTAAATGGTCGAAAATAGTACCCATACTACTATTTCTAATAAGTAATCTTTATATAATGTTACAGTTGGTATAAAGTTTGTAGTTTCTTTTCATTTATTATGTTACTGGCTAGGCTTCTTCTAACTGGCTGGATACGTAAATGGTTATTTACAATGAGATAATGATTTTTTCAATTGATTTTATGATCTAGAATCTAAGTAGATTGTAAAAGCTTTCAAAATTTTACTGTTTAGGATGTACACAGGACAACGATGTCGGGCCTGTATTTCTATGAATTAATTTTCATCTCATTAGGTACCTAAATCCTAGATATTTATTGTTTACTACCAAATGTTATCATTTATTTTAATAAATTAATCACAATAATAGGATTAGGTACGTTATCTGTTATCAGCCTGTTATCAGTCGAAAATTAATTTTGTTTGCAATGGAGATTATCCGCTTCGGTATGTGAATAAAGTTTACTGGCTGTAGCCACATTGTGTTTTACTAGCAGTTATATTTTTTCCTGTTATTAAGAAAGTACATCTAAATTGTTAATATATTTGCAAAATTATAGTTTATACATGGTATTTATTTTGCAAGGTGTGTAACGCAATACCTCGGCTTTCAAGGTTAAACCTATTTATAGTCCAAAACATGCAGAACCAATATCAACTCATATCTTGGAACTCGACAAACAATATATTATTTTACCTTTTTATTAGACTCTACATAACATTATAGGCTAAGCTGACAAAGATTACTATACTGGATAGTATGAAAAATGATTGTTGGCTGATTCTCAGACCTAGCCGATAAACGCACAAAATTTTATCAATATCGGGCCAGCAGCTAGCAGCTGTTTCGGTGGGGTTTGGCAACGACCACGCGAATTGTCGAACTCTTTTAGGTAACTTTTAGTAGCTTCTAGAATCTAGGGCATATTTTCAACGGTTTTAGCGGTCAAACGTATACATACATACATATGTTAGACAAGTAGACATACTGAGCTTAAAACATGTATTATTATTTATTAGTATGGACAACAAAAAATTCACGAGAAGTTTCCTGCTCGTTTTTTATTTGAAAAATTAAGTATAATAAATAATAATTATTACGTTTCGAAAAAACATGAGTTATATCGTACGGTTTAGGATTTCGCGTACCACGTTCATTTGAAATATTTTCTTATATTTCTCTTTCCTATTACTTAAGGTCATCCCCCGAGCAAACGACCTTGACCATACATTTGCCGCGTTGCCTAGATCGCACCAAAACCTTATTTTTTTTCTTATCTTAGTTCAAAATTGACCTAAAAAAAATTAAAACGGGGAATATGTAGTTTATGATATTGTCGATCTATTGGCGTGTGTTTCAAATAAAAGTAATTTGTAAATACTAAGGAGATGCTGAATGTATGCTTGAATTTTAATAAATTGGTTTTACTTTGGAAGCTGATATCATGAGTATAATAAACAAAAATAGAAAATTTAAAACGTGGAAAGGAATGTTGAGATAGTGAAGATTATTGCTGTATTTTTATTTTATCTCTGTAGCTTTCAAATTATGAGTTTATAAGACTCTAAATACGGTAAATTACGGATTCTCCGTAGGGAAGGCCCTTAAATATACGCTTCAGAAATTCGGACTTTGTCGTAGTCCACCTTGATTTTATAAGCTGGTCTACCGCAACACTAGTCTTGCGGAAGTCGACTTGTTTTGGGAAATAAAAACCGGTCAAGTGTGTTTCGCCTAACTGTGCGCAGTTCCGTAAATGAATAGTAAGTAATCCTTTGTGTAATACATATAATATTTGTCTGTGTCCGAGTTTCCATCTCAATAAACTAGTAAGAGTAAAGACTGTTATGATTCATGGCTGAAATAATTATTTAAGCTTTGAGTATCGAAACTACTAAATAGGAATTGTTAGTTGTTACGTCTCAAGTAAATAAGAATCCGTTCAACTTATCAACTTGTACCTTTAAAAGGTATTTTACATGTAAGTAACTAAATGTTGAATAGCTTTGAAAGTCATATTTTTAGTCAATGAGAAGGAAAATCGGCGAACTCTACATTTGAAATGACTTGATGCCTTGTTAGGAAATGCAGTACCGGGATCCCGAAATACCGGGATCCCGCATGCATTATGCGGGACTAATCCCGGTCGAAAATTTTGCGGGATCCCGCGGGACTGGCGGGATTACAAATAAATGTGATTCATATGCGTAACTTTGCGCGCGGGGTGCGTGAACTGGCTACCGGCAGCCCGCTAAGCAATTTAGCTTCAATTCACACTTTAAATGACAATTGAACTAACCAGCGTGGATGCTGAACGAGCATTTCCAGCTGCTAGCTATCTTGTGTCGAATATCAGGAACCGTTTCGGAATCTTTGGGCACGATTTTAACCTATATTTCGAAAAAAAAATCGATAAAAGATGGACATAAAATAAGCGATTTCTTTTAGTTTTTCTTAACTACATATTATTATTACGAAGCCATTTCCAAAAAAATGATTAGTTTTTCTTTCATCTTTTTATAAAGTCTGAAGTATGGAGGTGTTAATAATTAAACCCTTGAAAAAAGTGTCCGACAAAGTTTGTTTTATTTGATATTCTAAGAATAAAACGGGGTCTATCAAGTAAAGTCATTATAACGATTTATTTTAAAAGCTTAAATCCACCCAGCGGGATCCCGCAAATACCGGGATCCAGCGGGATTGTGATGGTTCAATCCCGCAAATACCGGGATTGAAATTCTCTTGCGTGATTGCATTCCCTATGCCTTGTGTATGGCAATTTTTTATCTATAAATTATATCTTGGTTAAAGTATATCTTTATTTTAAGCTATATTTTATAACGTTGGATTTATTAAAAAAGGTACATACAGCCGAACGTATTACCTCCTCCTTTTTTGGAAGTTGGTCAAAAAACATTTCTACAAACAATTTCTACAATTTTTTCTGTACAAAAATGCAGAGACATTAAAATGCAAATGTTTATGTTAACCAATGACGTCATTCATTAAATTATTCTTGTTTTAATAACCAGTTGTGAATGAGATACAGTTTTTTAGGGTTTCGTACCATAATATTTAAAAAAAATCTTATTAAGAAACCCTTTGGTTTAGGACTTCGCCATGTAGACATCAACTACGATAACTTGGCGCGCCCCTCCAAAATTCAAAACGTTTGAAGTGCGTTGTCAAAACCACAGGTCAAAACGTTTGATGTGCGTTGTCAGAGTAGACAGAATTATAGAGTACTATGTCGACTTAGGTACTATTACGATGTTGAAATTTTTAAATTTGACGTATTATGACGAAAATCGTCGCTAGGGTTGTTAACTTGTTACCTACGAATTTAAAACTATGACATATTCGCTGCACGTGTTCCTCTTTGGTCGTATTGTTGTTTGTGTTTTGGCACATGCGATTAAAATTGTCAGAATCCAATTTTGAAATCTGTATTTTAAATATTTAAAAATAAATTATATCAGCCAGCGCGAGGCACATTCCGTCCATAATCCTAGTGAAACCCGACGAATTTGACAGATATTGAAACCTGTCCGTTTCTTTGCAGTCGAACTACTGGTAGTTATGTCTATAATTGTGGCGTTGTCTTGCGCGGTAGGCTAGTTATGATTAGTCGACCAACAAATTTTGATAATAAGTGACATTAAGTGAAATATTACGTGTACTGTGTTTGGTTGAATACTTACTACATACAAACTCTTTCATAAGGATGTGACTGCACACATTGAAACAGTCATTTGGAGGGGCGCGCCATGTTATTGTAGTTGATCTTCTATGTGTTAACTTTAAGCTGTAGCCCGCGTGATAGCTGGACTGTTTTTAGAGATTTTTAAAGATTATATTATATTAATATTATTTTATGTTGCCGCTATAGCAACAAAATTAATTAAGTACTCAAGATAATGTTTAGATATTACGGAACCCTACGTGCGCGAGTTCGACACGCACTTGTTTCTTATAAAAATTTCCTGTTTCGGTGTTATTTAAAGAATATTCAAAACACTATTTCGTTACAAAGTACCGATTTAAAAAGCTAAACATTTTCTCTTATTTATATAATAGCTTTCATTATTCGTAGTATAATAGGTATTTTAATCATCATATTATTTTGAACATTTTTAGCTTAATTCTTGCAGAACAAAATACATAATATACCTTTAATTATTATAGCTATAAAGCAATTACTAAAGTATTGTTTAAACTATTAGCTATTGATTTATAGACGATATGCACAAATACTCAACACAACTCCGTTGCGCCAAAATTCGTTTGTCGCGAGGGAACCGTACATTTTCCCGGGATAAAAAGTATCCTTTCTCAGGGCTCGAAGTATCCCCATACCAAATTTCAACAAAATCGGTTCAGCGGGTTGTGTGTAAGCGGTAACAGACAGACAGACAGACACACTTTCGCATTTATAATATTTAGAATGGAATCCCCATTCCGCAACGCAATAAGATACCGAACCCGAAAAACCACAATGTGAGGTTGTTAAAAGTTGGTTCATTGTACCGTTATCTGGCTTATGGTTCCAATTCGTACTGGAGTTATCAATATTGACAAAGCTAATACTGCTACAATACTTTGCGAGTCATTAAAGTTAAGAGTCCGTATACGAAATTTGTCGATTTCGCTGATTTAACAGACGTGATTTAACAGTTAAAATACAGTATTTCTATAAGTTTTAATGCACAACATGTAAGATCATTTCAATTATAATCTAATGTTGGAGCTAGTTTTTTTTTAAGTATTTTTAAATAATCCAACTCAAACCCGCGACAGTTTTGTGATTTTTGCTGTAAAAGGTTTAGAATATCACCTGTTTATGGATTGTATTGACGTCTTAACGGTATGAAAAAAATACAATGTACTGTTGAGAAAGTCGTCTATATAATGTTGGAATTACTTTTTACCACTTTAATATGAAATAGTTGAGTAAAAAAATATGTAACTCGGCAAAATTTTAGAGAAAATGGGCAAAGAATTGCTGTTAATTTCGGCAACTTGGAGCTGTAATTAATAAAAAGAAAACGACAGAAATAATCTATAGATAAAATTCTATCCAATTCGAGAAAAAAGAAAAAAAAAACAAATTGTGCCAAAAAAACACGATTCAAAACAACCTAAATCTCACATTATATTACTCGCCGCAAGGCTCGAGTCGGCAGTCCGCGCTTAAGGTGACGCCGCGTTAAAGTAAGAAACCGTGTTGGATATGTTTTAGATTGCTTGTTTTCTATGAGAGGCCGGGCCGGCCTCTCATAGAAAACAAGCAATGGAACAGCAAAAAATGGAAAGGGCGTAAGTGACAAAATGGTTTTTGTCGCGTAATTTAAAAACCATAAATACATTTCATATAAGCTATGCACATATTAAAGTGTATGCTTCAACCAATTTATGTACAAATTTTGGAACCTTAAATCACTCTCCTCTCTTGGAAAAATAGGAATCCCTTTTTTTACAGAGGTCTTTTCGATTGATAATTCTGTGTTATAAAAGTTGTCCAAACGTGTTATGCTATGGGCAATTCAAAGACAAAGACATGATGAATACTGACAATGAACTTTAGTTTCTTAGCTTTAGTCATTGCTGAGAAAAATCGGCATCGCTACAGCCAAATTATCAAGGCGTCGCCTTAAATATATTTTTAATTCTAATAATTAATGTATATATTTTTAAATCTAATAAGGGGAAAAAACCAAATAATATTTCTGTAGCGAACCTTTGCAATTTCATATTCATCGGCAAAATTTCGTATACGGACTCTTAAACTTGTACTAATATGTATTCTGTGGGTAAACTTAGTAGAGACATTCAGCAAATCCATTATAAATGCGAAAGTGTGTCTGTCTGTCTGTCTGTAACCTCTTCACACCCAAACCGCTGAACCGATTTTACTGGGTATGGAGATACTTCGAGTCCCGGGATAGGACATAGGATACTTTTCATCCCGGAAAAATGTACGGTTTCCGTGATAAAAGAAATTGTGATTTGTGACACAATGCTGTTGCGGGCGTCATTAGTTTAAAATAAACATTGTAGTCTACATTTTTACCTCAGTATTTGTGGTAAGTATCTGCGCCTCTTACATCTACAATTACTTAGTTTTTAATTAATTTTAACTTTTGAGTAATAATTCATAGGAAATTTTTGTCAATGTTAGTCGTCATCTGTCGGCCGGAAAAAATACGTATTATTTATTAGTACGGACAACAAAAAATTCACGATTAGTTTCCAGCTCGTTTTTTATTTGAAAAACTAAGGATAATTAATATTATGTTTCGAAAAAACATGAGTCATAGCCAAGTTATGGCATACGCCATACGGCTTAGGATTTCGCGTACCACGTTCATTCGATTTTTTTATATTCTCCTTCTGAATATTACTTTTATTAAAAACTAGCTGTTGCCCGCGAGTTCCAGCTTCCATGTAGGCTATATTACTGCAAATTGCAAAATTTCCACGACTAAGATGCTTCCGCGGTACGCTTACTTCAAACTTCAATGTTTACAGACAGACAGACACGTCACCTCAGACCACTAAGATTTTTTATATTTTTTTTATATTAAAGAAGGCAGGTCGCTATAGCCCTGACGTCACTGCGACCCATGAGGATCTATTGTGACTCCTTCGCACTAGAGAATCATCCCCAACCCAATACTGCTCATAAATTGAACGATATGGTTGGGGTTGCTGCCACGAATTTCCTCTGTGGATGACCACCACTAAGAATAGAAGAACTAACGTTCACGTCACACTAAACGCCTCTCTTTTTGCGTCGGGCATCGGGGGTTAAAACTGGGGTCGAACATCAACTCTTCTTAAAACTTAAAAAAAAAACCATAAAAGGATCCTTCATCCTTACCACTTCTCATAGAAATACGTATGAGTTAGCGCTTGTGCGATGTAAGTGACCAACTAAACCGCTGAACCGATTTTACTGGGTAAATACTCCCCACACCGGTTTCGGTGACGGTGGCCAGTTTTATTGAAACCAGGCCTGTTACGCAGGAGTAATTTTATAGTGCCTAAGTGTGTGCGCAGTACACAAGAGCACTCTCTATTCCTTTCACTTTCATAACCCAGTGGGACGGAAGACCGACACGACTGGCGAAAGATCAGGCGCAGGACCGACTTTTTACATGCCCATCCGACGCATGAATAATCTTACTTGTTTGAGAATCAGGTGATCAGCCTGCATCGTCCTAACCAAACTTGGAAATAACATGTTTCCAACGCGGGAATCGAACCCACGATCTCCAAATCAAGAGCCACGCTGTAAACCACTAGACTATGGAGGCGTCACTTCGAGTCCCGGGAAAGGACATAGGATACTTTTCATCCCGGAAAAATGTACGGTTTCCGTGATAAAAGAAATTGTGATTTGTGACACAATGCTGTTGCGGGCGTCATCTAAATTAAAATAAACATTGAAGTCTGCATTTTTACCTCATTCTCATTATATTATAACAGTATTGTGGTGAGTAGTACAGCGAGACAGTACTTCAGTCCGGACCAACGCCTACAACTCTACAAGGCGCAGGTTCGGCCTCATATGGAATATTGTTCTCATCTCTGGGCAGGGGCGCCAAAATACCAACTGCTCCCTCTGGATCGTATCCAACGAAGGGCCGCTCGAATTGTTGACTGCCATAGTGTTTCAAACAGCTTGGACCCCTTGGAATTACGCCGAGATGTAGCTTCACTCTGCATCCTCTACCGGTTGTATCACGGGGAGTGCTCTGAGGAATTGTTCGGAATCATACCACCTGCAACTTTTCGCCATCGTCCCACGCGAAAAACATGCCATCCTCATCACCTTGACGAGTGGCAGTCTTCCACAATGCGTTTTTCGCGTAACTTTCTGCCGCGCACTGTAAAACTCTGGAATGAACTGTCATCAGCAGTTTTTCCGGACCTATACGACCTGCAAACCTTCAAGAAAAAAGCGTATTCCCTCTTAAAAGGCCGGCAACGCACCTGCAGCTCTTCTGATGTTGCGAGTGTCCATGAGCGACGGTAGTTGCTTACCATCAGGTGACCCGTTTGCTCGTTTGCCCCCTTATTTAATAAAAAAAAAAGAGAATCTGCGTCGCTTACATCTACAAGTTTTTAATTAGTTTTAAGTAATAATAATCCCACCAAAAACATAAAATATGTAAAAATGGAAAGCCAAGTTCCATACAAACATTATTGTTGTCTATGGACTTCGCCGTAAAAAGGTTGGAGATCTAAATGAGTGCCAAGTTCCATGGAAAATCGTCTGTCCGTCCGTCCGTCTTTCTGTCTGTTAGACAGCTATAGTAATAGCTACTTAACTCCCGCACAATAAGATTGTACCCTGTAGTTAATGGTTGGAAATACACTTGTGTTATACGGTATTATTCCAATGCCTCCTGATGGAAGCTGCTTTTTCCATTCGCTTGGATTTTCTTTGTTTTATTCGTCTGATACTCAATAAGGCTGTTTCCCCACTTTCTGTTAAGTTTCAGATAGGCTATCCACAACTTATCTGACAGATAAAGTATATGTCAGTTAAGTTTCAGATAGGCTATCCACAATTTATCTGACAGATGGAGTATCTGCCAGATAAGTTGCGGATAGCATATCCGACACTCGTCGGGAAGTGGTGAAATAGCACTTGCGATTTGCACAATTGCGATTGAATATAGTCGAACATTATGTATGTTTGAACTGGGAAGATTAAGATGTCTACTGTCTACCCTTGCTCGGAAAGTTTACTTTACAAAAAGTAATGATATCCCACCAAAAACATAAAATATGTAAAAATGGAAAGCCAAGTTCCATACTTGACAAACATTATTGTTGTCTATGGACTTCGCCGTAAAAAATATGGAGATCTAAATGAGTGCCAAGTTCCATGGAAAACCGAAATATGTATGTATAGGAACCAAATAACACTATGAACAAATAATAGAGTCTATTTCTTTGCTTTATTGAATATCTATAACAATTAATGTTATTTAAATAATGTGAGATCTTAAACTAGATTAGATTTGACTTGGCCAGTTTTCATTACATCAGTCATTTCATAACGTTATTGAACATTTTAGTTCTGATGAAAACTTCTATTAAGTTTTTTCACTTCACAAATAAATATTTACGGGGAGCTCCCATACAATAAATGTGATTTTTTGGCCTTTTTTGCTCAAAATCAATAATGCCAGCCGGTAGATACTTGAAAATTTCACAAAATCATTAATTATTTTTTTATTTTCATAATTTATAATAAAAGTAAAATAAAATAAACATTTAAGGGTGGTCTCCATACAAAAAACACATTTTTTGCCTAGTTTCGCTCTGTCCGACACGGACTTGACCGATTTTTTTTTGTTTTCTGATTTTTCCCTACGCTTTCACACAATTACCGAGCTGGATTCCAAATTTCAGCCTTCTGGGTCATCTGGAAGTGGGTTAGATTTTTGATCTATAGATCAGTCAGTCAGTCAGTCAGTGATAAAAATATAGATTTTCGGACGTTAATATCTTAATAACCGTTTGAGCTGTGCTTATGAAATTTGTAACATGTAGTTATCTCGCAAGTCTCATTACATGAGCCAAATTTGAAACGTTTATGTGAAATAGTTTCTGAATTATGAGGGGCTCAAAAGTAGCTGCAAATGGTTCATACACGACTGAGCTAGTTTACTTATTTATACTCGTTTTCTATACTTGTTTATTATGTATGTACTGTGTACATACCCTAATGATTACGTTTAACTCAAAGTTTAGTTACTACTTTTAATGATAAAACCGTGTGACTAATTTGTTACAATAACCGGTCGTCGACATACAAACCACATTCGCTTTGTTCTGATCGATTATAAAGTAATTTTTGTTTTTATTTTTTTATTTTATACATTATATGATAAGTCTATAAGACTTATATCATAACTTATCATACAAAGGCATAAAATAATGCAAAAGTGTGTCTTTGTGATTGTTATGATTTTGAGCTTTGATAGAGGAGAAATGCTCGGTTCAGACTCAGGGCGCGAACACAGCCAGCCTGTGAGGGATCATTAAGTTTTGGCGGGATCACAAATAATAATAATTGGTTCATTCCTTAAAGAGTAGGAGGCGGCGAAAAATTTGAGCCATATATTATATAGGTACTATAGGTTTACCAGAATCTAATGGCAAATAGTGAGAAAACAAATTGACTAGCAATACCGGCGCGGGGTAGGTAATTGGAATAAAACATGATCCTTTTTTTTTCTTATAGCGGCTGATTCTGTGTGTATGCAAAGCAAAAAATGCAACTATAAAAAATTATCCAATGATCAAGGATATTTTTTGAAAATCTGCTGTCAAAAAAGAAATAGATACCTCCTGCTGCCTGATTCACGATAATCGGAAAGTTTTCACGTGAAAAGATCTCATATCCTGTCAGTATTACAGCGATTCACAAACTTTCCGCCGCGGGAATGAATCCGAAACCAAAGGGAATAATTGACACTAGTTTTTTTGACAATAAGTGCTACGGCATATATAGCTCACTCATTAAAAAAAATACAAAACACTGCTTACATTCGTGAAATCCAGTTAAAAAAACTTCGAAAAAAGTACACGTTATAGCAACACACTAAATAACGCACAATAGCCGAAAATATACTAATCGCCCATAGTCTATATTGTAGTATTTTTCATTCAGAATGTAGCCAATATATCAAGGATCGTACGTCTGATGAAACTTCTTTATTCTCAGTATATAATTATACTGTATTATCTATGTTCTTTATTCCGTCAAGCCCCATAAGGACACAGGTGACCGCAACAACAATAGTATACAATAGCATTTCCAAGAATCCCCGATGGAAGGATTATACAAAAGTAGTCTGTAAGTCAGCGAAATATGTTACATAATTGAATAAAAGAGCGTGGTAACCGGCTGCCGCTTGGGACTTGAGTCTTGAGTGAATGGCGTACCGCGCAGTACAAAGTACAAATAGCGCGGCTGCCGACTGCCGCTTGGGACTTGAGTGGAATTAAAACAAAAAATATTGTTTTATGTGCCGACTGCCGAGTGACAATGACAATCTGTCAAATCTGTAAATCGTGTGTTGAGTTCCGATAAATCACAGAGTACTTTAATAAATTAATAAATCGGTAAATCTTGTTGTGTGAGAATACCTTTTATTTATGTGTAAAACATACTTATTAATTTACTTTAAATTTTATATAAGTTTCTTTTGTTTTAAATTTGTTTTTCATTTAATATTAGTTTTTATTAGATATACTATGGAAGTTCCAGTGTGGTGAGTATGACCTTGGAATTATAATGATATTACTTATATACTTAAATAACTATTTAAAATTAGTGTAAAAGCACAATAATGGTTTAACATAATACATAAGTATTAATCCTTTAAGCCCAATAAGGACACCGGTGACCGCGACAACAATTGAATACAATATCATTTCCAAGAATCCCCGATTGAAGGATTAATACAAAATTTAAAAATTTTCATACTTATTTCTAAATCTTTAAGTACCGAATATTAATACATATACCTACTGCATTTATGAATAAAAATATTTATTGTTCAATGAACACTTTCTAAAGATTTAACACATAATTATTACAGTACGACATTTATTTAATATTTTAAACAAGACACGACTAACTAAGTATTAATAATTGCTTTGTTTTATTCTTATCATTAAACAATTTCATCTAACAATATCCGCCATGACACGGTTCTCGAAGTGAAAAGATTTCATGAGTCTCGGAGGTGGCGGGAACATTCCGCGAAAACGACTCCAATCCTCGGATAATTTCTCATACAAAAGAAATGTCACTACTGTCAAAATGACAGCAAAATCGGAAAGTATTCACTTGTCATTTGCTTAAAAGTGAAATAGTTTCCGCCAGCGGGAAGATTCCACGCGGAATCGCTTAGTGCATCACCCCGCTGAAGTATGCCGCGACCGAAACTCCATAGTCATTGGTGGTTTTTACCTCTATAGGGCTCATATCTATTATACAGGAAAACTTTCAACATGTCTGGCTATCACTGGTTATTATTGGGCCATTATGTCGTAATAATAAACAACTTAGCACACAATCTTTTCATATCTATACTGGGTCAAATGAGGCCCTATAACCTTCTATATTTACGAGTGATAAATAGGGAGCTTGAACATTATTTATGAAATGTACATTATAGCTCTTCCATAACTTTGAAATCATTAGCGGAAGTAAGGGAAAACGATTTGGTACTCCTCCATGTTTATTTCTGTCCTATTATAAAACCGAAACCATGTATCCGTACACTATAATTTGTTACCGACGTGGTTATATCAAAACCGTCAACTCCATAACAGACGCAGTAGACCTTCAAACCTTTATTACATATTGTTCTTTATTACTAGATCCCATGAGGACACTATACTATTATTGAATAGAACCATAGAACAATTATTATATTATTATTATACTGTACTCGCGAAAGATGGCGGTAGCAGTCATTGACTCCCTGTCAAAAACTTGTTATTTTTCATATAAACCGCGATTGACAATGAAGTGTCAGATGTTGTCAATCGCGGTTTATATAGAACTAAATGACGCCCGCAACTCCGTTGCGCCAAAACTCGTTTATCGCGCGGGAACCGTACATTTTTTGGGACAAAAAGTATCATATGTCATTTCCCGGGACTCAAATTATCTCCATGCCCAGCAAAATCGGTTCAGCGGTTTGGGCGTAAAGAGGTAACAGACAGACAGACAGACGTACAGACAGACAGACAATCACACATTCACATTTATAATATTATATGGATGTATGGATATGGATATCATAATATATGGATGGATATGACAAGTTTTTTGACAGGGAGTCAATGACCGCTACCGCCATGTTTCGCTGAGTACAATATAGACTTACGGCCGTCACCCGAGCAAACGACCTTGGCCATACATTTGCCGCGTTGCCGAGATCGAACCAAAACCCTATTTTTTTACTTATCTTAGTTCAAAATTGTCCTAAAAAAATTTAAAACGGGGAATATGTAGTTTATGATATTGTCGATCTATTGGCGTGTGTTTCAAATAAAAGTAATTTGTAAATCCTAAGGAGATGCTGAATGTATGCTTGAATTTTAATAAATTGGTTTTATTTGGAGGCTGATATCATGAGTATAATAAACAAAAATAGAAAATTTTAAACAGGGAAAGGAAGGTATACTGAAGATTATTGCTGTATTTTTATTATAACTTTGTAGCTTTCAAATTATGAAGACTTGAAATACGGTAAATTACGGTATCTCCGTAAGGAACGCCCTTAAGTAGTTAAATGTCCACAACTCCGTTGCGCAGAAATTCGTTTATCGCACGGGAACCGTAAATTTTTTCGGGACAAAAAGTACCATAAGTCCTTTCCCGGAACTCGAAGTAACTATCTCCATACTTATCAAGATCAGCGTGAAGAGGTGACAGACAGACAGATAGACGTTTTCACATTTATAATATAAGTAAGGTTTGCTCTTTATTATTAATCCTTCGATCATGGATTCTTGGAAATCTATTGTTATTCTATTGTGTCTCGCTCACCGGTGAGCTTATGGGGCTTGATGGGTTAAATCAGAGAACAATCTTTATTAGATAGACGTTAGCTTATTTTATTTATGTCAATCAAGGACTACTCGTAAAAATGCTTGTTAACAAATTAGTTTCAGATAAATGTATTCATAGGCTGATGGTAGACCTAACTTATTTGGTTGGGTTATATCAAGTCAATGTTACTCACGATCTGACAAATAGGATTAAGATAACCCGACCACATTAGGTTGGTTCGCAATCTGCTTAATAAAAATAATTTCTCTGATAGTGCATTTTTATCAGTACACGTTTGAACACTTGTAGCTTAGGAAGTAGGTACCATAACGATTTTATGGTACCAAAAAGGTACTATCAGAGAAGTTGATTCATAGGCAGATGGAAGACCAATGTAGTTTGGGTGAGTTATGTCAAACTCACCTAATTATACATTGAATTGATATAATCCGACTAAATGACATAGTCCATCAACTGCCTATGCCATTTCTTCAATGGTACCTTTCTGACATGACATGGTACCTTAAGTAGCTGTTAGTTAAAGGTTGTAACATGAAATTCGACATACAAGTAGTGTTCAACAATACCTTTTCTATGTTACGTGAAAGTGGGTCACAAAACAAAACACCGTTCGTCGCGGACTTACACAAATCTACATTAGCATATCCAACACGGGAAAAATGCTACAAATTAAATAAGCTAGGTATGCTTGTTATAATATATCTTATAATGTTTTTAGGGTTCCGTTCCCAAAGGGTAAGAACGGGACCTTACAGAGACTTCGATGTATGTCCGTCTGTCTATCTGTCTGTCTCCAGGTTGTATTTTACCAATAAAGAAAAACTGCGATAATAATTTCGCATATGTTCAAGTATTCTTTATGATGGCCGCAACTCCGTTGTGCAAAAATTCTACGTTCGTTCGTTCTTTTTTCTAGGGAGGGAAAATCGGTTCAGCAGTTTGGGCGTGACGAGGTAATAGATAGATTTTCAAAAATTTAAACGACTAAACTTTATTTTAATGAATATTTTGTCATAAGCCTCATATACTTTTTTTCAAACTCTTCATCAAGCCGTTCAATATCTCTACCAATTCAGTACGGTACCTATAAATACCACCAAAAACATAAGTAATAAGAGTCAAGTTTAATGAAAGAAAGAAAGAAAGATCACAAAGATGGCTGGAAGGATGGATGTTCGGTTTTTTCTTTCTCAGGACATAATATTAATTTAAAGAAGCCCAATTAGGACCGACTTGGCTAGTTCTCATAACATAATATATTATTATGATTAGTTAAAAAGGTATCTATCATAACTCTTATCAGAGAATGAGTATCGTAATAATTATGTAATTCGTTTATGAAAACTAACACCATATTATATTATATCATTACAGATATCTAATTAAAAGTTGGCTAATAAGTGTGATTTCAATTGGTATCGAATTTGATTGATGACAATGATTATATTTCTTCGCTTCATTCTTCGATTTATAATTATTAACCAGTAGTACCTCTGTATCTGCTAGGCAATCGCGTTTTTTCAATGACGTATGTGGGTAGTTGAAAAATTACCCGCACGCTCGATCACTGGACGTTCCGGCATGTCCCATTCTTTGTTAACGCGAGGCAACGCGAGCACGAATACTTAGTAACCATGCCAAAGCGCTGCAGCTGGTTATAATTATTATTAAAATGATTGAGTCAGTGTTGGAAGTAACTAAAGTCAGTGTTATTTTATCGTGTAATAAGAAAATACATGTAAGTACTATTAAATACTTAAATAAACGGCAGGCACTACCGAGGCCTAGACGAGTCAAGTATATTCAATACTAACCGGCTTGTACTGCGACCGCGAGTTAATAAACGTACAATGTGTTGGGACTGCGAGTCTTTATACACGATCTTTAATATTATGTATGCTTTATCTGTTCTATAAATAGAATTATAAAACTATATGATTGCCGGATTGGGGGAAGTAACTGCGGGTGATTACTGCAATTATTTTAACTAACCGGCACGTACTGTGACTGTCAGTCAATAAGTACAGTGTGTTTGGACCGTGAGTCCTTTTACACAATCTATATTCTATAATATGCATTGGAATTGATTGCGGATCTCTGACGATGTTTCACCTATTCTATAAATAGAACTATATGTTTGTCCGATTGGGGGAAATAACTGCAAGTTAATTACTGCAAGTTTAATTATATTATATTAAGTTATTTTACAAACCGCCATAATGTGTGGATTGACTACGGGTCTCTAAGCACAATTTATATGCATCGGAATTGACTGCGAGTCTCTGACGATGCTTTATCTGTTCTATAGATAGAACTATACGTTGTCCGGTTTGCGGGTTAACAGCGAGTTATTTTATAAACCGCTATAATGTGTGGATTGACTGCGAGTCTCTAAACACAATCCTTATGCATCAGAATTAACCGCGGGTCTCTAACTATGTTTTATCTAAAAATAGAAGTACAATACTATGTTAGCTAGTTTGAGGGGATTAACTGCGAGTTAATTACAATTTAAAATATTTATTGATATTTTTCAAATCAACATTATGTATGGATTGACTACGAGTCTCCGACAATGCTTAAAAATAAAAAAATTGCAACCACCGCGCGTTTTTCCCGCGCTCTTTGTTCTATAAATATAACTACATAATTATTATTATTATTATTATATTAATATCTTTACCGTTTTACAGATAATAGCTATTTCGAGCTAATAACTAGATAGACTGCGAGTCTCATCAGTTAACAACCACTGCGCGTCTCGCGCGATCCTTTTGTTCTAAATATAGAACTACGATTATGATTTACTATGTCTGCCGGTATATAATTATTATTATTAAATAAATCTTGCACCAATTTTGGGACTCGGGATACACCGCGAGTGTACATAACGAAACTTACTTAATATCTACGTAACGTTATATAGCTACTACCCTCAATATTCTTTGCAACATATTTTATCGACAAATAAGTCGACTATAACGAGCTACCCCAATATTTATTTTTTTAGGTCACTAAGACCAGACAATCGGGAAAATATCACTAAAAGTGACCAATATAGGTACGGAACGTTCCTTCAGGAATCAGGTTACGAATGAACCCGAAGCATTCCCGAGTACCGGCACTGATAGAACCGGACCAGATCCGGATAGATCCAGGGCTCCTACTGAGTACTGACGTTAGGTGCACCCTCGTTAGTGTTTTAAATGATCCCAAAAACGATTAAGTTAAGCTACTGCTTATAAAACATTCCTGATAATAAGTGTTGCAGATCGATTCCATTTCGATCGATTATAATCATTATAGATCTCACCTAACAAAGTCTCGATATGATCAGATTTATCAACAGTATCTGATTTATCTCGATATAAATTATTATCAAACTTATCAGATAATATATTATCAGAAAAGACAACTTCGTAACGGAAACCTATAACATTCAGACTCGATAAGTCTTGTCTCAATATCAGACCGAGATTATTATTGTTTCGTTGGATAGTTCCAGTATTTGTTCTCAGAGACAAATTAGTACATCCCATCAATCGGGTACCTTTTGGGCTTCCCTTCACGCTACCCGTCAAAAAAAGGGGGGGGGGGGGGGGCAGAGCTGGTTACCGTCGGCTGGCGCCGCTAGTACTGTACCGCTACAATCCACCTCTTTCTAGTTCGAAGAGCGTTGAGGCGACTAAACGCTCAACACCGCAGCCGTAGTGCTGACAGTTAATTTTATATATATTTTATAGATGTTACTATTATAATTACATATTAGTCACATTTTCAATACCTTTGCGATAATAACGAAAGAACCCTCCGCTCCTCATATAATGCTCAGCTCGGTTGCCCATCTCATCGCTCCAGTCTAGTCCATTCTTCCTTCCACGTCCAGGCTATTTTACTGTGGAACGCCCTACCTCCGGAAATCAGGTTAAGCCCAACCAGAGAAACGTTTAAACGTAGAGTCCGACTGCTCTATCTAAATAAATTGGCAGAATCATAAGACGTTTAATACAGTATACGTTACTCAGTGTTTTATATGGATGTATGTATGAACTTATGTATATATTATGTATAATGTGTATATATTGTATAGGTTATATATTATAATGTGTATAAGTTATGTATTATATCAATCGCTATAGTAGTATTATTATGTAAATATATGTGTAACTTGATATGTATACTATATTAGTATCTTTATCAGTATTTATTGTTTAAATTCCATTATTTATTTCTTGAATGTGTATTTTTCTCTAAACAGAAAGCACCTGTGTTTTTCCTTTTAGTTTTGTCTCTGCTACCACCCAATGGTTGACTGGTAGAAAATGCCCTATGGCATTAAGTCCGCCATTGTACATTGTACATAGAGTGTAAAATAAATAAATAAATAAATAAATAATTATTGTGGGCTTTACACAGCTATCCCCAACCCGCGGCCCGCGGGCCGCATTAAACCATTTTGAAATTGACGCCCACGGGCAAAATATTATACAGTCAACGTGAAAGTCTTTTTTCACTTGTAAATCGTTAATTTTAAATTACGTTATTTTTTAAACCTAAAAATGTTTGTTGCGGCCCGTGACACCAAGACCAAAAATGTTTGCGGCCCGCATGAAAAAAAAATTAGGGAACTTCGTTCCAAAAACAAAAACAGGTTGGGGACCACTGGTTTAATATACATCATGACATCAATAAACTATTAGAATTTAAAACTATATCTTCGTGTACCCTTATCGAAGGTTACCTTATTTCAAAGATTTTCTTTTCCCCAAACAAAGCGGCGGAAAATAATGTATTATATTTTAAATACAATTATTGAATTATTTTAAATTTGAAACCACTTCGTAAGTTTATTTCAAAATTACATGTTAATTTGGAAAATTAAATTTTAGGCTTTCAAGCCAATACCCAAAAGTGGATATCTAGCAAAAATAGATTTAAGAGCCTACTTCTTGTTTTCTATTAACTCGATCGACTAGTCGATCGAAAGATTTTAATTAACGGATTATGAGCCTTAAGTCTTGACATACAGACTATCAGATGCACTTACATTTCATTTTTTTATTTTTCACAAAAAATATAAAGAAGGAAACTAGACCAGGCGTAGGCTTTATCTAGACTAGACTTACCACGCTTTAACAATATCAGTATTCTAGGCGTAAAAATATGTAAATATTTAAGTCTTGACGTTTATAATATATATTATTATAACAGAACTAGCTGTCCCGGCAAACGCTGTTTTGCCATATAAAGTATTTTGCCCATAATATTATTATTTTATTGAAGTGACTATACCCACTAAAGAGTATGTCACCATGGCAAAGTTCAAGATTGCTATCCCGTCGCACAAACAATAATCGCCGTCAGTCTCAAGTTGTAACAATTTACTATTATTTATTCAACAAATGAATACACTTATACTAAAGATAAAAGAGTAGATGTTGCTCGATTCTCAACCCTAGCTCGCTAAGATTCACGAAAGTCGGTAGAGCCGTTTCAGAGGAGTTCAACCACGCACATCACACCGTGACATGAGAATTTTATATATTAGATATATTAATAAAACGAAATAATATAGAACAGTTAAATCAATGTACTCGTGAGCTATCTCAACTGATATATATTTTGACACCTTCATATCCTGATTCCTGACCCCCGCCGCGGAATGCAACTAGTTTTAAGCGATTAAAATATTTAATACTAAATAAAATATGCAATGATAAATACGATAACAGAATCACACTTATTCTTGAATAATAATTGTTAAAATATTCAGCCTGGTGGAGCGAGAACACAATATTCTCGATTTTTAATCGTATTAATATGCAATAATCACATTATCGACGACCACAGAGCTGGACCCCTTAAAAAGGACCCCCTGGTTAAAGCAGTAGACTCCTTAAAATTTATTCCAAAATACTTTACTTCGACTTAGATTTTAGATAAATACTCTGTTTAATCTTATTAACTTAATAGACTTATTACAGAGATCTTCGTCCGCTCCATCGGAACCTTAGCCAAACAATTTGACAATGGCTGTAATACGAATCACGATATTATCTTCTACAGCCATCACTGTGCACTGTCATTGTTTATGAACAATGTTGACTTTGTTTGTTGGTGACATTGGCTCAAATGAATGTGTGAAGACTGAAGCGTCTTTCAAAAGAAGCTTTCCGGTAAAAATACCTGTATAATAAATACATACCTGAGTAGTATAGTACCCGAGATCCACTTATAAATTATTTGTTTTTTCTTGCACTCTGTACCAACTGAATACTGGTCATTGACTTAAAACTTTCTGCCTAATAAACTCGGCAAAATAAAAAAATACGGTTTTAAATAGCGGTATCGAAATTTATATTACAAAGACATCAACTCCCGGACGTGATTGGATCGGTGATGTTATTAATTTATGTAATTCTTTTTTATTGAAAAAGAAGTTTCAAGTTATATCTAAGTTATTACGCCGTGCGATGGTTATTCAAGATTATATTAAATAGGATAAAGCAGGTGCTGTGCGAGATCGGCGCAGCGTCGACACGAGCGTCGACACGAGCATCGACATGAGCGTCGACACGAGTGTAGACACGGGGACTGAAACTGGACACGATTAATAACGATCAGTAAGACGACAGTCGAAAGGCAGGACTAGCGACTCCAATACTTTCGATATTTTCCTTAGCCATAATTTTATCGACGAACAAAGTTTCGCTGAATCAGTTATAATATTATGTATAATCACCATGATCCCAGTATGTTATCATTTAAATCACAAACCATAGAGGTCTCTTACGTTTCGTTTCTGACTATTATTATTATTTATTGTTAAATTCTTTCTCCAATATAATAATGATTACTATTCATAATGAGCATGGTATTTCGTAAAAAAAAATCTTTCTTTCGTTACTCTGAAAATCTACTGGTTAGTAATTATATATCGAAGAATGAAGATATAATCTCCCTCCCACCCAGTCTGCACGAAACTATGTTTGCTGCAGTACCCAAAGAAAGAAAGAAAGATTTTTTGCATTACTTCTCTCTAAAAAAAAAGGGGACATGCCGGAACGTCCAGTGATCGAGCGTGCGGGTAATTTTTCAACTACCCACACACGTCTTTGAAAAAACGCGATTGCCTAGCAGATACAGAGGTACTACTGGTTAATAATTATATATCTTCGAATGAAGGGACTCATATAATAATGATCGAACTTCACTTGGTAAGTTCGTTTGATCATTTATTCTTATCGCAGTTGATAAAGTTACAACTATTTACGCACTAATGCTTTAATTGAGTAATTTAAACATTTAAAAACGCTGTCGTTGCTTAAATATAGGCTGCGCATCTTTACAATGTCTCGGCAAGACTAGAGAAGGAAATCGGCGTATTTGAACAATGTTTTCCAGCAACCTACAATAGCTGTTGCCAATAAAGTATAATTGTGTGGTTGTAATCTGCCTGCATTATTGAGCCGTCTGATCAGTGGTCTACCAAATACCAATAGTCCCCGCACTCCCCATGCGAACTTACCCACAGTAAGCATTTTAGAGTTAAAAATTAAACTATGCACAAGTAGATCTTATTGATTGTATAATGTATAGGCCACTCTTCATGACTGATAACATGCACAATCGAAACAGAGATCGAAGTCTTATGACCAAAGAGAATATTATAATTAGAGATCAACTACGATAACTTATTGATGGCTTACAGTAATTATAATAGTAAATTTTTCCTGTTAAGTAGCTGTAAGCTTTCTCAATAAATAAATAAATAAATAACATGGCGCGCCCCTCCAAAATTCCAAACGTTTGAAGTGCGTTGTCAAAACGTTTGAAGTGCGTTTTCAAAACGTTTGAAGTCTTGCGCGGTAGGCTAGTTAATAGTTATGATTAGTTGACCAACAAATCTTGGTAATAAGTGACGTTAACTGAAATATTACGTGTACTGTGATTGGTTGAATACTTACTACATACAAACTCTTTCATAAGGATGTGACTACACACATTGAAACAGTCATTTGGAGGGGCGCGCCATGTTATCGTAGTTGATCTCTACTAAGTTTTACTGATGACTTGCTACACGTCATAATCCACTGAAGTCATAATTTTTTTTCAGACTATAATGCCGTCCGAAGACTACGCTCTGTACGTGAAGGAGATGCGGGACTGGCTCAACTCACAAGCACATTTACCCAAAGATGTTTGTAAGTGCATTTTTTAATATTTTTTAAATGATAAAAAAACTTCAATAAAAACGTCTAATTTATGTTTAATTTTATGTTGTTTAAAATTCATTTTGCGTCATCGTTGCTACAGATACAAAAATCATATTATTATCATATTAAAGCACCACTGGACAATTATTCCAAATGCTCTGTAGCTTTGCAAAAAAACTTGAGAAAAAACCTTAACTGCTGAGAATTAGGTTCTTATCTGTCTTAAACAAAATATTTGGTTTTCGAACTTCATTGTCAGGATTTGCAATCACAAATTGGCTAAAAAGTGAGGTATATAAGCAACTTGTTTTCAATAATTTCGATATTGTAATTTTTTGTAATCCGATAAAGCATCGCAAACACCATACTCTTACGACCTCGCGATGCGTTATAACAATTAATCTAATACGACATGTTTTAACTACAGGCCGGTTTTCACGTATTAAGTAGATAAGTAGTAACTAAATTCTAGTTCTAAAGTCATCTGGTTTAGTAAGTTTACTAAATTTTAACTTGCTACTTGCTGCTAATTTTTGTGTTTACATGCAATTAACAACTTAAAATTAAGTTAAAATTTAGTTAGGTAACTACTTATCAACTTAATACGTGTAAACCAGCCCTTAGTTTCTTTTCCAAGTACAACTTCACAACTGATGCCAAGTTCCTGAGGTTTCCTGACACGAGTTTATCTTTAGTTTAGCTTCATTGATTGGTTTACTGTCTGACGTGAGCCAATCCAAAGAGCTAACGAATAGATAAACCCTGTCAAAAATCTCAAACCGGTCATCAGTCATGTCTGATTCTTCGAGCAATGACTTACCATACTCTACCATTTTCACTCACTACTCTACAATTTTCCAGCGGACAACATGTTGTACCGGTTCGCGCACAGCTGCTACTTCAATATGGACAAAGCTAAGAAGGCTGCGGAGCTATTCTTCACGATAAGAGGGAACTCCCCCGAGATACTGGCCGATAGAGACCCTTTCTCCCCCCACATGGCCAAGTTCATCAAAACTATGTCAGTATTTAACACATTCTGTTTTAAATTTTTTAATGAAATAAGGGGGCAAACGAGCAAATGGGTCACCTAATGGAAAGCAACTTCCGTCGCCCATGGACACTCGCAGCATCAGAAGAGCTGCAGGTGCGTTGCCGGCCTTTTAAGAGGGGGACCTATGACAGAAAAAAATCGGTTTTCACCCGCGCACTTCATACCCCCCGCACTCGCCCAACGCATTCAAAATGTCATCGCGGCTATAAATTTGTGTAAACTCTCTTAACCACTTTTTGTACGAACGTAGTATAACCAAATATATGAGATAAAATTTTGAGAAGTTCGAGTAACATTTCCGTCTGTACTTTGAGAATCAAATTAATTTTAATTAACCGACTTCAAAAAAAGGAGGTTATCAATTCGACGCGTATGTATGTAATATTTCCAGAACTGTCCAGTTTTTGTATATGTTAATCTATAGCAGCTTCTGAACAAATGTGCCAAATTTCGAAAGTGTATGTAATATGTATGAATGTATGTATGTATGTATGTATGTATGTATGTATGTATGTATGTATGTAAGTATGTATGTTTTTATGTTTGTGCACGCATATCTCTGGAACTACAAGCCCGATTTAAGTGATTCTTTTTTGTTGTACTAGGTATTGTTCAACTTAGGGAATGCTTATATAAACTTAGTTTCATCAAAATCGGTTCAGTAGTTTTTGAGATAGGGAATTTTAATTACGTACTTAATCACGTACAACTTGAAGTCGGTTTTATCTTTTTAAAATACTATTATTGCCTTATACACTAGTAACACTTTATGATATGTATATTTATCGAAATCGAATAGGCTCTGATACTACTGGATCGATTCTGGTTTAAGAATTCCTAAGCCGTTATAGTTGTTACAAAAATATAATAGTCGTGTTCGTTGAGTCTTTCAAACTGCGCATGCGCGGCTTTTTTGAGTGTCAGTGTGAGTGTCATATTCTAAAATACCCATCAATTCCTGTCAGATTTTCTAAAATTCTAGTATTTAAATTAGAACAAAAGATTACTTGAAATTATCTATAATATACCCATATATACATATAATAAAACTGTAGAAATTAAAATTCTGTACATTAAAGATATTCAAAAAATAATAAGCGGGGGTGTCACTACATCGCTATAGAAACCAAAAGACTAAGAACACTTTTATTTCCAGCATCACACAGTATTCAGTGGTAGGTACACAGGTAGGTAGGTATTCAGGTTATTATGATCTAGGTACATTAAATTAAATTATAATGCTGTGTGATGCCCAAAATTGGCCCCAGCTCAGTAAGCGAGCCCGCTGCACTGATATTCTGAGGGGTCCAGAGAGAGGGTCAGATTTTGTATCAAATTTTTTTCTTTAATGGAGTTACTTCATATAGTTAACTGTGTTTTCCAACTTAACATCTGGTGTATAAAAAATTTCCCCCCACCCTTCTTAGGGGACAAAAGAGGGGGTAAGATTTTGTATTAACTGATGAAGTAGAAATACTTTAAATGGCAAAAAAAAAAAGTTTGCCGGGACAGCTAGTATATATAAGAGCGTCCGTGGCCTAAAGGAAGAGCTTTGGTTCGCACTCTTAGAGGGTGCAGGTTCGATCTCGGGTGATATGAGACATTTTCTGATCTCAAGTACATAATACGGACGCTCGTACAGTGAAGGAAAACATCGTGAGGAAACCGCACATAGTTGGTCCCAGACGTATTGACTAGTTCTTTCCTCTGGACTAGGCTGACTATGTTGCGACTTGCGAGAATGCCGTATGTGCTTGGGAAATTAAAAAATACACGGACATTAAAAAAAATCTTGTCCCAGGCACTACAGTATTTAAGGAGTGGCTACTTCGCTCTGAAAATACTGTATAAATCATCCACAACGGATGAAAAGGCCTAGTTTTATTATTATATCGGAAATAAAAATATCCGAAAGTTTTTTTTGTTATTTATAACTTTAAAAATAAGCTAAAATTCTTTCATTTACACTCTTTCAAATAGCTTCTTAGATATTTTTAGATATTTCATAAAACACAAATATCCTAAGACCGTCTTCATTTGTGTATTTGAAAAAATCGGCTACAAGCTCATAGCAAGGCAATGATTGGAGTTAGATGCAAAGTTTGAAAGACAAAATCGTAGTAAATTTTAGTAGCTTTCTTAAAGTTCTTTACGACTTACTACTTTAAAGAGCTAAAAACTTAAAACCAGGAACTTTTGGCCTTAATTAGAAACTCGTAACTAGCTAGATTTATTTCTATATAAAGTGCTTTTATTCATAATTCGCCAAAAATTAATGTATTTTTCTACTCAATCTTCACACTTTGTAGGCGGTACCAGCCAACTTAACAAATCTGCGACGAAAAATGGTTCACACTTGAAAATGTTCAGCATGTTGGTAAGATTCTGTTTCGACACCAAAGCAATGTGCAAAACGAGAAATCACCACTAGAATTGTGATGGTCACATTTCGAAGTTTGATGGTCTAATTGTCGGTAATGTGAAAACTTTTACCGGGATGAATATTAAAATCGCGAGAGGCTGTACGAAATGCCTTAGAAGTGTAGTCTGCCGTCCAGCTGATATTATCAATAAGGGTATCTATACACTGCCACTGCGTTGGCGAAGGTACATTGATTGCAGGGGTGATTACTTTGATAAACAGAAATAAGTAAGTTCGAAATAATCAGCCAAGAGTGAGTCGGACTCGCGCCTGAAGGGTTCCGTACTGTAAAAAGCCCAAAAATTGTAATTTTTGTGTGGGAGCCCCTTTAAATATTTATTTTATTTTAATCCATTATTAAAGTTCCATTTACAAATATAATTAAGGACTTTGTAAAAATTTCAAGTGCCTTGCTATATCCATTATTGATATCGAGCAAAAATATTTTAAAAAATCAGGTTTTTTGTATGGGAAATTAATTTATTAATTTAATATTAATTTTATTTTGTTTTTTAGTATTTGTTGCTATAGCGGCAACAGATATACACATTCTGTGAAAATTTTAGAAGTCTAGCTAAAGCCGTTCTTGAAATACAGCCTGGAGACAGACCGACGGACAGACAGACAGACACAGAACCCTCGACGATAGAATTTTATATAATGTGTAAAAATATTAACTCAGTTTACTGCCTGGTTTAGGAAATATAGGAAAAATTCGTCAAAGTTAGATGCATCTTTGTGATTTTTTTTCCATCGAGAAAATTTCACGATATCATGTTTTCGCTCAGATTGAATACTAGGAAATATAATGTAGTATCTATGTTTAGAAAATTAAACGATTCGGGGCTTATTATTAAGCACAAAAATGATTTATAAAATCGACAATTTAGGGTTAGTCGCCTTCTATAGGGTAATAGGGGAGGGTAGGGATAGGAAGGGAAGGGAATAGGGGAGGGAAGGGAAGGGAATAAGGTAGGGGATTGGACCTCCGGTAAACTCACTCACTCGGCGAAACACAGCGCAAGCGCTGTTTCACGCCGGTTTTCTGTGAGAACGTGGTATTTCTCCGGTCGAGCCGGCCCATTCGTGCCGAAGCATGGCTCTCCCACGTATAAATGTAAAGTTTTGGCCACATAGCAGCGACGCTTCGTTTAGGGGCTCCACTGTCCCTAGCTTGAGACACGACAGTCTTAGGCCCAATTTCACCAAAGACTGTTACCTCTTTCGTTTTTCACATGAATGAAAGAGAAGATATGATATTTTAACAAATGTTAACATATAACATATGACATCTTGCGTAGCTTAAAGTTAAACGTTATTAATTAATAATATAGCTTTCATAAATACAAAATCAGGAGGGAATATGATAATAATAATTAATTAACAACGAACACACATCAAAACATCCTGCTGCAACGTTAACGTTTTTATAGTAATAATTAATAACTTTAGCATAGCATAACAAGAATAGCATTGTCTTCCTAATAAACCGGTATAATATCGTAAAACCACGGATTAATAGTTGGAAAACGTAGTGTCTAGCTTATATAAACCTGATTAATAATTAATTGATCCTTAGTTCTGTAATTAGCTGTGATCTAATAGATATTTTCCCAATAATAGCCAAATACCAGTGGCGAGGGGTGAATATTTTGAGAAGGGAAGCCGGAGTAAAAAATCTACTTACCAATTTTGGTAATTTATAATTGAATGACTTTTAATTTTCAAAACTAAGTTTGGAAAACAAAGTTTCCTTCGACAGCAAAATATAATCTGTCAGACAACAGTCTTTCTGAATTAATGCCATATTTTCCGAACTACACGATTACGTCGTACGACTCACAATTCACAAGTCACAATATAAATTAATTTAATTCACGACACTCTTCTAAGTTCTAACGCTAAAACAAAATTTAAATTCGACAAAACAAAACAAACGACATGTTGTTTACAAACACACTATCCGCCATATTAATATGTCAATCTAAAAACCAGCAAAATAAAAATGTATTACGCGCCTGTCATATTTAGTACCGCTAAAGGCATTCTTAATAAAGTCGTATTACAAAAAATCCTACCAAAATAAAATGTATTACGCGCCAGCAAAAGTATAATGTCGCTACATTCATTCTTAAATTCGAATCATAACAATTTTACTTCATGACTCATCTATCTCGCTTGCACTTGTGCGTTGCTAATTAACCTTTCTCCGTAATAACTCGTCGGGCATCGAGTTATTTCCAAGTATATATCGCGCGTGCTAGAACGAGACAGAACATGACGACCAGTTCACAGGAATGAAAAGGACAGATGCTTACTATGAACTGTCGTTGTATGGAGAAATAAGCCGCTAATCCTGCGGCTTATTTGATTCTCTGCGCCCGCACATTGCATTGCCTTTTAAAATTTGTAGGCGATAGTTATTAATTCAAACTATGTATTTCAAGTGAGAGAAAAATTTATTGTGAATTCAAAGTTAACATTGTGAATTCAAAGTTTTTTAAGTAGGTATGTAAAATATTTATTAGATAAATATGTCGTTGGCCCATATATTCGATTTTTCTAAGCCCTAAGGGAAGCCGATGGGAATCGGGTTATATGGACGCTTCGCCACTGCCAAATACTTGGTTCGCACAAGTCACAGACAACAATTTGATTTCATCTAATTTTATGCAGCAAATATCAACTTCGATATAACTATTAATTTTCATACATGATAGAAAAAAATCGTTGGATAAACGCAGTATTTCTTTATGAAATAAGGGAGCAAACAAGTCGCCCATGGACACTTGCAATATCAGAAGAGCTGCAGGTGCGTTGCGGCCTTTTAAGAGGGAATACGCTCTCTTCTTGAAGGTTTGGATCGTATAGGTCCGGAAATACTGCTGGTGACAGTTCGTTCCAGAATTTTACAGTGTGCGGCAGAAAGTTACACGAAAAGCGCACGGTGGTAGACGGCCACTTATCAAGGTGATGAGGATGGTATATTTTTCGCGTGGAGTGATGGCGAAAAATTCCTCAGAGCACTCCCCGTGATACAACCGATAGAGGATGTAGAGTAAAGCTACATCTCGGCGTAATTCCAAGGGGTCTAAACTATTTGAAACACTATGACAGTCAACAATTCGAGCGGCCCTTCGTTCGATCCAGAGGGAGCAGTTGGTATTTTGGCGCCCCTGCCCAGAGATGAGAACAATATTCCATATGAGGCCGAACCATAGTTCTTTTCTTTTCCTCTGGGTTTCTATTAGATTAGATAATTACATGGTCCTTCTTTGATGGTACTTTAGTCTTTATTTCATTGAAATAAAAGTTTTGTCAAAGGCAAAATAACTGTAAACGGGCTTTAGAGGAGATCCTGTATATCACAAGTTGTTTGTAAGTACATATTTCAAGAATGAGGTCGACTATATTATTATTACGGCGCATGTCCGGGTTTCGCTGAGGCCACGGCCTTGACAAAATATAAAAAAAACTACTTGATAATAAAGGAAAAAATACAGTTAAGGATAATTTTTTTGCACACTGCCCATAATAATTTGATTTACTAGAATTTATACACTGTGTTATTTTTACCATCGCGTCGCAATAAAAATACCGTAGTAAAAATACAATAAGTACCTACATGAAAATAGAGATTTACTACAGCATTTTTAGAACCATAGAGTTCTGATTCAACTCTGGGTTGGAGATGGTTGTATTTTTACAAAAAGAGATTATTCTCTTTTTGTATGTATATATTAGTTTAGACCTCTACATATCTCAAGCCCTTAAGAGCCTAAAGATAATATAATCATATATATGCAGTCAGGGTTTACGTTTTATCGCTCTTTATTCAGTTATTATAACACTCAATCTACCCATTACAGCAACCTAGCATGCATCACGATCTCCGGCAATCGGCGAGTCTGGATATGGCAGCTCAACGACCCTGGCCTTGAACACTACGACTATCTCACCGACGCCAAACTCTTCTTCCTCACCACTGACTCCTGGCTGCTGGATGAGGAGGCACAATTCTACGAGAACGATATCGTGGTTATGGACGTTAAGGATGTGGGAATCAAGATGCTGACGAAGCTGAATATGTCGATTGCGAAGAAGCTGTCGAAATATCAACAGGTAGGGGGATAACTTCGAGTTATATTTTCACCAACTGAAAATATATAGGGTGAATGTTTTATTCTGTTTCGAGACAAAAGATCCTACGGCTACATAGCTCCACCAGCATGGCTAGCACGGACCTTCCCAGTCGATTCTTCGGGAGAAAGTAATGGCAGTTTCTTTCCCATGTCTACATAATATATTTTTCCCGAGCATGGCACTCGAGTTTCAGTGGACAAAGACAAGAAACTCTTTCCATAGCAACGGCAATTATTTTTTTTTTGACATTTAGTTTCTTGAGTCTTTTTTTTTTGAGTGAACACTTCTTTAGCGGCGTTGAGCACTTTTGTGGGATGGGTAAAAACTGTGAAACTCGCGTCAGAGTTTCGTGTTGATCGAAAAACCATAGAAAAAGCGTAAGACGGTTGGAGAGTAGTGTTTTGTGTCGAGCTCGAACTCGAACGAAATGTACAGTCGGGGATTGCTTTAACAGAAATGTACAGTCGGGGAAAATTGTGCTAAGCAGAAATGTACAGTCGGGGAAATGAGTTGTTTAGCAGAAATATACAGTCTGGGAAAATTGTGCTAAGCAAAAATGTACAGTCGGGGAAATGAGTTGTTTAGCAGAAATGTACAGTCGGGGAAATGAGTTGCTTAGCAGAAATGTACAGTCGGGGAAACGCGGCCTTAATCAGCGCGTCTGCTAAAGAGCTCATTTCACCGACTGTACATTTCTGCTTAGCACAATTTTCCCCGTCTGTATATTTCTACTAAACAACTTATTTCCCCGACTGTACATTTCTGCTTAGCACAATTTTCCCCAACTGTACATTTCTGCTAAACAACTCATTTCCCCGACTGTACATTTCTGCTAAACAACTCATTTCCCCGACTCTACACATCTGCTAACAACTCATTTACCCGACTGTACATTTCTGCTAAACAACTCATTTCCTCGACTGTACATTTCTGCTTAGCACAATTTTCCCCGACTGTACATTCCTGCCAAACAACTCATTTCCCCGACTGTACATTTTTGCTAAACAACTCATTTCCCCGACTGTACGCTTGTGTCTTACGTGTCTTACGCTTTTTCTATGGTTTTTCGATCAACACGAAAATCTGACGCGAGTTTCACAGTTTTTATCCATCCCACAAAAAATCTCAACGCCGCTAAAGAAGTTTTCACTTAAAAAAAGAATCAAGAAACTAAATGTCAAAAAAAATAATTGCCGTTGCTATGGAAAGAGTTTCTTGTCTTTGTCCACTGAAACTCGAGTGCCATGCTCGGGAAAAAATGTATTATGTAGACATGGGAAAGAAACTGCCATTACTTTCTTCCGAAGAATCGACTGGGTAAGGCCGTGCTAGCTATGCAGGTGGCAAATAAAATATTAAAAAAACCCTTATTGAGACGAAAGTCCCTTGATGCATATAGCTTCGCCTGGTAGTAGGTCTAGGTACTAGGTAGGAAAGTGTAGAAAACATTCTTATTTACATTGCAAACACTATTCTAACAAGCGGTGCTTCGTATAAGTCAGGTATGTTTCCTATCGCTGAACTTCATTCATAAAATCTGTGGTTTCATTCAAAAGTGAAAAGTGACCGTCAGGCGCTTTTAAATATATATTTTTGGAACGAAGTTCCTTATCGAGCGTTTAGCGTAAAGGGGGCTAGACAGAACGATATTTGACCTCGACACTTTTTTATTAGTACCTGCAAGGTAAAGGCAGAGGACTTTGATAGTATTCCTGTGCGTCAACTAGATGTCGTTTTTTGAGAATAAACAGCGACGCGTTGTTAGTATACCTAGGCGTCAATAGATGGCGTTATTTAATATTTTTTTGAGTGTTTAAGTATACAGGTTTTTTTGAACATATAAATAACTTCATTCCCTACGAATAATAAAACCTAAGGAAACGTAACTCCCATACTAATACAGTTTTAAATTTGGTTCCATTCGAACTGTCATGTAACGTCAGCCTTTATACCGCTCAAGGTCACCTAAATATTGCGAATGTATGAAAAGTGAACCTAAGGTACACTTTTTTGACAAGTATTTTGGAGCATGTTTTTTGACGGAGTTACTCTTCCTTAGTTTTTATTATTCGTAGTTCATTCCATTCGGGTGTCTTTTGACACCTCTCAAGTTTATTTAATTTTCAGGAAGCAGTACCGATCAGACTGAAACACATACACTTCGTGAACAGCTCGTCGATAATGGACAAGCTGTTCACTGTATTCAAACCGCTGCTGAACAAGGAAATTATTGAATTGGTAAGATTATTTCGCATTCATTATGAAAGGTGTTTGCCATGTAAATTGTAATTACCCTAACCCTGCTACTCTAAGGCATTAAAGCCATAGTGTCTTGCTAAAAATCAAGTGTTTGTCTACCCATTTGCTCTTTATGCCCGAATTAGTATCACGTTACGTCTTTCATTTTTCTTATGAGTGAAAGAGAAGACATGACATTTTAACAAGCTGTTAACACTAACAGACGTTGGTGAAATATTTGGAAAGTCTTAAACAGCTAAAGCAATGAATGAATTTGATATTATGATGATACTTTTAGTCCCGAGATGAAATGGTTTTTGTGACGGAAAATAACAAATGAAGTGTGTTTATTGCATATATCAAAGACCCATAATACACAATAAATAAAAGTAAAAAAAGAAACGAAGTTTCGAAATAATTAGACTACTGGAGATAAGTAAAAATCGTGCTCAAAGATTCCGTTACATACATACATGATACGGCACAAGCTAATAAAAGCGTGGTAACATCGATAGAGCTGCTGAAAAGCTGAGAAATTGATTCCTAGGCAGATGGCGGACCTAAGTAATTTGGTCGCGTTACGTCAAATCCATCCGACCGATGCTAACATTGAATTGACATAAGAATACCGGAAATAAAATAGGGTGTAAGTGCCAAAAACAAAATGTGGGGGAATTGTTGATCAAAATAGTAAGTAACTCATCTTCGGAATAAATTTTGTTTATTTTTTGAGGGAAATACTTATACTACGATAAAATCTCTTTGTGTAGAAAAAATAAAGTATTTTACTTATCAATTACTACAACAAAATTACATTTTAATTGACAATATATATAAAACCCTAACTCCAATTCTAACTAAATTAAATAAGGCTCTAAGTGCCATGCATTATGTTTCAAATAGAGATCTAAGTTCTAATGTTTGTTTCGGTAAATTGGCACTTTGGACATTTAAAGTTTTAGACACACAAAGACTAGTGACGTGATATTACATAAGTAAATAACCAAAAACAACAAAGTTACCAATTTTTTGAGTCAACATATTAAAATACCAAGTAAAAATAATGAAAGCAATAAAACATTATTCATACTAATCTATTTATTTAAAATAGCTTCGTAACGCCTTTCTCTTCCCGAACCGGTAACAACAACAGGTGCTATGTCCACCATTTTCATAACATTGGCGGCACGCTGGCAGGGACTTAAACCCTTTTTAACCGACTTCCAAAAAAGGAGGAGGTTATAATTATGTTCGGCTGTGGATATTTTTTTTAATTTGTGTATGTTCAACGATTACTCCGCCGTTTGTGAACCGATTTTCAAATTTTTTCTTTTGTTGTATAGGGTTCAACTCCAATTTGGTACCATGCTCACAAAAGTGGTGATGAACCTGATGATGGGATCCATGAGTAATCGAGGGAACTCCTCAAAATTTATATGGAAACATATAGTGATATACATAACATATAGATTTTGATTTTATGTGAAGGATCCTAGGCATATGCTACCAAAAAGTAAGATTTTACACCAAGGCATGCTATGGTTCCGAAGATACTAAGAGAACTCCGGATTCCTTATAGATACAAGTTTGAGACTTTCGGCGATGTTTTAAGAACTGAAAGCATATGCTACTATCCAAATTACATTCATCATCATCATCATCATCATAATTATCAGTACCATCACACGATGCATCGTTATGAGTTACGACCCTATTATTGGTTTCATAGTATTTTCGATTGAGACTCGAGTTTGTCGAGTGATTTTGAAAATTGTATCAATGTTGTTATAAAGTAAATGATTTAAACTTGTTGTTGTGGTTACCAAGTTGGTAATTTGATCTAGGAAACTCCTTGGTTGGGACAAAATATATAGTTATATTATTGTAGCTTGAAGTAGTTATGGCGTAATATTTTATTATGTTGAGCTGATGAGTTTACATGCGGAAGTTTACTAGGCTGAATTACGCCGGCGTAGTTTCCGCCGCAAATGTCAAACGCATACAAAATACGACATAATAGTGTGTCACCCCTCGCGTTCGGCCCGTATTTTGTATGCAATTTAAACGCGGCGGAATTTACGCCGGCGTAATTCAGCCTAGTGTGTTTAGACCCATACAACGAAAGTCACTGAACCAGAACTCTAGAGCCTTCAGAGATAGGCGTTTGAACATTTCAGCATTGCTTGATGAACTCGTGTACGTACCCACATACGGTTTTGCTGGGTCGAGCAATCACATAGAGTAAAAACCACGGCTCGGGCTTTCGTCCACACATTCAGCATTGCTCGATAGTTTTACTCCAGTTCGAAGGAAATTAGGCTCTACGAATAATAAAAACTAGTGTCAAAAAATTTGTCAAGCTGGCTCGATTCGAGCCTTCAAACTTGCTCGATGCGAGCCTTCAAGCTGTGAGTTTTGCGGTCCACACAGTGGTTTTTGCTCGACGTCGAGTAAAACTATCGAGCAAAACTGTATATGAGTACTTAGCACAGGGATATATGCTTGGAGTTCTTTAAGAAATTCTAAAGTGGTAGTGAGCTCAGATAATAAGTTTTCATATGAAAGTTTGGGGGTTTCATCGTTGTTTTAAGAACTGAAAGTATGCTATTATGCAAATTCTATTCATGATAATTCAGTAATAATATTATAGTAAATAAGTAATAAATAACGACGTGTTATATTAGCCATTTCATGACAGGTCTGTATATTTATAGTAGGATATGGCTCATGGCTTTTGAAACATAGCATAAAACTTTTTTGAAAACTGCCTGAGTACAGTAGTTGTGATAGTTTCATACCTAAATCCTATATATCTACAACTGACAGCTTATGTTTACTGATAAATAACTAAAAAGAGTGAAATTATTATTTTTAACAAAAAATTAAAACCGACTTCCAAGGTAAAAACAATAAGTATTAATATGAACTAAAAAGTATTAAATAATTCTTACTCTTTAATAGTGCCTCTTTGAGAATTCGTCTAAATCTCAACTACTTCTGTACAACCTATAGCTTCATTACTTTGAAGTCGGTACCAGTCCCAAAAGTTTCATATATTCTGACATTGACTGATTAACTCACGATTAAATTAGCTGCTACCGACTTCAAAATAATGAAGCTATAGTATGTACAGAAGTAGTTGAGATTTAGACGAATTCTGAAAGAGGAACTATTAAAGAGTAAGAATTATTTAATACTTTTTAGTTCATATTAATAATTATTGTTTTTACCTTGGAAGTCGGTTTTAATTTTTTGTTAAAAATAATATATAACAATGTGCTATGCGTTTCGCTCCTCCGCCTTTATTAAAAGATGTAAAAACCAAGCAAAAAAACTATGATAGTCACTTAATGTTTATTTTAGATTATTGACGATGGCACATAGAATACATTTCCGGTAAAAAATACGTTTCGAAAATGTTATTTCCGGTATTCTTTATAAATTATTTATTTATTTATTAAGTCGACGTAGGTCTGTCAACTGCATAACAATCAATTTTATTTTAAAACTAGCGACCCGCCCCGGCTTCGCACGGGTATAAAATATATAGCCACTGAAAAAATGATTAAAATAGATAGCCTATGATTCTTCACGTGGTCTACTTCTTATCTGTGCCAAATAACATAAAAATTGCTCTAGTAGTTCGCGAGATAAGTCCTTTCAAATAATTTCCCCCGTTTTTTCCACATTCTCCTATTAGTCTTAGCGTGATAAAATATAGCACATAGGCTTCTTCAATAAATCTAACACTGAAAGAAGTTTTCAAATCGCACCAGGAGTTCCTGAGATTAGCGCGTTCAAGTTAGCCCTTTCAAATAATTTTCCCCGCTTCTTCCACATTTTCCTCTATTTCTTCGCTCCTATTAGTCTTAGCGTGATAAAATATAGCCTATAGCCTTCCTCGATATAATATGGGCTATCTAACACTGAAAGAATCATCAAAATCCGTTGCGTAGTTTTAAAGATTAAGGCGCTATATTGAAAAAACTGTCCTTTTTGACGTAATACTATAAGGACCCTCAGAAATGTTACTAATCTGGTAATGAGATATACATATCTTCATAGCCTTATCTAGGTTTGAGAAGAACCAGAAACACGATTAATGTATTTTGTCTCGATACATTTCTCGATCGAAATGACCTCTAAAAATACGAAATTTTAAGATTATTTTTAAACGAAAATAGATGTATTGTAGGAAATTAGTCTAATTGATAGACACCTTAGCAACTCAAAATCGTATAGAAGCATTTTGGTTAAATGCTCCTGGTTATTTTTTAAATAATTAAAATTACGTTTTTCGCATATTTTCCGAGCGAGCCGATAGCTTCTGGCCGCAGCGTATTCACGACTTTATAGTCATACAAATTAAGTATAAAATTGCCCTTGCGGTAAAATTACTTTAAATATAGCGCCTTAAATGGAACAAAGGGACATGAGGGGAAAAAAAGCGACTTTGTTCTATATATTATAGAGAAAACGTATAAAAATTGTTAATGCAATATTGCTATAGGGCTTATTACATAGTATTAATGTCCTTTGTGATATTTCACATAAATGCAATATTCTGATTTGTTATTTCAATACAAATTTATGTGCTTATTTTAACAAATGTAATAAAATTACCTCGTCACGCCCAAACCGCTGAACCGATTCTTCTGAAATTTGGTATGGAGATACTTTGAGTCCCGGGAAAGGACATAGGGTCCTTTTTATTCCGAAAAAATGTACGGTTCCCAGGCATTAAACAAAAATGATTTCTGCTTATACCGCTACGTGGATTTCGATGATATTTGGTATACAGATACGTTATGTCTCGGGAAAGGACATAGGATACTTTACATCCGGGAAAAAGGTACGGTACCAGAGCAATAAACAAATTTTGATTAAAATTGGTGTGCACGTACTTTGACTCTCGTGAAAGGACATAAGATAATTATTGTCTTGAAAAATGTACGGTTGCCGCGTTATAAAATTTCCTATTTTGCGCCTAAACCGCTGAACAGATTTTGATGAAACTTGGTATGGAGATACTTTGAGTCCCGAAAAAGGCCATAGTATCCTTTTTTTCTCGGAAAAATGTACGGTTCCCAGGCGTTATATAAAATGATTTCTGCTTATACCGCTACACGGATTTTGATGATATTTGGTATGCAGTTACGTTATGTCTCGGAAAAGGACAGAGAGTTCCCGCTTCTTCGTCCCTTCCCACGCTTCCCAAGAGTGCTCTTATGTATTGCGCACACATTTGGGCACTATAAAATTACTCCTACTTAACTGGCCTGTTTTCATTGAAACCAGAGTGCTCTTGTGTATTGCGCACACACTTGGGCACTATAAAATTACTCTTGCGTGACTGGCCTGGTTTCATTGAAACCGGAGTGCTCTTATGTATTGCGCGCACACTAGGGCACTATAAAATTACTCCTGCGTAACTGGAATGGTTTCATTGAACCCAGAGTGCTCTTGTGTATTGCGCACACACTTGGGCACTATAAAAAATACTCCTGCTTATCTGGTCTGGTTTCATTCAAAACCAGAGTGTTTTTGTGTATTGCGCGCACACTTGAGCACTATAAAATTACTTCTACGTAACTGGCCTAGTTTTATTGAAACTGGCCACCACCACCGAAACCGGTGTGGGAGTTTTTTTATTTATTATGATTACCAGCATTGGACATTTAATTCTAATTATTCCTAACTAAAATTAGAATACATTTTATAGGTACATCATATTATTTTTAATCAACTTACGGGTAATTTCAGATGCACAATTACTTCTCTCTCTCTGATTAATCTGATTAATTTGTAATCTGATAAAAATTACTAAGTACGTAATTACTTTTTGCCCAACTCTGCACGTGATAAACTAATTATTTTTTACACTAGATGTCCCGGCAAACGTTGTTTTGCCATTTAAAGTATTTCTACTTCATCAGTTGATACAAAATTTTACCCCATCTTTTGTCCCCTAAGAGGGAGGAAAAATGTTATACACCAGATGTTAAGTTGGAAAAAACAGTTAACAATATAAAGTAAGTCCATTAAAGAAAAAAGTTTGATACAAAATCTGACCCCCTCTTTGGTCCCCTTAGAGGGGTGAGGGGGGGGGGTGATTTTTATACACCAGATGTTAAGTTGAAAGTAGACAAATATATCTGCGAAAACCGCATTCAAATCGGATCAGTAGTTTTCGTGTGATAGTGGAACAAACATACAGACAGACAGACAGACAAAAAACTAACTACATTTTTGGCTTCTATAGCGATGTAGTGACACCCCCCGCTTATTATTTTTTGAATATCTTTAATCTACAGAATTTTCATTTTTGCAGTTTTATTATATGTATTACAGATTAACTAAATTTATTCAAAATCAGTTCAGTAGCTTAAACGCAAATTAATAATGTTTATTGCGTGAAAACCGAACATTTTCCATGATAAAAAATATCCTATGTCCTTCTCCAAAACGTAACGTAGGTAATATCTACATGTACCTACTCAATATCGATATTATAAGCCAAATTCATTTTTGTTGACTGCGCGGGAACCGTACATTTTCCGGGACAAAAAGTATCTATTGTCGTTTAAATTTATTCAAAGCATCTGCATACAAATTTTTATCAAAATCGATTCAGCGGTTTAAGCGCAAATCATTTTAGAAACATAGTACATAAATGCTATATACAAAACCTCACTTAGAGGAATAAGCATTAACCATTTTTGTACTCTAGAATATGCTACAGTGGGTTTTCAAAAAAATGTATTTCACTGTCGTAAGAGTCAAATCGTAAGAATAAAACTGCATTATTAACTCAAAACCCGATTTTATGTGGAATAGATCACCAATGCTAAACAGCAGCCAATTAATATACTTTCAGATACATTTCCACCAGCCGAACTCGGATTCCCTGTTTAAGTTCTTCAACAAGGATGAGCTACCAGAGGACTACGGTGGTACTCTACCAGCTATGAAAATACTCATGGCTGACGCTATGAAACATCTGGAGAAGAATAGGTAAGACACGAGTTACAAGTAAAAGTCAATTGCAACGCAATCAAAACGATTTAAAAACCGGTCAAGTACGTCTCGGGCCACGCGCAATATAGGGTTCCGTAGTACTGCTAGTTTTTGATAATTTTTATTTGGATAGTGAATGTACATTAATTATAACGCGCTTTACACCACTAACATCATCATCAAATTACGTTCAAAGGAATTTGAACGAAAAGTTCCTTTATACTTCGCCGAATACATTTTTTTAAAATTCAGCATATTTACTAACCCCGTGAATTTTTTCACATTTCCAGAAGCAACCGTTTAGCTGGTAGAAGGGGGGGGCACTGGGGGGACACAAACGTTTTTTCCACTTTAAAACTTTATATTTCACAAATGGATCCTTAAATCGGAAAATGTTATAATAAATACGTACTCGTAATATTTTAAAAAACCTATCCAACGACACCCCACACGGTCGGATGGACGCCAAAAAAAATCATCCCCGCTTGATTGCACATCAATCATGGGGAGGTACCATAAAAAATATTTTTTAGGAATTTATATATTAACATTTTGTCGGCATCATTTAGGGGAGGGGGCCAGGCCTCCTCATTGTTTATCTCCAAACCAACTAGCAACAGACTAGTTATAGCCACGATTAAACTACCATGGTCTTAACCAGACCAGTAGCTTAGACCCTTTCGGAAAAAAAAACGGCATCATTAACATCTGCATTCATGCCGAATTACAGCTTTGTAGGTCCTATAGTCTCTGAGCAAAACCGCTGACAGACAGACGGACAGATGCACAGACGGACGGACGGACCGAAAATATAAGGGTTGTTGACTACTGAACCCTAACAATTTCGTATTGTGAACCAATTACATTAGGGAGACCGAACAGTACCATCGAAGAAATTGATTCATAGGCAGTTGACGGATGTACATCATCTGGTCGAGTAATGTCAATTTAATGTTGCAGCTCGACAAGGCTTTAAATGAACGTGGCGAAAAAAGGAACCAACGCTGCCATCATACAAAAACGTCATTTTGACAGTTCTCCTTAATCCTCCACCAGAAGCGCTCCTGCCCACGTTCAAAACAGGCTTGTCGCAGTCGCACTTTAGTCGAGATCTGTTGGCTGGATTTGACATAAAGCAACCAAATTACGTAGGCCCGCCATATGTCTATGAATCGACCTCTCTGATTGCTATCAGTACTGTTGTACATTATTAAGGATGTATATCAATGATGTTTTAATTAATATTATATCATAGATGTATATAAGGTCAAATTCCGTAGTACATCCAATTAAATTATGAAAGTACTAAATATGTAAAAAAAATTGGATACCCAGACACTTATTATTAATTATAATGATTATTTATAATAGATTCTTGAGAAATTATTCGATATTTAATTATTATTTAAAAAAATTGAGATGTAATTTGACCACCGCTAATAAATTACAAACACAATGGTCGTCATGGCAATGTTCGTTTCGCATGCGCAAAGTTAAAAACCAGTGTCAGTGTTAGTGTCATGTGCCAAAATCTGACAGAAGTTGATTTAATTTATATTACTGCACATGGGCGAAAGTTGGACATGCGCATTGAAAATGAAAGAAATATGTCTAATCTAACAGCTGTATCGCCATTACTTTTCGAAGGAAAGTTTTGATCAATATCAATTTGAAATATTTAACCAGAATTATCGGTGAACCCACTTTTTTGTGGGCTTAAAAAAATCACAAATCGTACAAAGAAACTGACAGCAGTTTTTCAGGCATTTCTCTTTGTTACAAAGTTCCCAATTCTGACGAATTCTCAAAAATTATACCACTTCCGGCACGTTTACTTAAGATATATGCATATGGAAATTTTAAAATGAATTATTTCACATAACTTGTCGGTAAGGTATTGATTTTTTGGTATCAATCAATGCAGGGTGTTTTATTCTACTACATATTTCGAATTTAGGTCAAAATCTTTGAATTTATAAATGTTATATACATCCTTAATTGCTAGTGTGCTGCTGTACATTATTAATATTCTTACACTCAATATCAATAGGTCATCTTACACGATGTTGATATTCAGACGATGTTTTATTTATTTATTTATTACAAAAACTTACATCTAAATATAATTTAAGGTTAGATATGTCTAAAAACTCTTGTCGAGTTTGTCCAGGAATAACGTTCTCAACTACAAAGGTTATTATCTATAGTTAATCTAATAACTAACAACAATCTTTTTATATAATTTGATTCAACTTAATTATAGGGTAGCTCAGCCGGCCCCTAGACGATCAATGAGGAGCCAAACTAAAAACTCGAAGCAGATGGCGCCACCAGCGACCGTCCTTTGTTTACTACAAGTGTCAAATGAGTGGTTGCGATTTTCTATGTTTTCTTTGTATTAAAGATCTTAAAATGTATTCTTTGTTTACTGTGAGTGAGCTGAAAAGTGAGCTTCGTAAGTGTTTGTGTTATTTACTTTAAACTTGTGGACTGTTAGATGTAATTGTAAAAATAAGATATAATTATTACGTTTGTAGAAGAATGGATGATGCGTTCCCTGGCCAGGGATCGGATGTAAAGTGAAGTCGTCTGTGAAGTGAAGATATATCCGGTATTGCCAGTGCTTCTGTGTTGCCAGTTGACACAGCCGGAAGACGTCTTGATACCTTTGTGTTTTGCCCGTAAAAAAAGTGATAACCGTTTATGGTTACTCTAAATGCGATGATCGCGTACAGTAAGAGAAATTCGTCAGTGGTGAGCAAAAAGCCGATCTGAGCGAAAGGTGAACATAGTAATATTTTTAGGTTATATTTCTTATTTCACAATTTGTTTAAATATGTTATTCTCATAAGGAGTTTTTGTTTCAAGATTGGAGGCGTATGATCGGAACCAAAACTTTGACGGTGATTTGGGCGATCAAAAGGACAATTCTCTTATCTATCCACGCCCTACTACATTCAGAGACATGAACGCCGATTAACCTGTTTTAAGCATCAGCAAGCAAGAAATAATAGAATATCTGTAAAGGTATATACATTATTAACATTTGTTTACTATTACAGATAAACGTGAAATACTTATTTAGATATTATTCTATCTTTTTACAGATTGAACACGGAACCAAAGGCCAACTTTTATACAAATCTAGACATCTTTTGACCGCCCCTTACTCATGGGACGCTATACATTCTTAAGAGGAATGTGCAAAACTTGCAAAAGTGATATATTTAGTAGACAGTCTCTCAATGTGTAGACATGTAGAGGAATGCTATTGTGAAACGGTGCAATTGCAGGAAACGGTGCATCTGCTAAGTGCAAACATGTCTGTGTCATGGTCATTCATGGTAATCCACCATCTTGAACCAGCAGTTTTTGATAAATAATTGTATAAAAAATATTAAAATGTAATAAAACCAAACAATCATTGATATCAGCTTTTATTTATTTTTCATAATACATTCTCTAAAGTTATAACACATGAAACATAAAAAATATTTTATTTTCTGTTAATCCTATAATCCTCTCAGTATGAACACATTTTAGTACTTGCTGCAACTGTGCTGCGGAATCCTTACAGTAACTTTTCTATTAGCAAACATGTCTTGAATTTGCTTTGACACTTGGTCATAAGATAGCCTATTCCCATTGTTTGACAATCACTTATAGATCTTGCATAATTATGCAAATAAACAGTAAGACAACAGAAGCTCTGTATGTATTTCTTCAAAAATGTTTCTTATAGTTCAGCATCTGAAAATATAAGTTAGAAATTGTAATTGGTTTGTTTTTAAGAGACATGTCTAGGAAATAATAAGTTTGGCCTAGGCTAGACAGCATAATTTCACGACTTACCTGTGTATTTACATCTTTCAAAATAATTATCTTCTGTGAAATGAAGTAAACATAAGCGTGCCATATTCTTTCTTTGAAATTCTTTATTCACAAGGCATTTTCCTACTTTTTTTTCGCTTTGGGTCTTTGGGAAATATACGAACTCTCCGGTTTTTAAAACTTAAAGCACAACATTGAGGCATTTTTACGAAAATTGATAATTATTAATCTTGTTTACAAAAAACGTATGGGATTTGACAGCTCTAATGTCAAATCACGGTCAGTCGACGATGCGACGCCTATCGGGATAAAACTCTGACCTCCAATATACAAGTACGCTGGACTAATGATACCCTTTGAAATGACAGCTATTTTTTGTGCCTATTTGAAGCGGAATCAGCTCCCCCATTATCAGGGATAGGAACTAAATTTGACGTAAAAATGACGTTTGAAAGTCGCCATCATGTCGCCATATTGGCGCTGATAGCAGTAGTGGGAGTATTTGGAACTAATACCAGTGATGTACAACTGTCTTTTCTATTATCGATGAAATGTTTCCAGATTCAGATAATGTCGACCATTAGGACAAAAATATTAAATTGAATAATACAAACGCTACATATTTGTATTAAAGATTACTGACTTCCTCTCCGTAATTTAGATAGGCGTAATAAATTAACAACGATTTCATACGTTTTTAATCTATTACGCCTATCTATTTATTTTTACCAGTTAGCACTACGAAAAACTAAAAACAAAACTGAAGATAAGTTTTTAACAAAAACTTTGTTGTATTGTATTTTCTAATTTCATTTTTAATATTATCAAAGTAGTGCTAAAGACGTGTATCGTATGAAAGCTGAACAAATCTGAATAAGTGTTCTGTGTGATTAGACCCTAACTCATCTCATCATATAATATTATAAAGCGGAAGAGTTTGTTTGTTTGAACGCTCTAATCTCAGTCCAAAACTGCTGGTCCAATTTGAACAATGATTTCAGTGTTAGATAGCAGATTTTATATATTTTATCACGCTGAGACTAGGAGCTAAGAAATAGAGGAAAATGTGGAAAAAGCGGGGGAATGTATAACGTGAAGGATTATATACCTAGGCTATTTTGTGTGGACCAATTTGTCTGTGAAATTAGATATTTACGTGGGAGAAGCCGCGCGGAACGTCTAGTAATAATATAAAAGGTCCCTATTTATTTATGGATCTAGCAAGCCAATTTTTATCGATTTACTTTATCTCATTTGATTTTCGCCATTTTGGCGCTGATTGCAGAAGTACGAGGGAAATTAACTAATTGGATAATGCGATCCATAAATAAATATGGAACGTTTGAATACATTTTTTTATTGGGGTGGAGTAGGTAAGGTATTTATAAATAATAAAAATAGATGTGCGATACTTTAACATTACATTTTATTAGTTACCGTTACACAGTTACAATCTGTCAAGAAAGAGTAGACGCTGAAATAAATTTTTCAAACATAATCACGATCAAATGGTAGTTTTTGCGCCTTGTATTTTCATTTTTCACAGAGAACGTTTGTACACTTCAATAGTAACGGCAAGCGGTAGTAGCAATTTTCGGACGCCAACCAGGCTTTTCAATTTTTTTCAAGCATAATTCCAGTCTTCCTTCGTCAGACGGAAACCTGTCAATTATTTTAAGAGCATATGTATTTGATAATAAAAATCGGTTATCGGAGATTTCAATACAATTATTATAGATATCGATAAGTTTTATCGACAGAAAACTCCGGCACTATTGAATTTTATTGTTTATCAAAAATCGGTAAAACAAAGGTAAATATGTGGTGAATTTTTTTTTTATGAAATAAGGGGGCAAACGAACAAACGGGTCACCTGATGGAAAGCAACTTCCGTCGCCCATGGACACCCGCAGCATCAGAAGAGCTGCAGGTGCGTTGCCGGCCTTTTAAGAGGGAATAAGATAATAGGGGAGGGTAGGGATGGAAAGGGAAGGGAAGGGAATAGGGGAGGATAGGGAAGGTAATATGGTAGGGGATTGGGCCTCCGGTAAACTCACTCACTCACCGAAACACAGCGCAAGAGCTGTTTCACGTCGGTTTTCTGTGAGAACGTGGTATTTCTCCGGTCGAGCCGGCCCATTCGTGCCGAAGCATGGCTCTCCCACGTATAAATATACGTTATAATAAGATTAGTGGCACTAATCTTATTATACAAATCACTATGATCACTTATTACACAAATCACTTTGAAATCACTTGTGAAATGTAACCCCACATCCCTTTTTGTACCGCGTTTTACATAACATACACTCTTTCATAGTTTAACTATGAACTACCACCACTTATTTATATATTACTTAATCGCGTAAAATACATCTCAATGTTTAAAACATTTTAAAAACACGAAAACAATTCAAACGATTAAGCCATAGAGAATTAAAATACATGCATGGTTACCAATAGTTACGTCAAATTTAGTTCCTATCCCTGATAATGGGGGCGCTGATTCCGCTTCAAATAGGCACAAAAAAGTGAGTATCATCGGTCCAGCGTACTTGTATATTGGAGGTCAGTGGGACAAAAAGTCAGTTTTGCTCCTCATTGTATTGACAATTTCACGCTTCAATTTTTTTTGAACAGTTTATTTGATAATTAGATTGAAGGCGCGTGATGTTCAATATAAACCCTAGACAGTCAATAATATTGCACAAAACGTGATATTGCGCAATAAAACTGCTCGCCTAGGGGCCAGCTCACTTAATTTATGGTCGTGACACGTGATACGATTTACGAAGTTCACAGGATCATCTAGTATTTTGCTACGAATAACTATTGTCTTAAAAATGTCAAATACATCCACATAATGTAACTTTTATTTTTTTAACAGGGAACTACTGAATAACGAAAACCTGTGGGTAGCGCAGACTAAGAAGAACAAAAAGTCAGCGCCCGCGCCCGTTGTGGAAATTGACTCCTTCCGATCACTCGCCATAGATTAATGTTTTACACAATACACATACCCCCTTAAACAAGGTGTCACAAAACTAAGTGATAATACTTTAGGATGTGTATTGTGTATGAGTCTTATGTACAGAGTTTACTGTGAAAGTAGCAGCGCTGAAAGAATTACTTTTTTAACTTTTGTATGGGATTTATGACGCTCGGGCGCCTCCTCACAAAAAAAATTGCTCATTCAGCGATGCACTTTCACAGTAAACACTAAACTCTATAATATTAGGGACACAATCACCCCAAAGTATTATCACTTGGTTTTGTTACACCCTGTATAATAAAATATTTACACAGCGTATACAAGGACTACCCGTCTTTGTCTGACACATCTGAAAAACACATTCCAGACAGAGACAGCGAATCTTAAGGCAAATGCTGTGTAATAAAATATATCTTCCTGATTGGAGAGTAATGAAATGAAAAAATAATTTGAAAAAGTAATGCGGTGAAACTATGTTGCTAATGATTCTCGGCAATCATAGTTTTTTTAAGGTTCTGCAATATTAGAGTAAATCTCAGATGCCGTAGTAAAAACGATTGCCGATGGACATTAAAATCATGGTTGTTTTTTGTTACCTATTAGTAAAATATGTTATTTTGGGTATATTAAGGGTGGGTTGCACCAGAGTCGTGGTTAAGGTTAAAGTTATGGTTATAGTTAAATACGGCGTCCTTTAGCTTTAACTTTAACCTTAACTTTGACCGGAGAAATTCACAGATGTCTGTTGCGTTTATTTTTTTTATTGAAGCTACAGGTAACGGGATTGAGGGTATAAAAAATTTGACAGGAAAAATATAACACTGTAAAACATAGTAAATTTTCACGAAAAAATTTGATATAGGTAGAAATCAACTACGATAACATGGCGCGCCCCTCCAAATGACTGTTTCAATGTATGTAAGTCACATCCTAATTAAAGAGTTTGTATGTATTAAGTATTCAACCAATCACAGTACACGTAATATTTCAGTTAATGTCGCTTATTACCAAGATTTGTTGGTCAATTAATCATAACTAGCCGACCGTGCAAGACAACGCACTTCAAGCGTTTTGACAACGCACTTCAAAACGTTTTGAATCTACGTATGAGCGGTTATGGTTAAATATGGCGTCCAAGGACGCCATATTTAACTTTAACCAAAGATTTGACATTTTGCACTGTAGTTATAGTTAAAGTTATGATTAAAGTTACAATTATAGTTAAAGTAAGTTGGTGCAACCCAACCTTAAAAGTTATTTATTTCTTGTTGGTTATTGAAAGGAAGATCCATAAAATGTTTGTATCCAAGTTTTGAAAACCTGGCCACACGATATTACTGCTCTGTAACGTTACATTACAACTTACAAGTGAATACTTGTAAGGAGTGTACTCCCCGTTGAGGGAGCACCTTTATGATTTAAGACGCTATATCGAAAGTAATTTTACCGCAAGGGCAATTTTATACTTAATTTGTATGACTATAAAGTCGTGAATACGCTGCGGCCAGAAGCTATCGGCTCACTCGGAAAACATGCGAAAAAACGTAATTATAATCAAAAAAAAAAAAATAACTAGGAGCATTTAAGCAAAATGCTTCTATACGATTTTGAGTTGCAGAGGTGTCTATCAATTACACTAATTTCCTACAATACATCTATTTTCGTTTAAAAATAATCTTCAAATTTCGTCTTTTTAAGAGGTCATTTCGAAAATTAAATGTATCGAGGCAAAATACATTAATCGTGTTTCTAGTTCTTCTCAAACCTAGATATGGCTATGAAGATATGTATATCTCATTACCAGATTTGTAACATTTCTGAGGGTCCTATAGTATTACGTCAAAAAGGAGAGTTTTTTCAATATAGCGCCTTAAATGTTAGGTACCGTTGCATTTTGCAACAGTATTTTACATGATACAACCAAACCTTTAGTAATATTGTTACAAATAATGTGATGCCAACGACAAATAATAATTATTATTGTGATCGGAACCTAATCTGTGTTTTAGTGATAAGTAAATACGATAGGTATACAGTATATTATACTTAATTATTATAAAAATATGTTTACCGTTAGTAAAATTTCTTGATAAGAGTAGTTAAGATAATATGTTATGAACATTTTAGCGTTATTATAATTTTTTTTTTTTTAATAAAATGTTGGTGCACTTATTTTGAATAGTTGGTTAAAATGAATGTACCATCGAGGATGATTCCTAAGCAGTTGACAGATCAACGTCATTTGGTCGGATCATGTCAATTGAATGATAATTGTGATCTGTCGGCTGGGTTTGACATAACGCGACCAAACTACATAGGTCCCCCATCTGCCTAGGAATCAACTTCTCTGATAGTACATATCAAACTTAACATTATTTCTACTCAAGCATTTAATTTTTAAAAAGCTCTCTTCATTGTTTTTTTTTTTTTTGTATTAAATCATTTGCATTGTAATAAAATTATTTGATACTGAATATTATTTGTTTCAGCATTTACCATTCAATATATTTTGTTGAAAATTGAATTGCCAAATTAAAATACCTATTACGAATGAATAATTAATAAACTCTACATCTTACTGTATGAAGCATATACTTAGCCGACTGCTTGGGAGGATGGAAAGGATAGCATCATATTGTTGTAATTTCAGTTGCACTAGCAGCGTCAAGATCCCCGTATTTTAAAACGCCTGTTACCTTACACAAGCAATGGAATGAAATGATAGTTTGTTACAAGATGCTGCTGTCAATAGTTATATTAAGGCCGTCCCCCGAGCAAACGACCTCGGCCATACATTTGCCGCGTTGCCGAGATCGCACCAAAACCCTATTTTTTTTTACTTATCTTAGTTCAAAATTGTCCTAAAAAATTTAAAACGGGGAATATGTAGTTTATGATATTGTCGATCTATTGGCGTGTGTTTCAATTAAAAGTAAATTGTAAATCCTAAGAAGATGCTAAATGTATGCTTGAATTGTAATAAATTGGTTTTACTTTAGAAGCTAATATCATAAGTGTAATAAACAAAATTAGAAGATTTGAAACGGGGCAAGGAAAATTGATGTACTGAAGATTATTGATGTATTTTTATTATAATTTTGTAGCTTTCAAATTATGAGTTTATAAGGCTCGAAATACGGTAAATTACGAAATCTCCGTAAGGAAACGCCCTTAAGGGGGCGACTAACCCTAAATTGTCGATTTTATAATTCATTTTTATACTTGAAAATAAGCCCCGAATCGTTTCATTTTCCAAACATACATACTACACTATATTTCCGAGGATCCGACCTAGCGAAAACAGGATATCTTAAAATTTTCTCGATAGAAAAAAATCACAAAGATGCATCTAATTTTCGCGAATTTGTCATAATATATTGTCATAACCGTGCATTAAACTATATAAGTTAATATTTTAACACATTTTATAAAATTCTATCATTGAGAAACTGACCTGGCGGATTTTCAAAATGTTATTTATCAAGTTATTGAGGAAAAAAAAGCTTTTAAGAAACTAATTTGGCGATGAATCCGCGTCCTTTTTCACCTGGCATATGAAATACGGGCGTGAGTGTGAAGAGAGAAGGGCGATGTTTAATTTTTTGCGTTAGTCGCCCTCTTTACAAAAAAGTAAGATAAAGCAACATAATAGAGAAATAACTGTATTTCAAAAAGATAAAACCGATTTCAAAATTGTACGTAATTGAGAATTAAAACTCTCCATCTCCAAAACTACTGAACCGATTTGGATGAAACTTGCACTGTTCCCTAAGTTGAACAATACCTAGTACAACAAAAAAAGAATTACTAAAATCGGACTTGTAGTTCCGGAGATATGCGAACACAAACATAAAAACATACATACATACACTTTTGAAATTTGGCACATTTGTTCAGACGCTGATATAGACTAACATATACAAAAACTGGGCAGTTCTGGAAATATTACATACATACGCGTCGAATTGATAACCTCCTTTTTTTGAAGTCGGTTAAAAAGGAAAAGCAGTTTTGTGGTATAATCTTTTCTTGATTTCCTTTCAATATATAAATGTAATTATTATTATTATCGGCTGTCCACTGTATCTAGTTAACTTAAACGTTTGTTAGGGTATAGTTTGGGGGGTTGTATTTTTCTTAAATACATTTATTTATTTATTTATTTCGATTCCCCAACAGAATATCATCTCACACATTGAATAAAATACAAGCAATAGTAACTTATAGGTTAACTGACTTCCAATGACAGGTGAAATACAGCATGTAATGGCGACAAAGAAATTAGTGATGAAAATGAGATGAGATGAAATGAGGTGAGAAACGATTGTTACATAACAATTTGTTCCATATAAACTAAATAAGAAAATAACATATTTAATATAATGCTTATAAACAAGGATGGTTTTGTTTAACTTTTGTTAATAGGTCGTCATGACGTGACGACTAATCATAGGCGCTTCAAGTCTTACAAACAGCTGTTATAAGTTACAAATAATAATATTTTTATATTAATTTTTTAATTTAACCACAAAAAAAATATGTTTAAATATACTTTTTATTACTTATAATAAAGAGTGACCGTATTATATTTAAAAATATTAAGATACTTAGGTGTTTGTTACGTGTTATTGTTACATAGTTTGTTTTAATTTACGTTTAAATGAATTTAGCTTGTCAGAAAATATACAAATGTTAGGGTAATAAGATATAGCGTTGTAGGATCTACACAATCTTCAGAGCGGTGCATGGTGACCTAGATTGGTTCTGGCAAATTTAACATTAAACGGCTTATAATTATTTTTTCTAGGTAATTTGGCAGGAATATTTATAGGAATTTTGCTTAAAAGTCTATCATTATCAATAACACCGCTCAGAATCTTGTGTAGAAAAATAATTTCCAAGTATTTTCGACGATCAAAAAGCGAATCCAGATTAAAATATTTTAACCTGTCGACATAATGGGGTAACTCACTGATCAAGTTATGCTTGTAAGATAGATGCAATAAAAATCTTTTTTGAACTTTTTCAATACGATTTGAATATATGGCATAATGTGGGTTCCAAACTGGGCTGCAGTATTCAAGCTTACTACGCACTAGAGCATCGTATAGAAGTATTGATGTTTTTGGGTTCCTGAAAGCTGTGGAGTTCCGTTTAATGAAACCTAGCATTTTAAACCCATGTGATACGATTTGGTCGATATGTTTGTCAAGATTTGCAATTTGGTGTCAAGAGCGATTCCAAGGTCTCTGATCTCTTTAACCTGAGATAAATGTTTGTTATTTAATCTGATAAGCAAATAGGGAGGATTTGAGTTTACGGGAAAAGCGAAAATGAAAACATTTGTTGGTATTTAAGGTCATTTGGTTGACTTCGCACCAGACGACTAGTCTATGGAGATCACTTTGAAGGTGGAAACAATCGAGTTCTTTATTAATTAGTGTGACTATTTTGAGGTCATCTGCGTATAAATGAAAGTCGGAATAGAGGAAACACAAAACGATATCATTGATAAAAATATTAAAAAATAGGGGACCCAATCTAGAGCCTTGTGGTACTCCAGATAGAACCTATTCTATCCTATCCTATCCGTTTCCTAGAAACAACAAAGATGAAAAGCCATTAATTACTACAACGGAAGATCTAGCAGTTAAATATGATTTTATCCAGGCTAGCATTAAACCATCAAAACCAAACGAGGCCATATTTATTAAAAGTCTACTGTGTGGAACTTTGTCAAAAGCCTTACTTAAATCTGTATAGATAACGTCTACATAGTTTTGGCTATCTATTGCGTCCATGAGATCATCTAGAAAAGCAGTTCTCCGGGTTTGTACTCCAAAACAAAATCCTCTCACCACTCCAATCAGGATTCAGACCTGGACACAGTACCACCTCTGCTTTGCTAAAAATAACTACTGACGTAAGGGCTGGCATGGAGGATTCAAAGATCACTGTCTTAGTTTTAATAGATTTTTCCAACGTATTTAATAATGTCGATCATGACATCCTTTTAACAATTCTTTCTCGTATACTCTCACCCGAAGTTTTGAATTGGTTTCGTTCCTATCTTCGAGGACGCCAGCAGAGTGTTAAGGTTGATGATTCCTCTTCTACTTGGGTAGATCTCGAAGCTGGTGTACCTCAAGGCGGTATTCTCTCTCCACTTTTGTTCTCATTATTTATTAATTTTATATCCCTAGTAATACTATTTTGTGCATATCACCTTTATGCCGACGACTTGCAGCTTTACATCCAAGAGAGGGTTGAAAATTTACCCACCGCTATCAGGAACATGAACCGGGATTTAGAAGCGATATGCATGTGGTCTGCCAATTTTGGTCTACATGTAAACCCCAATAAATGCCAAGCCATTTTGATTGGCAGTCCACGTTTGTTAAGCCGAGTAGATGTTGGAGCCCTACCACCTATTGTTTTTGCTGGCAGTGTTATCCCATTTAGCTCTAGCGTTAAAGACCTCGGGCTACATATAGATGGTAATCTTGACTGGCGCACCCACGTTACCAACGTCTGTCGTAATGTTACCGGCTCCCTGCGTTCTCTTTACCGTCTGAAATTTTTTTACCTCACAATATAAAGGTGTTGCTGGTTCAGACTCCCATAATGCCACTGCTCGATTATGGTGATGTATGCTGTTATGAACTCCGGGAAGAACTGCTTAATAAACTTGATCGTATGTTAAACAATTGCATTAGGTTCATATTCAATCTTCGAAAGTTTGATCACGTTTCTTATTACCGATCTAAATTGAACTGGCTGCCCATTCGTCAACGTCCTTCACTGCGTGCACTCTATATGTTGTACTCTCTCCGTCACTCTCTCAGCGCTCCTCTATATTTAACTTCTCACTTAAAATTCTTCACTAACACCCACAGTCTGGAACTTCGATCATCTAAAAAATTGCGACTCCTCTGTCCTCCTCATAATTCCAGTATTGTTCACTCCTCATTCTATGTACAGTCCATTCGCCTTTGGAACGCCCTCCCCTTAGAAATCAGGAACGAAGAGTGGACAATTATATTTAAAATCAATTGAATGAATATAATAAAGTGTAATTTTATTAATTAGTAGAATAAGTTAACACTTGGAATTAATATTTGACAATATAATATATATAATTTATGTCTATGATACATTAGCTCTGCAATGACATACTTTATGTAGGTATATTTATAGTTTATGAATATGATATATTTATTTATATTAATATTATAATATTTATAATAATATTATGTATTGTATAATATATTATGTATTTTATTGTTTATGTAAGTCTATTGTAATTAAATTTATAAATAATAGTTTCAATGATTATTTATATCTTAGTTATAGATCCATTTATTTTACCGTTGATCCTTTGTGTCTCATTACCATGAATGCGCCTGTATTATACATTCTCAGTATCACCCTAAGGTTGGTTGGTAGAGAATGCCACAAGGCATTAAGCCCGCCTATGTAATTTGCATAAAGTGTGAATAAATAAATAAATAAATGCTACCATGTTTGTGGTAGTGGATCTAGTAGTGATAAAACCATGTTGATTAGCGGAGAGGAATGGTTTTACGTACCAAAAGAGAGCTGGACAGACTAATTTCTCGAAAATCATAGCAAAAGTAGGAAGTATTGATATTGGTCGGTAGTTTTTGATGTTGTGATTATCACCCGTTTTATGTAAGGGAATTACGATGGCTTGCTTCCATGCTGTAGGGAAATATCCATTGCTTAACGAAGCGTTGAAAATGTGAAACAACGGTAAAGAAATATTTTTTGCGCAAGATCTAATAAAAATGGGCGGGATTCCATCACTACCTGCTCCTTTATTGATATCGAGGCATTTTAACTCATCGTAAATTTTAGAATGGGAAATGTTTAGTGAAGTCAAAAACTTAGATGTGACACTAGTAATATATTAGCATATTGGCCTATCGGATAATAATACAATGTAATTTATATACGTGATAGCTGACGAAAATAATTGACTCACGTAGCTCGGACCAACTTAAGTATAAGTTATTGCTTTTGTACTTTGTATTCTGGTAATAAAATTTTATTTGTTACTTATTCCAGTAATTTTATTGTAGTTTAATCATATGTATATATATATATATATATAAAAACCGACCAAGTGCGTGTTGGGCCACGCGCAATATAGGGTTCCGAAATACCACTAGTTTTTTTTTAATTTTTGTGGTGGTGAATGTACATTTATAACGTGTTTTACACTACTAACAACATCATCTCAGTTACTTTCAAAGAAATTTGAACGAAAAGTTCCTTTATACTTCGCCGAATACATTTTTTTTAGTTGATCGACTATTACTCAATAACTTATGAAGTAATCTTAGCCGTGATAGTTTTCCTTTTAAATTCAGCATATTTCCTACTCCCGTGAATTTTTTCACATTTCCAGAAGCTACCGTTTAGCTGGTAGAAAGGGGGGACACTGGACTCTAACGATTTTTTCCACTTTAAACTTAATATTTCACAAACGGATCCCTAAATCGGAATATAGTCTTTAAATACTCATAATAATTTTAAAAAACCTATCCAACGACACCCCACACGATGAGATGAACGCGAAAAAAAATTTTCATCCCCGCTTGATGTGTATGGAAGGTACCATTAAAATATTTTTTTTTTAAGATTTCATGTACCATTTTCTTCCCATCATTAATATGTGCATTCATGCCAAATTACAGCTTTGTAGGTCCTATAGTCTCTGATCAAAACCGCGGACATACAGACAGAAGGACAGACAGACGGACGGACAGACCGAAACTATAAGGGTTCCTTGTTGACTACGGAACCCTAAAAATGGATTTTCAAATGTGTTAGCCGCGCTAAAACTCGAAAACGGCTGAACGGATTGGGCTGATTTTAGTCTTAAAATATTCGTAGAAGTCCAGCTGGGAAGGTTTTAAAGTGACACGAAGTTCACCGGGACAGCTAGTATCTGATATATTTATGTAGTAGATGTTACAATATTTGCCTACGCCATTCTAACTTTAGCTGGCGACTTTTTTCGCAGACCCTTGTTTTTAAACATAGTGAAATACTTCTGAAAAAGAGCATACAAACCTTAGTTTCTAAATTATTTTTAGTAAATTTTCATTATAATATATCTATGATTTTTCTTGTGTTACGTACACAGGAAAAAATCGGCCAAGTGCAAGTTGGACTCGCGCACGAAGGGTTCCGTACCACAATAGAGCAAAAATAGGCTGCAAATTGTATTTTTTGTATAGGATTAATTATTTCATTTATGTAAATTTTATTGTAACTTATTAAAGTACAAATAAAACTGAGTATTTCGTGAATATTTCAAGTTCCTGTGTATTGCCGTTATTGCAATTATATCGAGCAAAAAATAGCAAAAAAATCACGTTTGTTGTATGGGCGCCCTTAATATTTAATTTATTTTGTTTTTAGTATTTGATATTATAGCGGCAACAGATATACACAATCTGTTAAAATTTCAGAAGTCTAGCTATAGCGGTTCTTGAGTTACAGCCTGGAGACACAAAGACGGACAGACATCGAAGTCTTAGTAGTAGGGTCCCGTTTTTACCCCCTTTGGGTACGGAACCCTAAGGTTTCTACTACGCTCGTGACAATATTTAATGATTTAGCTAAGGGCCCTTCCTCACGACATTTTTTTAAGTTCGTTTGTATCGATACAAACGCAAGTTGAACGCTCAGCAAATGGAAGAAAGCCGACACGTTTTAAACTTAATATCTGCCAAAACGCGACGAAAACACACATAAGACGAGCGCATCAGAAACGCGCGTCGTCGCGTCAGTGCGCAAAAAATACGTCGTGTAGAAGACACAAGTTTTTGTACAACTTTTATATTTCCTTACTCCGAAATTTATGTCGTCTACATTAGTTTCTACATTACTTTGTGAAATAACAGATTTATTTCGTTGATTTAATTATTCCGTTAATTTTAAATAGAATTAGGGCGTTCTATAATTAATCGAGGCTTGTACTAATAGCCTAATCCTAGCCGTGTAAAAGGCATAGGGACATATTCACTTTTCGACCTCCCTGACTTAGGGCCGGGACACAAAAACACGGCACGACGTCGTACGGCGTCGTACGGCGCCGTGCGGACGCGCGTCGTAAAAAACCCACGGTACGGCGCCGTGTTTTTGTGTCCCGGCCCTAAGTCAGGGAGGTCGAAAAGTGAATATGTCCCTAGGCCTTTTACACGGCTAGGATTAGGCTATTAGTACAAGCCTCGATTAATTATAGAACGCCCTAATTCTATTTAAAATTAACGGAATAATTAAATCAACGAAATAAATCTGTTATTTCACAAAGTAATGTAGAAACTAATGTAGACGACATAAATTTCGGAGTAAGGAAATATAAAAGTTGAACAAAAAGTAGTACATTCCTAAAAAAAAAAATATTTATAATAGAGAGTATAAATGGCAGCGGTAATAAAGTTCACCTTGAATATAATAATACTAATTTCACTAATTTTTTGCGAGTTTGTTCTCGAACAATATGATGGCAGCTCAAGCCAAAGTAAACAATACATTAATATCTACTTAGCACATCGTCCCACTGATGCCACAGCAGATAATAAAATCATATAATGACACTACCAAGCATATTGTCGTAAAAAAAAATATTATGACATTGAAAAATAATAGCTTCCATGCCGATTTCAGTGTCGGCGTCAGAATCATATTTTAGTGTGTCCCTTCACCCCCATTGATGGAGTGAATAAGATAAATGACGAACCAAAGATCAGACACAGGGGACATGTTAGATAACAGGACCGACCACATTTGAAAACCGCTCTTTTATTATTTCCACTGAGAGAATTTTATGCTGTTACCATTGTTTGCAATTTTATTATAAAGAAGAAGGCAAACGGATATCCTAATAACAAAGATAGACGCCGTAAGTCGATCATCCATCATAGTGTGGAACCAAAAATATAATTAGAGGTCAATGATATATTATATAAAAAACTCAAGGTGCATTTATTTCGACTAATATCTTTAAAGTAGCTAGGTTAGTGCGCTACGGGCTGAAAAAGATTGGGAACCCCGGTCCTAATGTGATGATAATATTAGTTTACGTGGATTTAGGTAAGTAATTGTAAAGAAAAGAAGTTACAAGGAAGTGCGGAATATTTTGTGGTAGAGAATGGAAGGTCTTATAGAAAATAGTGACGTTATTATGAGTTTTATTCTACGAATAATCTATACTAATATTATAAATGCGAAAGTATCTCTGTCTGTCTGTCTGTCTGTCTATCTGTCTCGCTTTTACGCCAAAACTACTGAACCGATTGTAATGAAATTTTGTATACAGATAGTCTAAAGCCTGAGAAAGGACATAGGCTACTTTTTAACTGGAAAAGGGGGTTGTAAGGGGGTCAAAATGCGTAAATTTGTTAAAAATAAGTTAGTTCCAAAAATTCATAACAGATGGCGCTAAGAGTCGCCTACATCGTGCTATCGCTTGCTCATAAGTCTTTCTATAAGGGGTGGTACCATGTTAAGCCAGGTTTTCCGATACTGCGATTGTCATAATACTAACTCACTACTCAGTAAGTACTTTATCTATGCAGTGACGTAACCTTAAACCTACCAATGATAAGGCATTATCATGAGGCATAGGCAGTGATCATCAACCACTTCGGTGGCTCCTTTCACTTAAATCGCCAACCGGTAGACTTGTCCGCTGGGCTCTAAAACTTCAAGCTTTCTACATCCGATTTCAGTACACTCCAGGGAAGGCCAACGTAGTGGCCGACACACTAAGTAGACTTGCTTGCGTTGAAAATACTCGCGAAGACTTTGGTATTTGTTCCGTTATTTGCGATATACCCTCTAAATCGCCTAGTCAGCTTCGTGAAGAACAGATGTCCGACCCTGAAGTAGAAAAGATAATTAAGGAGCTTGAGGGAAACGATGACGTTGCAGCACAAAGGTGGGTAGAACGAGGCTTTCTCATGGACCAAGGCGTCTTGTATCGCTTAAACCCGGACTCCGACAGCGAATCACCGCAACTAGTCATTCCCACGGACCAAGTTAATAATATTTTGGAAGAATTACACGATTCTGCGACAGCCGGTCATTCTGGCATCGACAGGACCTATCAAAAGGTAGCTAATTTATTTTATTTTACTGGGATGCGTCATATAATTTCTGATTATGTCCGTGCATGCATCCACTGCCAACGCTATAAAGCAAGTAACACAAAACCACCAGGTCTACTACAAACACCTGTGTTGAATCAACGCAACGAAGTGATAGCTATTGATCTCTTCGGCCCACTGCCAGGAGACCAGGGGGAGCGCTGGGTGCTTCTTATTGAAGATACCGCCACACGGTGGGTAGAATTATTCGCCATCCGAGAAGCCACAGCCGAAGCCTGCGCTCAGGTTTTAGTCGAAGAATACTTTTTACGATTTGGTCTACCTCGTCGAATAATATCTGATAACGGGGTACAATTCATTTCTGCAGTCATGCAACAATGCATGTCCGTCCTTGGAGTGAAGCAAAATTTCGTGCCTCTTTACCATCCTCAGTCGAACCCCGCAGAACGCAAAAATAGAGACCTAAAAGCCATGTTAGCATACCTGGTACAAGAAGACCACACATCCTGGCCAAAGAAGCTGTCGCTGATCCGTTTTGCCCTAAATAGCTCCAGATGCCGGACAACAGGTAAATCACCGGCTTACTTAACCTTTGCCAGAGAAATGAGATCTCCTACAGAAGTCACTCACGATCTTCGCGCTATCCTGGACAAGGAAAATTTCATCCCACAAATTACTCTTTACCTTAGAAATTTTATTAATTCCCTCTCAGCGATCCGCGAGCGTGTCGAATTACAGCAAGACAAGACCAAGGATTACGCTGATTAATTTCGCCGACCTGCAGATACCTTTCAGGTAGGTGATTTGGTACTTCTTAAGTCTCATGTACTCAGCAGCGCCTCAAAGAATGTGACCGCAAAGTTTGCCCCGAAGCGCGATGGACCGTACCAAATTGTGAAAAAGGTAAGCCCGACAACCTACATATTGTCTCACATAAACCAACCCGACGAAATCATTGGTAAATACCACAACCAGGATCTTTCTATTTATAAGAGCCAGGACGGCCACTCGCTTTCTAGCCCCATCATTCCCAAAAGAAAGCGAGGACGCCCTGCGACCAGAGCTAGAGTACTAGTCCAGGAGCGAGGACGTTCCCCTGGACTAGAGGGGGAGCATATGGTAACCCGACCGTCGGTCTTGCAACACCGGGTGACCCGCGGTCTCCCTCCCGCTCGTTACCGCGAGTAGTGCTGTCTCTTTCTCTCAGACGCGCCAGAGTGTTCCCGCGCGATCCTCGGGAGTTCGATGCCGCCACCCCACCCCCGAAAGGCCATACTGTTTTTCGCGCGCTCGTGTGTGTTATCCACAATAAACCCAGTGATTTTCTGAGAAGTTTCTCTGTTTATTTGTATGAGCCCCGCACCCAGTGTTCGAGAGTATCGTGTGGAGTGTGGACCACCTCATAAATGTGTACCAAAGGTACACATTTCAATTCAAGTATTGTAGACTGTAGAGCATGTTTTATGACAGAGTTACTTTTCCTTGGTTTTTATTATTCATTATTAAGTGGTGAAACTCAACTTGACCATTTTAAAACGAGTAGCCAATTTCATATTTTATCATTTTTTAACAATACTTACAAATCTTACAATAAGTAATTATAATTTATTATATAACTATTGAGATATTCAAAACAACTTTGGTAGTTGCATTTAGCAGAGGATATAATATGTAATTATAAACTTGTTTTATATAATCTTTACAAAAAATAATTTTTAAAATAATATTTCAATAATCTTTGTTATTGAAACAAAAACTAGAAACCAGTTGGTACAATAATATTCTAAACTCATTACTTCATTAGCTACAATATGGTTCTACTATTTTAGTAAAATAATAAGTTTGTAAATGGCTACCATAGTGATTATATTCTCTTTGATGGCTACTGGCATCAGTAGTGGCTCTCAAACTTTTCTAGTGACGGAACCCTTTTAAGAGCTGACATACTTGACGAACGCCCCCAATTTTTTTTATCTTTGAATGAATTGTCTACATGCTAGACGTGTCTGACGATATTTCTAAAAACAATAATTGAATCCTTTTTTGCCCTTTAAATTTGAACAAACCTTGTAACTTGTCTACTTAATCATCTGGCTAATATATCTGGATTCTGGCCATACATAAGATCCACATTTCTTGATTGTGGCTGGCATGTAGCGAGTTCCACAAACACCTTTTTAGGGTTCCGTAGTCAACAAGGAACCCTTATATGTAGTTTCGGTCTGTCTGTCCGTCTGTCTGTCTGTCCGCGGTTTTGATTACTTGATTTGATATTAATGATGCCGACAAAATGGTACATGAAATCTTAAAAAAATATTTTTGAAGTGAAAACTTCTTTAGCGGCGTTGAGCACTTTTGTGGGATGGGTAAAAACTGTGAAACTCGCGTCAGATTCTCGTGCTGATCCAAAAACTTTGGAAAAACCGTAAGACGGTTGGAGAGTAGTGTTTTGTGTCGAACTCGAACTCGAACTCGAACTCGAATTGATTGTAATCGTTTCGATTAATTAAAAGAAATCGATTTTTTTAAAAATCGATATAACCCTATATTGCGCGTGGCCCGACATGAACTTGGCCGATTTTTTTACGTAGAGAAAAATGCTGTGACGCATTCGGGACGCAGGGGATGGGGACTTCCGCTGCGGATATGTGGGGCTCGCCGCGACGAAGATGGTAGGTGCCGCGGCCCTACTTCCGATGATTAAACTCTACGATGTTCCTTCTCTTGCCGCTGATGGATGAACGAGTCCCATGGAACATTATTCCACACTTACGACAGCGCAACGCCTGCTTAATTTACGCATTTACGCTTGCTTAATTTTGACGTGGGAGAGCCATGCTTTAGCACGAATGGGCCGGCTCGACCGAGAAATACCACGCGCTCACAGAAAACCGGCGTGAAACAGCGCTTGCGCTGTGTTTCGTCGAGTGAGTGAATTTACCGGAGGCCCAATCCCCTACCCCCCTTTTCCCTTCCTTACCCTCCCCGATTCCCTTCCCTACCATTCCCTATTCCTTTCCCTACCCTCCCCTATTACCCTATTCCCTCTTAAAATGCCGGCAACTCACCTGCAGCTCTTCTGATGCTGCGAGTGTCCATGGGCGACGGAAGTTGCTTTCCATCAGGTGACCCGTTTGCTCGTTTGCCCCCTTATTTCATAAAAAAGACCCCTCTCCATATCGGAGGTGTTGGTGGCGTCCCCACATCACTACCCCGAGTTCCCCTGCGAGCTCCAAAATACCTACCACTTTTTATAGTCGTCGTTGAATTTCAAACGGCATAATTTGGCAAAATAAACGCTTTAGGAAAAACATTATTTTAGGTGTATAATACCTTTTGGTGATTATTTAGATATTCTATTGAATCTGTAAACAAAAATATAGGTATTATATTCGAATAATATATTCTAGATTCCCTCCACATTTCGCTTCGTCCCACAGCAATTCCTGTAGGGGAGAGGGGGGCTAGATTTAACAGGGGTAAGTATTAACAAGCCTATAACTACCAAATTAAATGATGATACAGTAAGACGTTCAATGTCATAAGTTCGGGCGACGTCGGCGAACGATTTGGTACAAGTGTGTTGCCCACCGGCCGTCGCGTTGTGAAGTTATTGTACGTCGGTGCAAAAATACAGGTAAGCATATATTTTTACGTCTCGAATTTTTTGATTTATGCTTTAATTATTTGGTTTTGCGATTGCAGATTTTTATATAATTAACGGTTATTTAGTTGTTAATTACATTTCCGTGTTATTTTATTATCCTATAGTTTTTTTTAATAATTAGTTATATCCAAAAAGATCCTCGGGGGCTAGTTTTAACAAAAGGAACGGGGTAAGTATAACCGGTATTATAAGCAAGTTGGAGCTGCCACATCTGCCGAAAGAGGTACGTCGATCACTCTGGCGACACTCCGGTGACACCATATCTACCGATGTTCATATATCCGAGGATCAGATTCAATTTTTGTTGCAAGTGGAATCCATAGGGGCTGGTAACAGCTCAGGTTGGATGACATAAAAGGAAATTCATGTTATTTGTAATTTGACAGAAGTTAATATTGTTTTTTAACATTTGTATGAGAAAAAAAAATTACCATTTTAATATTGTTTTGTTTTTTACCTCCATAGTTTAATGAAAGTCTAACAAGTTTACTTAGCGTTAATACTTACCCCGTCACTGTTAATATTTGCCCCCGAAACGGGGCAAGTTTTAACCGCTTACTTTTTTTAAAAAGATGCGTTTCCCTCCGAATCCAAGTAATTTCGATGAATTTTTAGCTTAGTATATGCAAGTCATATAAATTTTCGTTACTCGGGTATAAAAAAAATATCATAAAGTTTTCAAATTAAGAAGAATACAGAATATAGAATATAGAATTTTGTATATTTTATTTTAGTTTGTATTTTTAGTAATTATTTCCCCAATAACAATTGATGTAAAATTAAAAAAAAAAAAAGAATTAAGAAGATAAATGACAATATTCAAAATCTGTTAGAACTAGCCCCCCTCTCCCCTATCACACGGCAAATGTAATTATTTATTTCTCGGAATAAAAGTGTCCAAATCGATTCAACAATATTGCGTGAAGAGTTATCAGTTAACATACATACCGACAGATAGACACACTTTCTTATTGTATTACTAGTATGGATAGAATGATGGATTATAGTCTGGAATTAATCTGGATATATATTTTGTATCATTGGTACAAATAGCGTACCCGACAGACGTCGTCCCGTCATATATATAAAGTTAAAAGGTAAGTCAAAAACGTAATGACATATCGTATATTAGGTGGTGAGAAGAAATCATGCACGTAATTTTTTTTCTTTACGTAACAACCTCCCTTCGACAAAAACACAATCTTCGACAAAAAAAATTCTCGAGATAAGCGCTAACACACACACACACATTTAGCGATTCATATTTTATATCATACATTTCTTTAGTAAAAAAAAAAACAAAACAAAACTTCGACTTTATAATATGAAACTTCCACAGGGTCAATCTTATATATAAAATTCTCGTATCACAATGTTAGTCCACGAACTCCTCCGAAACGGCTTTACTGATTTTTACCAAATTTTATATGCATATTCAGTAGGTCTGAGAATCGGCTACTCGGTACTTTATATATTGATAAGTGCATTTGTTGAATAAATAATAGTAAATTATTACAACCCAAGACTGACAATAAAAATATGGGCGAAATACTACACAATATTATGGCAAAGCAACGTTTGCCGGGACAGCTAGTATTAATATATTTTATTTTAATTTTACATAATATTTTATAAATTTGTGTGTTATGAGTAGGTATGACTAGGTACGTATATATGCCTGAAATAACGACCTTTTATTTTATTTATTTTATACAGAACCTTTCAGCGCGCGGTTCGCGCTTGACCGGTTGCGGTATAATAATATGGTTATCTTTCCTTCGGCGATCATTGAGGTGTCAGCTTCCGGGCGTTACGATTGTACACAAGGTAGGCCCACGTGATCTATACCCTAGTTCAATGAATATCGATGTCTTTATTTTTATTAGTGGAATACTATACCAGATATAGTCTACCAGAATCTGTCAATGGCAATTATTGACAGCAGATTTTCAAAAAATATCCTCGATCATTGGATAAATTTTTATATTTGCATGTTTATCACACAGAATCAACCGCTATAAGAAGAAAAAAGGATCAAAGTGTTTTATTCCTATTACTCCGGTATTGCTAGAGTCAATTCATTTTCTCACTTTTTTCCATCAGATTCTGGTAGACCTATAATATCTGTTATCAGTGGAATACTTGATTTTTTAAAATTTTATTTAAAAAAAATTATATATTAAATAAATAGAAAATTTTATTTTATATATATAATAAAATTGGCTATTTATTTAATTTTTTTCGTTAAAATAGTTTAACGAAAAAAATTAAGTAAATAGCCCATTTATTAAAAAACGTTAAACAATATTTTTGTTTACTTTTCTAATGTATCAGATAACGATAAAACATTGTATACCGTATTTATTCATTGTGTTTTTCTAAGCAGGGGTTAAAAATGAGCCTCGCACGCGTTTTTGTTTTTTCCTCTGTGCATCTTTGGACTACCACAATGTGTTACTTTCGAGGGTGAATTTTGATGCAATAAATATTAACTTATCTTATTAAAATATGTATTACTTACCTATTTACTTATCTTAGCTTGTTTTTGTGGATCATGGCTCTTAAAAATTATCTATCAGTTGCATAATGCATTATTGTCCAATTGGTTTTTGAGTTGGAATGATGTGTTGCACCTAAATGCACAGCACACAGTAGCACCATGAAAGTAAGTTTTAAAAACTACTGCGGATCTAAAATGGCCACTTTGGAGAATCATAATATTTTTATTAAAATCGCATAATGGTCACTTTGCGTGCAATTCATATGATTCAATTTACATTGATTTCACATTCATTATTTTTACAGTTTCGACAATTCATTTTCAGAATTGAAAGTGACCTTTTTAAGTCTGCTAAACTAAAGAAAAATATCATTTAGTCTACATGCCTTTGATTGCTATTTTTATGCTGTGGCTCTGCTCGTGTAAGTAGGAACACTGTACATTTTTAGGATAAAAGTACTCATATTGTATTCATACATGCCTATTCTACTACCATTTTTTTTAATCAAAATTAATTTTATGCTTTTCCATAAAAGAGTAACAAACAAACACACAATGTTTTTCGTCTTTATAATAATAGTGTAATGTGATTAGAGAAACGGTCTCAACGAGTTTCATAAAGATTCATTAAAACAATCAACTTTTGACTCATCCATACTTCTATACTAATATTATAAATGCGAAAGTGTGTCTGTCTGTCTGTTACCTCACGCTCAAACCACTGAACCGATTTTGCTGAAATTTGGCATAGAGATACTTTGATTCCCGGGAAAGGACATAGGATACTTGTTGTCCGGGAAAAATGTACGGTTAGCGCGATAAACGAGTTTTGGCACAACGGAGTTGCGGGCGTCGTCTAGTTTTTTATACATTACGAGGAAAATAACTACTTACTTCTACCACGAATCTTTTAAAATCATCGGTCTGTTGAAGTGTAAAGTGTAAATGTGTGAAAATGTGTATTATAAGTACACCTTTAAAAACGTAACAATCTGATGGTTTGTATTTGGTTGGTAGTTCTCTTCTTCTTCTCTAGTATTTTCATAAAATTTTGTTTGTAGAGGGGTTTGCAATAGAAAATACTATCGAGGTCTTTATCTTAAAAAAACTTTATCTTAATTATTATTTAACTGACTTCAAAAAAAGATTTACGTTTATATGTTTTTTTTTTTTTTTGAGCTTGCTCTCCGCTCGGCCTCCTCTGAAAGTGTATACAGATTTAAGAAGTAACAACTAATCTGAATAAGTTACAATTAAGTATAAAATATATTTTATCAGGTAAACAGGTAAATAAATAATGATATACAAGAACCGTGCAGACAATCGTAAAACGATTTCATATCCTGCAATAAACAGTTTTCTGAGCTGTCATGTCGCACGAAGGTTGCAACTGCATTCAGAATTATTTTACCTCTTGTTTATATAAAAATTAACCTTATGTTATTGGCATAAACATAGTTGTATAGGTGCAAGTAACGAATTATTATCAACTAGATGATGCCCGCAACTCCGTTGCGCCGAAACTCGTTTATCGCGCGGGGACCGTACATTTTTTTGGAACAAAAAGTATCCTATGTCCTTTCCCGGGACTCAAAGTATCTCCATGCCAAATTTCAGCAAAATTGGTTCAGCGGTTTGGACGTGAAGAGGTAACAGACAGACAGACACACTTTCGCATTTATAATATTATAGTGTACTAGATGACGCCCGCAGCTTCGTTGCGCCAAAATTCGTTTATCGCGCGGGAACCGTACATTTTTCCGGGATAAAAAGTATCCTATGTCCTTTCCCGGGACTCAAAGTATACCCATAACAAATTTCAGCAAAATCGGTTCAGCGGCTTAGGCGTGAAGAGGTAACAGACAGACAGACAGACAGACAGACACACTTTCGCATTTATAATATTAAGTATGGATTATCGTGATTCGTGACTAAACCTATGGTTATAATACCAATGCAGGACTTACGCGGGTTTTTTTTGCGCAGAGACAATTGAAGACGTATGCAGTTGAAGTGGATCTAACATTTTGTAACACCAGGGCTTATTGCCCATTTTTTCCACATAATTTAAACAAACCCGGCCCTGTAACTACACATAAAATCTAAATTTTTTAATTTCAAATTTACATTTTCCCGGTCTTTGTGTCTAAACACACTAGGCTGAATTACGCCGGCGTAAATTCCGTCGAGTCTAAACTCTTATGCCTTTATTTATGCAAAAAACTACAGTTACCACATTATTACTATCATGCCACTTCATATATTATACCAATATATACCTTGAAAATTGACCATTCTCATGTTACCTGTTACGTGGTCGGTGTTGCTAATAATATTATTATGATGAGTTATAGTAGTACTCTAAAACTACTATAATAATAATATATCACATTTCTTTAAAAATCAGCCTAGTAATTTCAGAGCTATATTCCAATAATAACTACTAGCTACTGCCTAATAATATATATATAGATAATACTTTATTTCTTTTTTAACACTTGGGATTTCGATAAAGTTAGTTTTTTTAAAAAGCTAATTAATTTGAACTGATTTTTTGTAAAGCTACGTCGCCTTTTATAAAAAATGGGCAGTGGTTGGCTTCAAACGAAGGTAATAAATATTAATGAACGTGAAATAAAATTGACTTTGTTTAAAGTATATTATTTTACTAAGTATACTGTAACTTGTGTTACAGGTTTTCTCTATGAGAAATAAGGATTTTCCATTTTAAGTAGGCATTAATATGTATTGTTATAAATTAAAAAGTTTAAACCGTTTTGTTTCGCCGGTTATAGTTCCACAAAGAGCATAATATTTGCCAAAAAAATCATTTTGAATCATGAATCATCATCCACCACCCAAGTTTGAGAATTTTACCTTTCAAAAGAACCTGAAGTAGTAGTGGAAATATTTAAGTTTTTACTCAAATATTTAATACAATACAATATATTAGGGACTAATTCCAAACAAAACTAGCCCATAGGTGTTCTGTATGTAAAGAGCGGTGAAAATTATCTATGCCCGAAGCAACTAAATACCTAGATCGGGCCCTTTCTTTTTTTCTTAATTGATCTGAGAAAATTGACTGATAAAGGCCACCCCCCGAGCAAACGACCTTGATCATACATTTGACGCGTTGCCGAGATCGCACAAAAATCCAATTTTTTTTACTTATCTCAGTTCAAAATTGATCTAAAAAAAATTTAAAACGGGGAAAATGTAGTTAATGAAATTGTCTATCTATTGTCGTGTGTTTCAAATAAACGTAATATGTAAATATATTAGGGAGATTCTGAAAGTATGCTTCAATTTTAATAAATTGCTATTACTTTGGAAGCTGATATCATGAGTATAATAAACAAAAATTTAAAATTTAAACAGGGAAAGGAATGTTGATATACTGAAGATTATTGCTGTATTTTTATTATAACTTTGTAGCTTTCAAATTATGAGCTTATAAGGGTCTAAATACGGTAAATTACGGAATCTCCGTAGGGGAAGGTCCTTAATTGAACAATTTAGGTCCGAATATGGTCCGACATACAAATTAATTCATCTTAATGTTGGTTCTAACCTCATTGCCTATAGCGTCACTAAAATGAAAAGAAGTTGTATTATATTTACAGTAATCAATAAGAATGGATAGCGAGATCCCGATGAAACGGAGTTACTACATCGAGCAGATGCGGAACTGGATAAACAGGCACTCACATCTACCTAAGGATTTCGGTAACTATATACTTACTTATGTTATTTTTCACATACTAGCCACAGCTGTAGCCCTAGCATGGACAGTTGGACACCAGTAAAAATGCGAAAGTATAAACAAACTGTGGTGATAAACTTAAGTTGCTGTTCCGATCTTTTTTCATTCCGAAAAATTCAATGAAAATGCCACTTTATGACAGACTATATGGTCCTAAAATATCAAATAATATCCTACTTTATGACATATACTATGGTCTGTCGTAAAGTGGCATTTTAATTGAATATATTTTGTCGGTCGCGATTAGCCGCGGTAAAGGTCTTAAGTTTATGTCCACAGTTTGTCTACACTTTCGTATTTCTACTGGTGATGACTGGTGGCCATGCTAGGGCTACTGATATTTCAAAATAGGAGTACAGTAGAAACTCAATAATCCGGCCCTCAGTAATACGGATTCGCGATTATCCGACCATCGGAAAATGAATCTCAATCAATAATTTCTTCAGATTCCGGGGCGAATCAAATCTAAAGAAGTTGGGTTCAAGGTTATTCCAACATACAGTCCAAAAAATTAGTCCGGTTAATCGAGTTTCCACTGTAGTACCTACTTTTCATGTTCCAAATCAGATGCTAACTTTTCACTAGAGAAGACTTCTACTAAGACGTATATGTACTGTGTCTTACAATCTTAATTTAAAACAAAAAAAATGTTATTTGTCTATAATAATAATTAATATGCCTTTGTATTTATTGTATTTACTTATTGCGCATAATAATGAGTGACATGTAAATTAGCAGACCCATAATGAGATATGAAAAAGGTAGAGAAACACTGGTCTATACTATGAATATTATAGATATAGAGCAGTGTTTCTCAACCTTTTTCATGATGCGATAGCAATAAGGATAAGAAATGGGAGAATTTTAACAAAAATGCAATGAGCAATGAGGGTTATTTAATAAACGAAATATTTTTTCATACTATCGTCGCGCGTCGTTTCGGTATGGTCGTTTACGCGCGTTGCATTTTTGTTAAAATTCTCCCATTTCTTATCCTTATTGCTATTTTTCTGAAATAGTCCTATCGACCCCCCCTACAGAAGCTTCGCGACTCCCCAGTCCCCAGGGGGTCTGGGCACAGACTACATATTAGTACAATTATACACATATTAAGGGGCCGGGCTACCCTCGAAATTCTCATACATACGTAATACCAAAATCATTTTGTCATACGAAAATATTTAACATGTTTGAGTTATTTTTCAGCTTAATATTTAAACACTAAAAAATAGAGTAAAACACTAAAAATATATAAACAACATATTTTAATACTAATACTACAAAATATTTTAATACTAAAAAATATTTTTTAGAGTTGAAATATTTTGTAGTAAATTTAATATTTATTTATATTTTTAGTGTTTTACTCTATTTTTGAGTGTTTAAATATTTAGTGATAAATTTAGTAAAAAAAAATACACAAAAAAAAATTTTTTAGTGTTTAAATATTTTGAAGTTAATTTTTGTACAGGAACCTAGGTAATTACTATTTTAAGCTGAAAAATAACTCAAACATGTTAAATATTTTCGTATGAGAAAATGATTTTGGTATTACGTATGTATGAGAATTTCGAGGGTAACCCGGGCTCTTAAGAAACACCGTTATAGATGCTATGCCTCAGTACTAGTTTTATGTTTACGCTATTATTATTATTGGCCTTTACGTCCAACGAATACTATCTCACAAGGAGTTTACGTCTGTGTCAGACGATCTACGGCATGTTGGTCTGAGTAACAGACTAAAGTACCCCGCAAACGATCAAATTTGTTAGACAAACATGTTTGATGTAATTTACGTTTTCATCAAACAGCAGCGCAGACGATCAAACGTGCATCAAACACGTTTGTCAAACAATTAGCTAGAATCGGTTTGAGATCATGAGATTTTGTTTGACAAACACAGCGGAACACGTTCAAACACGTTTGTCAAACGCTACGCAAATCCAAATTTTCTTCAAACACGTCAAACACGTAGTTTGTTTGACAAACGCTTCAAACGAAGCTGTACACGATCAAACTGTTTGACAAACACGTAAAATTTGATCGTTTGCGGGCTACTGTGCATTGTGCAAGCCGATACATGAGTGTCAAGCGACATAGACCAGCAGTGACGACAAGAGAAAAAATACAGTTTATACTATGACTAGCATGACGCCCGCAACTCAGTTGCGCCAAAATTAGTTCGCGTGGGAATCGTACATTTTTCTGGGGATAAAAAGTATCCTATGTATGTCCTTTCCTATATGTCCTTTCCTGGGACTCAAAGCATCTCTGTACCAAATTTCAGCCCAATCGGTTCAGTCGTTTAGGCGTGGAGAGAACAGACAGACACACTTTCGCATTTGTAATATTAGTATGGATGGATCTCTAAGGAAATGTAAGAAAACTAAATTACATTATTTTAAATATTATTATGAGTTTACAACTTTGATTTTATTGTAATAAAATTCATTAATTTTAATATCGCACTTCTTTTACAAGTTTGTATTACTTAATTAAAATCTTACCGGATTTTATTCTATAAAATTAAATATCCTTTTGATTTTCGAATGTCTTAATATAATAAAATCATTATTATTAATCAAAGAATTCATTCTTTTTCCCTAATGTTTCAAGACAAATATAACAATTTTGTACCATTTTCAGAATAAAGATTTTTTGTGTTCAGAAAAAATTAAAATTAAAATGTTCCATATACTTAATAACAGGAAATGTTTAAACATTATAATGAACCACAATAATTTAGACGTTTACCGAACTGGTATCATTATAATAATATCATACTTTACTTTGAATAAAGATTTTTTTAGTTTTTACCTGATAAAAAACAATACATAATTTTAAACCCATTGAATTTTAATAAACGCAACGAATAAATCTAGGTAAGTACGTGGGTAAGTTTTCGATATTAGGTTAGCAATATCTGGAAGACATTTTCTAAAGGTTTATCAAATCGCAAGTTAGTTTTGGCAGATTCTACTCTCATACGCAATTCAGATTATATAAAAACTTCTTATCTATCTTCATTGTCTAAAATCAATAATTATCATCATAATATTATTCCTTCGAGCCCACAGACATAGATCAAGATAGATACTGCACGTGTATGTACTATCAGGGAAGTTGATTCCTATGCAGATGGCGGACCTAAGTCATGTGGGTTATGTCAAGGCTTATGTCAATTCAATGTTAGCTGTGATCGGTCGGCTGGGTTTGACGTAACGCAACCAAATTACTTAGGTCAAGTCAAATCAAGTTAGCATAGGAATCAACTTCTCTGATAGCACTTCGCGTGCCATATCGCGTTCCCAAACGACGAACAATTCTCGTCTTTCGAAAGTCTGTTCTTTAGTCTGCTATCGGAATCGGACGTCAATCGGAATTTTAAAAATGCCTAAATGCCTAAAAGTGCCGTATTTAGCTGTAAAAATTCAAATAGAAACGCTGGCCTTGATAATGAACACGTTTCTTATCATCGGTACGTCACAGTGGTAGGAAAAAAGTGACACGCTCGTTTTCATACAAATGGAGCGACATGCAGTATCTATCTTGATCTATGTCTGTGTTCGAGCCCCAAGCGCGGCGGTCGCATGCGACCGCGATAACAATAGAAAGGCTATTGTGTCTCGTTTTTCCACGATCGAAGGATTAAAGTAGGCAGTACACACTTTTACTGCTGATGCCGTACTCAGGGGCCGTACCATGAAACCGTTTTGAGACTCAAACAATCGTACGAGAATGCCGCGTGCTACTCTAACAAACGTGAATTGACGTTGTTGTTAGAGTAGGACGCGGCATTTGAGTCTCAAAACGGTTTCGTAGTAGGCCTACAGAGATGAATATTAATTAATTCAAAAATTTGACATAAGCCTCATACATTATGGGTGAAGCCAAACGAGCGTAATTTGTGAGTTGTGAGTCAAAGTATTTCGGCTAGCAGAAATTCTGCTGCATTCATTTTCATACAAAAGTCCTGTTTGATTCACACGAGCGTAATTTTGTGAGTCATGATTCGTATGAAAAGATTTTTGAGCAACCGAAATTCTGCGACTCACAACTCACAAATTACGATCGTTTGGCTTCACCCTATATAGCTATCAAACTCTTCATTAAATTGAATGTTAATCATTGTGTCTGAACGCGGCAGTAAAACACGTCCTTAAAGTCCATTGCCCACTTCTGTTTCTTAACTTTCTATTTCTACATTGCTAACCAATTTCTGCACTTTCTAGATGACCTGGTGCTGTACCGTTTCGTTCACAGCTGCTTCTTCGACATAGAGAAGGCTAAAGCCACACTAGAGAAGTTCTGTACAATAAGAGCGAGTGCGCCGGAGCTGTTTGCATACAGAAATTTAGAGGCCGGCCCGCTAAAAGTTCAGGCATCAGTTGTGTAAGTTACTTTTTTTTAAACTTTTTAAGGCTATTGCATAGCTCTTATCGCGGGCTTTGAGCGCGGCGACCGAATCAATTTAAATTTAAAAACAAAACCGTAACGAAAATAAGCCTAACACCCCTCACTCCACCGCTGTACCAGTCGATGCAGCGTTGCCGTGCATCGTCAAACATCGTTTCCTGTTCGGCAGACTTCGGCACGGTGTTTGTGTGTGTGACTAGACGTATGAGGATTATGATTGCACAAGTTGATAAAAAATGCTATGCATTACCGCAGCAATCCTCCAAATGCCATATTTTTTAAAATCTAGTAATAAGTATTCAGAGCTGAGAGCAGCCATACTCAAAGTGTGATGAATATCCATTTCTTGTCACCTTGAACTTTTTCTTATATTATTCTAAAATTTTGTCTAAAGTTTAGCTTTTCGAAAGAGTACCTCTTCAAAAAGTTTGTGAACCGAAATAATTGATTTTTTTCAACACTTAGATAATATTATAATATTCAGATTTATATTATAGTTTTCTGACATACCTATTCTACAGTCCATAAATTATAATTACTGTGATAATCTTAATTTTAATAGTTACTTTTAAACTTCCTTTTATTAGATTTTTTAACATCTTGTTAATTACTAAGTCCATGGTTCGATTTCAAGTTGTTTCTTATTTAAAAGCATTCAAACATCGAAATGGAAAATTCATTTTTTAATTCAAATTCTTGATTAAGTCACATTACACATAATATAATAATATATAGTAGGATAAAGCAGGTAGCAGCATGCGAGTCGTCTAATTCCATACTGAGATAAACTTGTGTTATGGCAATCTGACAACGGTTGAACACCAAAACATAACTCTACTTTTGACCGCTCTGGATATGGCTCCATAGCTTCTGACATAAGCAAGTCAGTCATTTCAGCCATGGCTATATACATGGTGTAACAATAACCGTATTTTAAAAAGATAAAACCGACTTCATAATTGTACGTAATTGAGAATTAAAACTCCCTATCTCCAAAACTACTTAACCGATTTTGATGAAACTTACACTGTTCTCTAAGTTGAACAATACCTAGCACAACAAAGAAAGAATTACTGAAATCGGACTTGTAGTTCCGGAGATATGCGTTCACAAACATAAAAACATATATACATACATACATACATACACTTTTGAAATTTGGCACATTTGTTCAGAAGCTGTCATTGCCAAGCCACTATAATAATTATAAAATAAAGAAATCTGTTGATGCATTTATTGAATGTTGATTTAAATTGCAAAATAAGTTGAAGGCTTGGCTTGAATGTGATCTGAAAACTTTTTACGACAGAAATATTGAATAGCTATGCAATATTTTGCTTGGCGCCTTTTACATTTCATGTTTTTGGTGGGATTCCATTTATTTTTTGGAGGTTTTTTTAACATATTTTTTTCAGGTCACGTTATAACTTTTCCGTATTTAGCTTAGCACCCATTCTCTATCCCCTTCATATTTTTCTTTGAAGCTTAGTTAGCTCTATAGGTCCACCTATTTTAATAGTTACTTTTAAACTCAGAAGTAATTTTACGTTATGTTGTCCACAACATAACGTAGAATTACTTCTGAGTTCTGAGTCGATTTTTATATACATAATATAATATAATCGGGGTCCTATTATTAATAAGTCTTCGCTGTCTGTCCGTCGTCATACGGATGTCACCAGGCTGGATCTCGAGAACCGTAGCTAGATTTCTGGTGTTGTTATAAAAGCTAATATTCCAATTAAAATAAAATAAATTATTAATGGGGAGCCTCATACAACAAACACGATTTTTCCGTTTTGTTGCTCTATATCCATAATGGTAACAGTAAAGTTTTTGAAAATTTCAGAAAATACTCAATTATATTTTAACTTTAATAATTAATAATAAAAATTAAATAAACTTATTATTTAAGGGGGTCTCCCATACAAATTTACGGTACGGAACCCTAAGTCTGCTAGAAGTACCTTACCTCAGTGAGTGACAAAATGTAGTAACTTTGACCATCCGTAACTATTAAACTATTTATCAAAATTTCATGTAATTTGGAGGTTAAGTTAATACTTGCTCTTAGTGACCGAAATTCTAAATCCCTAGCTTTGTTTATTATGTTGTATGTTATGTTATTACATAGAAGATAAAGAGGGGGGGGGGGGGTGCCGTGCTCCCCCGATCTTGTATCGTGTGACATTGTGGCAAAATCCACATACAGTTCAACAAGGCTGTTGAACGTGGCGAGAAAAGGAACTAACGCTTATATCATACAAAAACGTCATTTTTGACAGTTCTACTTTACCAGCAGCGCACATTGACATCATTGACATATTCATTTAAAGCCGAACTGCACCTTCAATTAAAACATAATATACTAACAACATTGAATTTTATTTTTATTTGTTTTTCAGGGACACCTGTGTATACGATATATCAAACAACAGAAAGCTACTAGTATGGCAAATAAACGACCCAGGATTCGACTTATACAACTACGTATCTGACTGCAAGCTATTCACAATGATGTTCGACGTGTATCTACTGACGGAATCAGATGTTAAAGATGGCATTGTGGCCGTATTAGATGCTAAGGATATTAACTACAAGTTCATGAGAACTCTCAACTTGTTTATAAGCAAAAAGATACTTAAATACCAGCTGGTAAGTTCCTTTTTAGAGCTCCGTAAAAACGGGACCCTACACTAAGACTTCGATGGCTGTTCGTCTGTCAGTCTCCGGGCTGCATCTCAAGAACCGCCATTGCTAGACTTCTGAAATTTTCACAGATTGTGTATATCTGTTGCCGCTATAACAACAAACAAAAATAACATAAATTAAATATTCAAGGGCCACCCTTAAATATTTCCATACAACAACCGTAATTTTTTTGCTATTTTTTGCCCGATATCAGTAATGGCAAAAGGTAGGCACTTGAAATGTTCACAAAATACTCAGTTTTATCTATAGAGGAGAGTACATTATATTATTAATAAAATAAACTAAATAATAATTAATAAGTAAGGTAAAATAGGGTAAACCCCATAAAAGAACCCTTTTTCCAATTTTTGCTCTATGATGGTACAGAAGCCTTCGTGCGCGAGTCCAACTCGCACTTGGCCGATTTATGTGAAAACTTTACGTTGCTTGCGACTTTGAATCACGAGATAATAGCTAGGGCTCAGATTTTTGAATACCAAAAGTAACTTCGACCTTGAGGCTGTCTGGTTCTAGCTTGATACCTGCATGTACGCGGGAGATAGCCTAAAACTTTAGAGTTTAGACTCAGCAGTGGCTCCCAACCTTTTTAGAGCTGTTACCCCTATGGCCTGTTATAGAAACTGATTTTATCCCCCCCCCCCCCCCCCCATTAAAAACAACTTTATAAATTGTAATACAATGAATATTTTCTAGTTAAAACTTATGAAAAATGTAGGCAGATAGTGTTGGCTAGAAATTAATGAGAAGAAACAAAATAGACTGTTAAATAACGATAAATATATTTCTCATTATTGTACAAAATTAACTAGTTTTTGTAACAGGGTAGATGAGAACTTAATATAATATTATATTAATTATAATAATTAATTATTATACCACGTTTATTAATAAACTGCATTGTATTTAAATACTAATGTGCATTATACATTTTATTAACACCTTCGTATTAATTATTATACTATTAATTATTAATTTTATTAATGCTTAATTAAATACCTAAAAGGTTAGACTGGAAACTTACTTAATTAATGATTGTTCAGGATTTGGAATACTTACATTTTTCTTTTTTGCTCTTCGAACTTCATTAATTTCATTTTAATACTAACATTTACCCCCGGTACTCCGATTACGCTTCCATGTCTTTTCGGGTTTACATAATATTACATTTTACCTTTATGGACAACTGACTTTCGGCCGCGGCTCCCCCTGCGTAATCTGGGGGCACGGGAGTGCCCCCGCCAAGATGAGCCAAGCCTACCTACCTTTTCTCGAAACGTTTCGTCGTATTTTCGAACCCTCGTAACTTTGGTTTGGATAATGCCAGATACTTGAAATTTTTTGGATATAATGACATGAGTGAAATAATGAAATGCGCAAAGTTTGAATATCGTAGCATTATACTTTAGATTTTATAGGTGTCTAAAAACCCACAATTTTATCATCAAAACTGTTAGGGTACTTCCTGAAGTCTGAGAAAGCTGAAATTTGGTACGTCACATACTATTAGTACAGAAACAACAAAAAAATTATCAAACCCAACCTAACCTATATCCGTACACTTATAGAGCAAAATTAGGCCAAAAATTGTGTTTTTTGTATGGAAGCCCCCCTTATTTTTTATTTTATTTTAATATTATTATTAAAGTAGACATATTATTAAGGACTTTGAGAAAAAATCAAGTACCTACCTGTTGTCATTATTGATATAGAGCAAAATAGGCCAAACAATCACGTTTATTGTATGGGAGCCCCCTTCAAATATTAATTTTATTTTGTTACAAAATGTCTAGGCCACCGATTTTGACTAATGTGTAGAGTTTTTAGATTCTTCTCGTGCGGTTGACACATTATATCAAGTATTTTGCCGCGATTTATGTGTAAAATTAAGGTTTTTAGATTTAGGGCTGAGTGTGTAAGTTCTGAAACTTGGCTCTACATGAGATCTCACTACTTTTTGATACCACGAACTATTATGTTCTCATCTTGGCAGCATTTTTACATGAAAATGTTTTTGGTGGGATACCGTATATCCCACATACACTTTTGTCCTTATAGTACCATCGAAGAATTGACGATGGCAGTTGACGGACCTGCGTCATCGGATTGGATTATGTCAATTCAATGAGTCGTGATTTGTCGGCTGGGAATATTTGGGATTGACATAGGTAACTCGACTAGGTCCGCCATCTGCTCATCAATTTCCTCGATGGTATAACAAACGGCATGAACATTTGGATCTCCTACATCAATGGTTCCCAACCTTTTTAGAGCTGTTACCCCTATGGCTTGTTAGAGAAACTGATTTTAAACCCTAAAAATTGATTTTAATCTTCTTGACTCTCTCTCTCTCACACACACACCACACTCATACACACACACTTATACCAGTGTGATGTGTGCAGGAGTCGCTGCCGGTGCGGATCCAGCAGCTGCACGTGGTGAACGCGGCGCCCATCATGGACACCGTACTCACCGCCTTCAAGCCCTTCATGTCCAAGGAGATTATTGACATGGTACGTGTTGTAGCCGTGTACGTGGTCGGAAGATCGTCCTTTACAACCACCCCTCAAATAGCAATGGAATTTAAAATTTTAAAATCTTATTTTTTTTTTTAAGTCTGCGTACGATTTAAATAATTAATTCATTAATTTGTATTTGTAATACCAATAGTTAAAAAACTATTGCTTTTAAATTTCTGTAGGCGTTACTTAAAATAATGATGATTGTTGATAATATTACTAAAGTAAGATTATGAATTCTTCGTTTTTTTTCAGCTTAAATTTCACTCACCATCGTCGAACTCTCTATTCGAGTATCTAGAGAAGGACGACCTGCCTTCTGACTACGGCGGCACCCTGCCCTCGGTGGAGGTCAAGAAGCATGAGATATATAATAAGATGAAGGAACTTGGGTAAATCTTCTGAATGTAGATTCAAAGACGAGTTAATAACACGTCATTATACATTAGCATAAAGTGATATGTTTTGCACCTTAGTCTCAGCTGGTATGGCTGTTTCATTCTTTTAACTTGACTACAACCGAAAAAAGTGTTATTTAAAATTTAATTTTTTGATGTACAGTATAGGTACTTATAAGAAAGTGTGGATTAGATACGAACATAATTTTCGTAGTCCGTATTATTGTAACATCTAGGAAATTGATTCCTAGGCTAGGCAGTCGACAGACCAACGTTATTTGGTCAGTTTATGTCAATTCAATATAATGGTGATTTGTCGGCTGGGTTTGACATAACGCGGCCAAACTACGTAAGTCTCCCAGCTGCCTAGGAATCCACTTCTCTGATAGTACTAAGAAATCATCTTTAAGCAACACGAGGATAGAACTAAAAAAAAAAGAATCTAAACATGTGTATAGATTACTAATACGATATTTCGCAAGCCGCATAATGTTAGAAGAAAAATCTATGTAATAATTAAATTGTTCCTTGGCTGACTGCCTGTCGACGGAAAATGCCTGAAGAAAATCAATAGTCACTTGATTTTGTTACTTAATAGCTTAAAATTTCTTTATGTACTCCTTTAATCAACATCTCTGATAGTACAACATAGCTAATTCTGTATTTTATTTTCAGTGATGTGTTATACAAAGACGATCTCTGGACAGCCATCGGCAAAAAGGACGTTGACCTGTCCATGGACAACGGCAGTTTTCGCAAACTTGATTTAGATTGATGGAATAATTGATACAAAATAGTGATCTCACAAATGTACACATTGCTGCAATAATATTGACTAAGCTGACATGAAAATAATGTGATGAAAATATTTTGGTCGAAAGAAACATTTATTAGATATCTGTATTATTATTATTACTGTTGTTGTATATTATAGGTCACTATTAAGGAATGTGTCGTAAACAATAATTTAATAGAATAAAAAATAAATAGTGTATTGTCCATTAATCATCTGCGTTATGCGTAGGTACAAATCTATTATAATATTATATATATGTATATATATGTTACGCTCAAAGATCGAAATCACTCAATGAGCGAATAAATGGCTCACAAAGCGTTGTGGTCACAATGAAACAGTAATGTAGGAAAGGAACCAAGTGAACCCCGGAGTAATTCCTCAGTCGGAAAAAACTTCATAGCATGGTAAAGTATCAATGAATTAAAAGTTTTGTATAGTTCTTGCAATCTACGAGTGCGCGTAGCCTTTATTTGTAGTTGGAAATGTGAATAGAAATTTTCGTTAGTGTGCGTACCTGACGGAGCAGTCAGTAGCGAGCGAGCCATGTACGCGTGAATAGATATGGTCACTCACACAACTAAGGGCGACGCGCTCGTAGATTGCAAGAACTATATAAATATCTAAAGAATAATAATAATAGAAGTTAGTTATTTTTACCTAAATTCTTCTTCTATATAATAAATCTTTTGTAGCAAAAATGCTCCGTCGAATCTTTTTTCACTGGACATATTCATGGAACGTATAGAAACAACAGTCGATCGCAGAACCGAAAACGCCTGGAGGAGCTACTGGTCCATGAAGATGCTGATGAAGGGGGGTTTACCTATTTCCCTGAAGCGAAGACTCGTCGACATGTGCATTCTGCCCGTCCTAACCTACGGTGCACAAACTTGCTCATTGACCGATTTGCAAAAGTCCCAACTCGGGGTATGCCAAAGAGCGATGGAGCGCAGTATGCTAGGAGTTAAACTTCTCGATAAAATGAGAAACACCATACTGCGCTCAAAAATGGGAATCAAGGACGTAGGAGTAAAGACAGCAAAGTTGCAAAATGGGATTGGGCGGGACACGTAAGCCGCATGCATCCCGACCGCTGGGCAAAGATTTCAACAGAGTGGGTACCGGAAGATGGACGCCGGGGATGGATGACGATGGGTAGTGGGTACCGGCCTAGAAAAATATGGCGCGATGAGCTGGAAGCATACCAGCCAGGCTGGCCAGCGGTCTCATAGGAGCGAACACACAATGGAAGACCTTGGGGGAGGCCTTTGCCCAAAAATTTTTTAGAGTTTAAATACCTATTATATTTAAATATTTACAAATTACGTTTATTTAAATCGCCAAAGATTGACAATTTCACTAAAGTTACCGTTTGAATTTTTTTAGGTCAATTTTGATAAGTAAAAAAATAGGATTTTGGTGCGATCTCGGCAACGCGACAAATGTATGCCATGGTCAAGGTCGTTTGCTCAGGGGACGGCCTTATGCATCCTAAATAATAATATAATAATAAAAATAATATCTATGGACGCTTCACACCACGTCAGTCTGGCCCCGTGCTAAGTACCTGAAGGACTTGTGTTACAGGTACCAGACAACGGAAATATATTTAATATTTTTAACTATACATATATTTAAGATTTTTATTATATGATACACATATTTAATACACATCCATGACCCAGGAACTCTTTTAAACTTTTTTGTTCCGTCAGCGGGACTCGAACCCGCGACCTCCGGCTTGAGCTACCAACGCGCTCACCACTGTGCCACGGAGGTCGTCGAATAAAAATACTTACTTGATTTCCTAATGTAACAAATCCACTAAATATTTCATTTTATATTTTTATTAATAAATAATGTAAGTAACTAAGTAATTATTATAATAAATTATTATTTTTGGCTATTATTCGAGGAGCTCAGACATAATCCGACCCTGCCATAGCCGATAGTTTATTTATGGTGTTTTTGAAGCAACTGTACAATTCGTAAACTTAATAAGTAATAAAAATAATTACCTATTAACACTGAGGTAATAAGTATTATTAATTATTTATTATTCTACATAATATTGTTATGTAGGTAGGTACTTACGGTACTTACTTAAAATATCTATCTCAATTAGTTTTGTGTTGTCTACGTACCCACAAAGAAAAGAAAAATCAGTGACATAATATACTTGTACTACGTAGTACATAATAACTCTATGAGAAAAATGCAATAAAATATTATGTAAAATGTAAAATGAATGTAAGGAATCACACACCGACCCGCGAGTCGGTGCGGGTCACGCGATCAAGGTCGTACTATAAGCAGTAAGCACGAGGACGCTAATCTGCACCCAACTACTAAGGCAATACGGTACATTATAGGTATGGAAGATTATATTTGAATTAGCACGCGTAGGTACTTTAAACTACAAAATATTTTACGACGCGAAATTCGCGTTGTGGCTCTAATGAAAACGGCCACGACGCGTTCTGGCAATCACAAAAAGACCATAACGCGAAATTCGTGTCGTGGCTGATATGCTATTCGTTTTTCTTGATCTTCTTCATTGATTAATCGTCCGTAGGTATGGAAGATTATATTTGAATTAGCACGCGTACTACAAAATATTTTTTCTTTTGCTTAATCACTGCATAACGTGTTTATCATTATTATTTATAAAATATCCATAGTTCCATGCTATCCGTACTAATATTATTACTAGCTTATTTATTACTGTCTGTCTGTCTGGCGCAACGTAGTTGCGGGCATGAACTAGTAGTATTAAGTACATTTAAATTATATAAATAAAAATAAAACTAGATTTTTATTATTTATTAGGATCAGATTACCTTATATTAAAAAAACAACAAACAAAAACACGTTGACAGTATTATTATTATAAGCTAGTAATAATATTAGTACGGATAGTATGGAACTATGGATATTTTATAAATAATAATGATAAACACGTTATGCAGTGATTTAGTAAAAGAAAAAATATTTTGTAGTACGCGTACTAATTCAAATATAATCTTCCATACCTACGGACGATTAATCAATCAAGAACAGATCAAGAAAAACGAATAGCATATCAGCCACGACACTAATTTCGCGTTATGGTCTTTTTGTGATTGCCAGAACGCGTCGTGGCCGTTTTCATTAGAGCCACAACGCGAATTGCGCGTCGCACAGTGAAACAGCCATGTTTCACTGTGACCTCAACGCGTTGTGAGCTATTTTTTCGCTCACTGAGCGATTTCGGTCTTTGAGCGTAACATATACACAAGCTGTTACCTCTTCAGGCCCAAACATCTGAATCGAATTTGCTAGAGTTTGGTATAGATATGGATGGATGGAGAGGACTTTTTATCCCGGAAAAATGTACGGTTTCCGCGCGATAAACAAATTTCAGGCGCAATGGAGTTGCGGGCTACATCTAGTTTGTAAATATTATAAGTGAGCAAGCTACAACTTTATTGCAACAAATTACTATCCAACTTACTTGTCCAATCGACAATAATATTATACTCGTATTATGTACCTAGCAGAATAAAATCGGTGCGGTGCAAGTATTTTAAAAAATATTTTTGATTTCCTAAGCACGTTGCCTATTTGCTGCTGCGGAACCCTTCATGGGCGATTTCAACTCGCACTTGGCCGCTTTTTTACGTTAGGAAAATCCCCTCCCTTATCAAAGCTATATATTATACGCGGTACGCCCGTGATGTTTTAAGATCCTAATTGAATATCTAAGACAACAACCAAATTAATGTAAAGTTATATATAATAAGTTACGTTTCGTTATGTATAAGTTACGTAGCATAATATTAAAATAGGTATTTTACCTATATACATTAAAAATAAGGGTGTGCTTAATTTTTTTTTTTGTTATTCCACCATTGTATTGTTATAATCTTAATCATAATAAATCTTTTGTTAAAGTACAAATATCAGTTATTAATTAAACATTTAACATACCCAAAGGGTAAAAACGGGACCCTATTACTAAGACTGTTGTTTGTCTGTCCGTCTGTCTCCAGGCTGTAACAAATACTAAAAACAAAATAAAATTGCCATACAACAAACATGATTTTTTTGATATTTTTTGCTCGATATCAATAATGGCAACAGGTAGACACTTGAAATTTTCACAAAGGCCTTAATTATGTGTAAGTACTTTAATAATTAATAATAATAATATTTAAATAAAATAAAAATGTAAGGGGGGCCCCAATAACCCCATGCAAAAAACTCGATTTTTGGCCTATTTTTGCTCTATAACGGTACGGAGCCCTTCGTGCGCGAGTTCGACTCGCACTTGGCTGGTTTTTTATTTTTATTTTTTAGCATTCTTGCACTTCCTCAGACATTCAGATTCAAATCATTCCTTCATACTTATTTCATTTTAGTATTTTTCTTCTACATTTCAACTATTTGTCTTTAAAACCTTGAAATTAGAAATGTGTTAATCATTATAATGCATAGCTCCGTATCATTACAATATTATGGAGCTATACCTATTTCAGCAGCTGAAATAGCTAACAACTTTTTACTTTTACCCACTTGGTTTACGAGAGCTACAATTACTTTATTCTATTGATTATTTTTACAGTAACCTTTAGCTCTCTGATGATGATGCTAACTGGTATCTCAGGAAGAGTGTAATGAGTTCCATCTGATAATGTTCCGCCCGGTGAAACTGTAGGATGCCAACAATCCGAGTACTTATTGCATAATAATAATTATATACGAGTAGGTTACCTTCACGATTTACCTTCACGATCTCTTTGGCAGTTTCAGCAATAACGATAGAGCGAACACGGTGTGCCTACAGTTTGCATAATAATATTATTTTAGAGCGAAGCCACATACTTATTTTTTAATCCCCGAATAAAATATAATCTATTTTATTATATTATAAGTGTCAGATACACAATATTATGATATTCAAATACACCGAGCATATTATCCAAACGGTGGACCGATTTTGATCTAGTCATTTTGACAATTGAAAGCTGACATTATTCAGAGCGTTTTTACAGCAATATCATCTTATTATTAATTATTAATATAACAATATTTCATCATCATATAAGCCCGATTAGCGCTGATCATTTTAGTTTTAATATTTTGTGAACGGTTGTAAACATCATTAATTATTAATAGTGTGCGTACCCCAGTCAGATGTCGCTTTCATAGTGTCAAACACCGTAAAAAACGCGGCCGAATTTCGGCATGATTACGCCTACAATGTATTTTAAATTACCGATGACACACCATGCCGAAATTACGTCGCGTTATATTGTATACGTTTGACATTGCTGACGTAATCATGCCGAACTTCCGCCGCGTAACTTCGGCATGGTGTGTTTAGAAACGTAAACTTTTTCCTACTACTGGTTGGGGTAACGCATACCATTTGTCACCATTCCATGCGGCATATGAAAAGAGAACGTCGGATTGTCGACAAAGCGGCATCGCACCACAAAGGAGCAATGTGGTCTTACCCGCGATTTGTCGCGCGTGACAATGCGACACCGTCCGGAACGAAACAGGATTAATAACACGAGAATTGGACGAGCTCATGATGTATTTATAGTATTTGCACGAACCGGCTATACTGTATAATTAATATTGTAAATGTGAGAAAAATATTTGATCTTTATACTCTTAGTTAAAATTGTACCATGGGAAGACTTTTTACTTATCTTTTTCAAAAAGGAAGCTGCTGAAGAACTTGTTTATCTCACGGGAATATTACAAAGCAGTAATATTATACTATGTCTTTTCCCAGGACTCATTCAATATCAACATAAGACGTAATATTAAATTTCAGTTCAGTGGTTGTTGTGCTCTTACTTGTTGACGTATGCTTTTCGTTAGGGCCCTGGCCACAACACTGCGTTGCGGCGTCGCATCGTATAAATCTACGACGCCGTAGAACGCATCGTAAAAATTTCCGATGTGAAGAGTGCTATGCTATTTGAAATGTTTGCGATGCGACAACGCATCTCATTTATGTGCGATGTTGTTTTTCCGACACGACGCGACGCCGCAACTCAGTATTGTGGCCTGGCGGCTGGCCCTTACGCCTTACCGCTACTTTCACCTGTTTGTGAAACGCGATGATAGTTTCAGCCCTTTTTCATCCAATTTTTCAGACTCTGAATCCCATGGTCCTAGACTAAGTAAATATAATAAACTAAATATTTTGTAACATTAAAATGTTCAACAAATCAAAACAAAAACAATAACAACACATAATCGTGCGAGAAAAAACCAAGAAATATGAGTTTAATGTATTTAAACGACTAATTAAAATACTTAAGGTATCATGATTTATATTATTTCTCACGAAATCTCCAAAGTCATTATGTATTAGGTAGGTACATATTTTGTCTAATGTATAAGATTCTCTTGTCGTGGTGTTTTGCCAAACCTTTTTGTAACGGCCGATTTTGATCAGAAAGTGCAAAGTGAAACTGCGGAGTAGCACATCTGGGTGCACGGTAGTGCACCCGCCGAGACGAGCCAAGCGAAGCGCAAGGGCACTACCTACCTTTTCTCAAAGTGTTTCGCCGTTTTTTTAACCTTCATAGAATTGGTTACATTGTAGCAGATAGTTCATATTTTCAAGATATGATGTCATTAATAGACTTATTAAGCATACAAAGTCTCAATTGAATAGCTCTTATACTTAAGATTTTATTGATATCTAAAATACGCCGGTTTCGTGACTGACACACTGATGGTCATCAAAATGTTTGGCTACTTCCTGAAGAGCTAGAAAGCTGAAATTTGGTATGTAATCTACGTTTAGTATACAACCAACAAAAAAAATGTAATTTTCGTCCCCTATCCCCTAAAATTAAGGGGTGGAAGTTTATCCTTATACAGTTGGTTTCCGATGTGCCAGATACTTTATATTCTCAGGATATGATGTTAATAATAGACTTATTAAACATACAAAGTCTCAATTCAATAGGTCTAATACTTTATATTTTATTAATATCTAAAATACGCCGAAATTTGGTTATAACTTATACGCCGTAAAATAAGTTTAGTATTAAAGGTAATGGAAGTTTAAATGAGACTTTCACCAATTTTATGAATAAGGACATGAAAGTTTCCACGGGATGGACATTAACTAAAACGTCTCAATAAAAAATAAAAATAATTATTATTTTTAACAAAAAATTAAAACCGACTTCCAAGGTAAAAACAATAATAACATTAATATGAACTAAAAAGTATTAAATAATTTCTACTATCTAATAGTGCCTTTTTCCGAATTCGGCTAAACCTCAACTATTTCTGTACTCAATCTTCATAATTTTGAAGTCGGTACCAGATAGCTGAAACTTCAGTCCTCTGACAGAATATTTGAAACTTTTGGAACTGGCACCGACTTCAAAATTATGAAGATTGAGTACAGAAATAGTTGAGGTTTAGCCGAATTCGGAAAAAGGCACTATTAGATAGTAGAAATTATTTAATACTTTTTAGTTCATATTAATGTTATTATTGTTTTTACCTTGGAAGTCGGTTTTAATTTTTTGTTAAAAATAATAATAATTTCACTCTTTTTAGTTACACTAGTAGATAAACCTTCGCGTATATTTTACCTAAGTATCTTATTACAATTTGTTAAGAGTCACAACTCACACTCACAAAATAATATATTATCAGTGAAGTGAACATATTGTGCTAAGTAATTTAACAATTTTAATGCTTCAAGCCCCAAGCGGTCACCGGCGATTGCGATAACAATAGAAAGGCTATTGTGTCTCGTTTTTCCACGATCGAAGGATCTATCAGATAAAAAAATTGTATAAACTTGCATAGGATGTAGCGTAGCTACTCATAATATTTAATATTATCATAATTATTGACAGCTGTTCTTGTAATAAAGAATTCAAATCGATACTTAGTGCGCCATCTATCGATTAATAAGTATAACTAATTAAAAAGACTTAATGACTTTGTTTTGTTTAAATGCTCTTTTTAAAATAACTTTATTTCAATTCTATTTGTCTATTTAAATTTTATAAAGTAGTTAATAAAGTATTCGATCTGTATATAAAGTAGTTAGTAAAGGATTCGATCTGTCGTCTGCCGCCATGCGCCGCGCGGCGGCGACGCCGTCGCCTCTACGGCGCCGACCGCCGTCATGTATTAAATAAACAGGTGTTGTTATACAGTACATAATTATTATTATTAGTATATCCATACCTATGCCTTGTACTATTATCTAGTCTGTGCCATGAGACATTGGTGACCTTAACACGACGTGGTAATGATGATGATGATGACGATGATGATGATGATAATTATGATGATGAATATAAATTGCATAGTAGCATATGCCTTCTGTTCTTAAAACAACGCCGAAACTCCCAAACGTGTATCTATAAGGAGTCAGGAGTTCTCTCAGCATCTTCGAAATCATGGTATATCTTGACCCAATATTTGACTTTTTGGTAGCATATTCTTAGTACACTTCACATAAAACCAAAATCACCATATGTTTCCATATAAATTTCGAGGAGTTCCCTCGATTACTCATGGATCCCATCATCAGGTCATCACTTTTGTGAACATGGTACCAAATTGGAGTGAAACCTAATACAACAAAACAAAAATTTCGAAAATCGGTTCACAAACGGCGGAGTAATCGTTGAACATACAAAAAAAAAAAAAAAAAAAAAAAAAATATCCACAGCCGAACATATAACCTCCTCGTTTTTTGGAAGTCGGTTAAAAAGATGGGTTGCACTCCGGGAGTGCTGCCAGAAGTGAAAACTTGATTATTAACGTTGTCCATTTTTTTTCAACCCATTTTTTATGAAAATCGATTAAAAAATAATAATAAAAAAACGATCGTTTTAATTAATTAATCGAAACCCTTACAATCGATTAAAAATATCGACAATCGAAAAAAAAAGCTGCTGTCAGACAGACTGTCAGACACTTCTCGCGACAGTTGTCTTGCAAACACGGCCTTAATCAGCGCATCTGCTAAATCGATTAAAAAATAATAATAAAAAAACGATCGTTTTAATTAATTAATCGAAACCCTTACAATCGATTAAAAATATCGACAATCGAAAAAAAAAGCTGCTGTCAGACAGACTGTCTGACACTTCTCGCGACAGTTGTCTTGCAAACACGGCCTTAATCAGCGCATCTGCTAAAGAACTCATTTCCCCGACTGTACATTTCTGCTAAACAACTCATTTCCCCGACTGTACATTTCGTTCGAGTTCGAGTTCGACACAAAACACTACTCTCCAACCGTCTTACGCGTTTTGTAAGGTTTTTCGATCAACACGAAAATCTGGCGCGAGTTACACAGTTTTTACCCATCCCACAAAAGTGCTCAATGACGCTAAAGAAGTTTTCACTTCAAAAAGACTAACGGCTGTTCCCAATATTCAATCTATCTCTGGTTTGACATACGACCGATCGCAGCTAACATTGAATTGACATAAAATATGTAGAAAGTGTTGGAGTGGGTCCATAGAGTTGGGCCGCGTCGATTCAGAAGCTTGGCTCTACATTAGATCTGATGTTTTTTTACAGGGCAAACCTTTTATGGTCGTCGAGGACATTTTACATGAAATGTTTTTGGTGGGATTCGTTATATTTGCTCATGATTGATGTCGATTATTCATACTATAGACAGCTTCGCAAATCGCAATTATGCTGGCAAACATAATTTAAATTACATTATGGCAACGAGAAGATAGACCTTATAAATATTTAATTAGTAAAAAAAGGCATTTATCAACCACCAAACATAAAGGATTTTTTGTGTAAAAACAACATTTCCGAGTAGATAAATATTTTGTTGGTTTACATCAAAATAACAAGGCACACATACTTTTAACATTTTATTATGAACTAGCGACCCGCCCCGGCGTCGCACGGGTATAAAATATATAGCCACTGAAAAAATGATCAAAATTGATAGCCTATGATCCTTCACGTGGTCACGTTATTTGGCCAGATAAGAAGTATCTTATCTGTGCCAAATAACATAAAAATTGCTCCAGTAGTTCGCGAGATAAGCCCTTTCAAATAATTTCCCCCATTTTTTCCACATTCTCCTATTATTCTTAGCGTGATAAAACATAGCCTATTGCCTTCCTCAATAAATGGGCTATCTAACACTGAAAGAATTTTTCAAATCGGACCAGTAGTTCCTGAGATTAGCGCGTTCAAGTTAGCCCTTTCAAATAATTTCCCCCGTTTTTTCCACATTTTTCTCTATTTCTTCGCTCCTATTAGTCTTAGTGTGATAAAATATAGCCTATAACCATCCTCGATAAATGGGCTATCCAACACTGAAAGAATCATCAAAATCTGTTGCGTAGTTTTAAAGATTAAAGGGAACAAAGGGACATGAGGGACAAAAAGCGACCATTTATCGAGAAAAGCTATAGGCTATATTTTATCACGCTTAGACTAATAGGAGCGAAGAAATAGAGGAAAATGTGGAAAAAACGGGAAAAATTATTTGAAAGGGCTATAACTTCGACTTGCTAATCTCAGGAACTGCTGGCAGGGCCGTCTCTAGCCGGTGTGCGCCCGTGTGCAAATATTACCCTAGCGCCCCCTAGCAAGCGCGCGGTCGACAAAAAATCGGCCAAGTGCGAGTCGGACTCATGCACGAAGGGTTCCGTACGATTATAAAGCAAAGATACCTAGGCAAAAAATTATGTTTTTACTAGTTGATGCCCGCAACTCCGTTGCGCCAAAACTCGTTTATCACGCGGAAACCGTACATTTTTCCGGGATAAAAAGTAGCATATGTCCTTTCCCGGGACTCAAAGTATCTCCATATCAAAATTTCAGCAAAATCGGTTCAGCGGTTTGGGCGTGAAGAGGTAACAAGACAGACAGACAGACAGACGGACAGAGAGACAGACACACTTTCGCGTTTATAATAATAGTATGGAAGTATGGATGGGAGCCCCTTAAATACAATTAAGTATTTTGTGAATATTTCAAATTTCAAGTTCCTACGTTAATGGCCAAAAATCACATTTCTTGTATGGGATTGTATCCTTAAATATTTAATTTATTTTGCTTTATAGTATTCTTTATTATAAGAAGCAACAGAATCACATAATCTGTTATCTGAGAATTTCAACTCTCTAGCATAGAGAATATAATTAATGCCATCTACGACCTGCAGTCTATGACCAGAATAAATATGAAGTGAGGCGACTGCCTAAGAGTTTATACTTTTAGTTTTTATTTTTAAGACCAGACCACCTCAAATTCTATTAATGACTTTGAGGTGATCTGTTCTTGGCCTTCTAACTTCTGTGGAACATCGGCTACCATTGCATCCTGCGAACGGCCCATCTCCGTGGGCTACGTTTGGATTACTATCCACTATCCAGACGACACATACATGCTGGACCACGGAGACATTTTTGAGGAAACAATACGAATGGCAAGAGTGAGTGAGTCTCAGGTTGCAAAGCGGCGTTGGCGCTGACAGGGTCCCCTCCGTGGGATCTGGAGGCACGCGTGTTGTCGGAGGGTGTATCAACACACAGCTTTAAAGAGCGAAGAGAACGGGTGCTACTAGACCTGGCAACCCAAAGGCGCCATCAGGCGCTTGTTATTACAATACGCACCTGGCAAGACCAGATGACGTCCCCAACTGCCGGCCGCCGCACTGTGAAAGCGATTCGGTCGATACTACAACAGTGGATGGCACATTCAAGGGGCGCCATACGGCTAGGAGGAAAACATCGCCTACGTGCCACCACAGTCTGGGAAAGACGATTAAACGCTCTGCTTGGGCTGAGCAACGGGCTGAGTTTAGCACCGTCCTTGGATTGGACCTTACTACTTACTGGGAGGCAGTAGCTTATACCCTCTGCGAAACTGTTATGTTGCAAACGGAGGCTGCACAAAGAGAGCGGGAAGTAAATACGCAGATCTCATGAGAAGGAGCACGGAGAGCGTAGGCTGCACGGCGCCCGGTGCGACCGCAAGGGCGCCGTCAAGAATACATATTTTGCTTGTGATCTTGATTCTTGTGATTGTGTTGGTTCTTGTCTATCTTGAAGACAAATACAGGGTGCAATTAAACCTTCCTGCCAAATTTTGATATATTAATCCTTGTTAGAAATAAAAATACACGTATTTTTTCTTTTATACTCACTCAGTACTAAAATGTTGAGAAATAGCTTCCGAAAGTTATCCTAAAAAACACTACAATTAAGGCGACGCCTTGATAATTTGGCTGTAGCGATGCCGATTTTTCTCAGCAATGACTAAAGCTAAGAAACTAAAGTTCATTGTCAGTATTCATCATGTCTTTGTCTTTGAATTGCCCATAGCATAACACGATTGGACAACTTTTATAACACAGAATTATCAATCGAAAAGACTTCTGTAAAAAAAGGGATTCCTATTTTTCCAACAGAGGAGAGTGATTTAAGGTTCCAAAATGTGTACATAAATTGGTTGAAGCATACACTTTAATATGTGCATAGCTTATATGAAATGTATTTATGGTTTTTAAATTACGCGACAAAAACCATTTTTTGCTTATGCCCTTTCCATTTTTTGCTGTTCCATTGCTTGTTTTCTATGAGAGGCCGGCCCAGCCTCTCATAGAAAACAAGCAATCTAAAACATAACCAACACGGTTTCTTACTTTAACGCGGCGTCACCTTAATGGACACGATGCGTCGGCCGCGCGTGACGTGCCCCTGCGCGCGCGCCGCAGTCCGCGTCACCCCCGATCATTACCCCGCGCCGCGAGTACCCATTCTGCAACGATTTTAAATGGGATAAAATATGTCATTGAAGAAAAAATAACACCCAGTTTTCTTTGGTTAAATGGACTCTCATAATAATACTAAGCCCTAGAAAAAATTTGGCAGGAAGGTTTAATTGCACCCTGTATAATCTTCATTTATGTGTTTTAAGATTCATTTCATGTTGAAAAGTAAAGTTTATTTTTATATTGCAAAAGCCGAGCCGCTCATGGCGCGCCTTGCTTTGCTGTAATTCGACAAAATATAAAGAAGAGCTCCGTTTAATTCACAAAATGTATGCAAACTGGAGTTCTTTTTACGGTGGTCATTAAAGCACGGCGGCCGGCCAACGCGGGCGCGCGCCTTTTTGCGAGCGGCGCTCGGCGCCCCTAGGACCGTGGCGCCCGTGTGCACCGCACACCCTGCACCTAAGGGAAAGACGCCCCTGACTGCTGGTCCGATTTGAAAAATTCTTTCAGAGTTAGATAGCCCGTTTACTGAGGAAGGCTATAGGTTATATTTTATCACGCTACGACTAATAGCAGAATGTGGAAAAAACGGGGGAAATTATTTGAAAGGGCTTATCTCGCGAACTACTGGAGCAATTTTTATGTTATTTGGCACAGATAAGAAGTAGACACGTGAAGGATCATAGGCTATCGATTGTAATCATTTTTTCAGTGGCTATATATTTAATACCCGTGCGACGCCGGGGCAAGTCGCTAGTAATACTATAAAACAATGTCGCTTTTTTTCCCTCATGTCCCTTTCTTCCCTTTAATCTTTAAAACTACGCAACGGATTTTGATGATTCTTTCAGTGTTAGATAGCCCATTTATCGAGGAAGGCTTATAGGCTATGTTTTATCACGCTAAGACTAATAGGAGCGAAGAAATAGAGGAAAATGTGGAAAAAAACGGGGAAAATTATTTGAAAAGGCTTATCTCGCGAACTACTGGAGCAATTTTTATGTTATTTGGCACAGATAAGAAGTAGACCACGTGAAGGATCATAGGCTATCGACTTTAGGTAATCATTTTTTCAGTGGCTATACATATATTTTATACCCGTGCGACGCCGGGGCGGGTCGCTAGTAATTAATAATTCGTGCTTAGATGCGATGTTGATATACAGATACCCCGAATCAAGGCCGTGAGAAGCAACCACCATTAAGGCTCCCGCACACAGGCGCGTAATTATCGGTCGATAATAACGCATGCGTTATTACGATATCTTTTTTCAGTACATTTTGCTTTAGGACGGTCATGTAGTTACACACTGCTGCGATAATAACGCCGCAATAGAAGTATATCGCAATAACGCAATTTTCTTGCATACCTGAGAGAGATTGTATAATAGTGCCGTCGCGGCGCGGTGCTATCTCGTAAGAAATATCGGACGATAAAAACGCAGCTGTGTGCAAGGAATTGGGACGCATTATCGCAATACCGCATGCGTTATTACTTATTATCGACCGATGATAACGCGCCTGTGTGCGGGAGCCTTTATGAGTTTTCAATAACCGGATAATCAGGAAGCAATGATTAAGTGAACACGAGTACGTACAATGTCAATCTGTAACGAGAGTTCCGCCGTGCAGCCTGCACGTGAAAAGTTTACTTCAGTCGTGAAACAACAGCCTCCGCGAACAGTGAACCCGCGAAAAGGTAAGTAAATTGGTTAAAGCCATATAGTTAGATAGCCAGATACTTTTTAATGATTATTATGATTATGTAATAAATATTTTTATTTGGAAAATCTGAAATTGGTTTCGTTTTTTTTTTTTTGTAGAGTGGCGAAAACTGCTAACTTTTAGAGTTTCTTTTTTTTCTTTTAGACCGCCGGGGATGGGTAAATGCCAAAAGGAAAAAAAGGTTTCCGATTAATAAGGTTAATTATAAGTTCTTGCTCATGTGGATTTTCCACTGTATGATTTAATTTTAATGATACCTTTGGAAGTCTAAATATCTATCTTTATACATGCATACTAATATTATAAATACAAAAGTGTGTCTGTCTAGACAGACAGACACACGACAACAGACAGACGTCTGTTACCTCTTCACGCCCAAACCGCTGAACCGATTTTGCTGAAATTTGGCATGGAGATACCTTGAGTCCCGGGAAAGGACATATGATATTTTTTATCCCGGAAAAATGTACGGTTCCCGCGCCATAATTAGTTCAATAATCATAATATAGTATTATATTAATCTAAATACTATATTTTTATTAAATTGAAAGTTTTCAAACATTTTAATTAAGTAATAAATAAAAACATTTTAAGAAATGTTTTTATGTATTAATTAAAATGTCCGCCCGCCGAAAAAAAGAAGTAAATATTTCGATGGAGGTTAATCTTTCGTTGTGAGACTATTTTGGTTAACTGCTAGTCGTAATCAGAATAAAAACCGGCCAAGTGCGTGTCGGGCCACGCGCAATAAGGGTTCCGTAATCCGTAGTACCGTTAGTTTTTTAAAACTTTTGTATGGTCAATGAATGTACATTTATAACATATTTTACACTACTAACAACATTTTACGTGGAAAAGCCATGCTTCGGCACGAATGGGCCGGCTCGACCGGAGAAATACCACGTTCTCACAGAAAACCGGCGTGAAACAGCGCTTGCGCTGTGTTTCGCCGAGTGAGTGAGTTTACCGGACGCCCAATCCCCTACCTTATTCCATTCCCTACCCTCCCCTATTCCCGTCCTTTCCCATCCCTACACTCCCCTATTACCCTATTCCCTCTCAAAAGGCCGACAACGTACCTGCAGCTCTTCTGATGCTGCGAGTGTCCATGGGCGAAGGAAGTTGCTTTCCATCAGTCGACCCGTTTGCTGATTTGTCCCCTTATTTCATTTTAAAAAATCATCTCAGTTACTTTCAAAGGAATTTGAACGAAAAGTTCCTTTATACTTCGCCGAATACATTTTTTTAGTTGATCGACTATTACTCAATAATTACTTATGAAGTCTTCTTAGCCGTGATAGTTTTCCTTTTAAATTTAGCATATTTTCTACTCCCGTGAATTTTTTCACATTTCTAGAAGCCCCGTTTAGTTGGTAGAAGGGGGGGCACTGGCCTCTAACGATTTTGTCTACTTTAAAACTTAATATTTCACAAACGGATCCCTAAATTGGAAAATGATCTATGAATACTCATAATATTTTTAAAAAACCTACCCAACGACACCTCATATGATAGGGTGGACGCGAAAAAAAAATTCATCCCCGCTTGATGTGTAGGGAAGGTACCATAATTTTTTTTTATGATTTCATGTACCATTTTGTCGGTATCATTAATATGTGCATTCATGCCAAATTACAGCTCTGTAGGTTCCATAGTCTCTGAGCAAAACCGCGGACAGACAGACGGACAGACAGCTGGACTACGGAACTCTATAAATGTTACGAAAATTCTGGAAATTTTTCAATAATTAGTGTGAAATCGCGCCTGTTTTATAATCTAAGCGATGAATAAAACGTGGGTAAAACTTACACGTGGGAGAGCCATGCTTCGGCACGAATGGGCCGGCTCGACCGGAGAAATACCACGTTCTCACAGAATACCGGCGTGAAACAGCGCTTGCGCTGTGTTTCGCCGAGTGAGTGAGTTTACCGGAGGCCCAATCCCCTACCCTATTCCCTTCCCTACCCTCCCCTATTCCCTTTCCTTCCCATCCCTAACCTCCCCTATTACCCTATTCCCTCTTAAAAGGCCGGCAACGCCCTGCAGCTCTTCTGATGCTGCGGGTGTCCATGGGCGACGGACGTTGCTTTCCATCAGGCGAGCCGTTTGCTCGTTTGCCCCCTTATTTCATAAAAGAAAAAAAAAGAAAAAAAAAAGATAAAATAAAACGTAGCCGACGTAGGTTTGACTCTTTCACTCATTACAAAAGTACATTCTGTACAAATTTTGTACTAAACAGCTTTCATTTGGTGCAAAATTTACAACACATAATCTAAACGTTACTGAAAAACAAACCTAGGTATATAATTTTATTTCAATCAATTCGTGAGCAGTTTTTACGTAACGATGTATTTAAATTTTAAATTGTTATTATTATATCTAGTTTTTGTACGCAGCAAAATTGAATGTCAAGATTATTATAATAATATGTTAATTATAATTAAGGTATTTAGTTCGCCACTAAATATCTTGATATATTTTATTCGCAAACTAAATATCACTCTCGTAATAATAATTATCATTTGTTTCCAAGATATTTAATACAGCCTGAGTGTGAAGAGAGAAGGACGATGTTTGATTTTTTGCATTAGTCACCTTCTTAACCAGGCCAGGCGTCAACCTAACGTATGCACGTAACCAAAGCGTATCAGTAGCGCCTGTACATCAACTCGGCTACGGCTAGGCGACGCCTCGCTTACGGCTCGGGGAAGGGAAAAGGGGCGAGGGTGGACGAAGTAACGTAAGCTTGAGTATGGAGAGACGTAAGCACGGGGACGACGAGCCGTAAGCGGGGGGGACGACGAGCCGTAAGCGCGGGGACTGCTAGTTGACCACGCATCGCATCCCGGTTCGGAGCCTGTTACGAGGCGAGGTGATTACGCTACGGTTCCGCTTAGGCTGGTATAAATAGTCAGTACTCAAGATGCATCTCGGTCTCCAGACGCGGTTCGAGTCTATGATTGGTCCAAATTTTGACAGCCAACCAATCACAGAGCCTGAACCGTGTCTTGAGACCGAGATGCATCTTGAGTACTGACTATATTTTATACCGACCTTAGTGTGCGTTGAAGTAGGGACTTTCATACACGGGGCTCCGGGAGAGGATGGAACCTCCCCGGCTTAGCCAGTCCCGGTGCCGAGGGGAACGCTTCAGTTTGCCGAAGCGTTCCCTAACTTTGGTGGAAGTCCGGTCCCTTCTGAGGTAGACCGGCCGGTCTTGGAGGGAGTACTGTGTTTGTTAGATCCGGGACATCCCTCCTTTATAGGCTGAAGGCGAACCGCAGGAAAAAATGGAGTTTCATACAAACAATATTGAACGTAGATTGAACGGCTCGAGGCGATACGGTGCCGATCCCTTTCTGAGTTGGTATGTGTGCTGTGACCTTTTTACTTAGTGTCCATAATTCATTTATTTAAAGGGAAATTTGGACCAAAATTAAGTGCCTAATTTTATTACATTTAAGGTAGTAAGTTGAACATATCTCACAAGTCATGTTGTAGAGATCAACTACGATAACTTGGCGCGCCCCTCCAAATGACTGTTTCAATATGTGTAGTCATATCCTTATGAAAGAGTTTGTATGTAGTAAGTATTCAACCAATCACATATTTCAGTTAATGTCACTCATTACCAAGATTTGTTGGTCAACTAATCATAACTAGCCTACCGCGCAAGACAACGCACCTCAAACGTTTTGACAACGCACACCAAACGTTTTGACAACGCACTTCAAACGTTTTGAATTTTGGAGGGGCGCGCCAAGTTATCGTAGTTAATCTCTATAACCTACGAATAATAGGACATATTCCCATATACAATCGTAAAAAGTTTATTTAGAACTAGATGAAGCTCGCAACTTCGTTGCGCCAAAAGTAGCTTATCGCGCGAGAACCGTACATTTTTCCGATATAAAAAGTATCATATGTCCCTTCCCGGGACTCAAAGTATCTCCATACCAAATTTCAAACAAAATCGGTTCAGCGGTTTGGGCGTGAAGAGGTAACAGACAGACAGACAGACAGACAGACAGACACACTTTCGCATTTAGAATATTACGTATCAGATGTTTTCACCTTTATCGTACAAATATCGATGCTGCATTATTGTGGAATCAAAGTACAATAAAATCGAGGTACATACAATATGATATCAAGTGTAACTTTACAGCGCAGTGGTTTTAATGGTACTTACTTATTATTATTAGAGGATTACTGTTAATGTGTATACAGTAATTAACACGAGAGAAACTCCGTACAACCCGACTATTAGAGAACGTAATCACATATCCGTAAATTAACGCTTAGGTCAGGGGTTCCCAATCTTTTTCAGCCTGCGGCGCACTTACAAGTCAATATGTCACGGCGCCCTACTCTACCTAGCTAACTATTAAATCATTAAAGGTGTCTATATTTTATGTATCATTTTGTAATAATAACAAAAATATACCTACATTAATAAACACCTCTAATGATTATAGTTAGGTTAAGCAAGTAAATAATGATTATTTAATCATCTGCCTGCTTTGTATAATTCATATTTTTATTTTATTTTATTTGTGGTTTTGGATAATGATGGAGGATCGACTAACGGCGCGGCGCCCCTCTTGCCTTTCCACGGCGCACAGTTTGGGAACCCCTGGCTTAGGTATTATCGTGATGCCACTATACTTTAGTATGGTATTGATGAAGTATATAACTAAGAGTACTACAGCTTATTACTCATTTTATGAACTGTACGTATATGTGCCTACCTGATTTTTGTATTCAAATCGCTGAATAAATTTTAATGAAAGTTCTAGAGTCTAGAGTTACTTTGAATCCCGAGAAACGACATGCGATATTTGCATCGCAGTGGAAAAATTTACGTTTTTGATGCATTAAAAAATGTGCAAGTAAACCCGAATCCTACCAAGAACTACAGAAAGAAAATATTGATCCACTCTTACGAAATTATTCTTTATTTGGAATTCGAATAATTTCAGATGGGCAGCAATTTGAAGGACGACATTGTATACATTCAGGAATGGATGAAGAAGGACCCTCAACTGCCGGAGCCCTTTGGTAATAAATACCTTTTTTAACCACATGCAAAATGATATTTCTAGATGAAATTTACAGGAATTGGTGTGAGTGTTAAACAGTTGTCTCTCTAGTGCATCAACCTGCGGCCCGGGTCGCATGTGGCCCGCCGCGCCGGTACTTTTTCAGTGCTGCAGTGGCCTGTGAGCTTTGGCCATGCGCCAAAAGAGCAATTTTAGTCCGTCCGTCTGCAAGTTGGCATTTTATAACTTCGATTGAAATTTTCAAATTAAAAAAATGTATTTAATTATGCAACAGGGAAATAACTATTTAAAGTAATTTAAATAAACAATTTTTGTTAATGATTAACGAGCTTAAACATTTTGTTTATCTTTTTTCATGTGAATCATGTGTGAATCTTTTAATTGTTCAAAAGCTACTTTATTATTATAATTGGCGATTAAGTGTCAAAATAAAAATTCTAATTGTTTTATTTTGCTGAATTTGTTATTTCGTAAGTCTCAGGTTACACGGTTAAATTTTCATCAATCTGATCCATCAATCTGATTGACGGAATATTGATGGTTATAAAAAGTTCATAATTAAAAATACGATCAATCCATCAATCCGTGGCGTAAATTTTCGTCAATCCGTACCAGATTGATGGATCAGATTGATGAAAATTTGATCGTGTAGCCGGTGACCAAAGTCATTGCCACAGTATAAAATTAAGTCGAGCGTTTGTCGTAAAAAAATGAAAACATTGAAAATTTTGTTCTATTTTAATTTTCTTTGTGTACAACATAATATTTAATGCAGCTAAGCTTATTTGTGATGGTTCGAAAAGGATTTTCGTTTGATTTTTACTTTTATTTATTGTTTATGAGAAATAAGAATATTAGGTATGTTGTTTGATAAAAACGTGAAACGCGGACAGGATCGAACTTAAGGAACGAAACTATTATATTTAATTTTATAAAATTATTATATTTAAACCTTAGAATCTAGATTCCGATGATGATTTGGCACATGGTTTGTTCCAGATGACGGCGTCACACGTATGTTCCTGCACTGCACCTACTACAGCCTGGAGCAGACCAAGAAGTGTATAGAGCGGTTCTGCACCGACCGACACAACATGCCGCAGATATACATGGATAGAGACCCAATGGACAAGAATATAGAGCTGGCTCACAACTTACAGTGAGTACTCTACTTCCCGTTGCCCTATGATGGTAAATTCAGATCATTTGACGACCTCTGTGGCTCAATTGGTTGAGTGTGTGGCAGCTCAAGCCGGGGGTCGCGGGTTCAAATTCTGCCGACGGAACAAAAAAGTTTTTCAATGTTACCGGGACTGCATGTGTATTAAATATGTGTATGATATAATAAATCTTAAATATTATATGTATAGTATAAAAGTATTAAATATAATATTTCCATTGTCTGGTACCTGTAACACAAGTCCTTCAGGTACTTACCACGGGGCTAGACTGACGTGGTGTGAAGCGTCCATAGATATTTTAAAAAAATTATGATAAAGGGCTTATTCATCTGATTGCTGAGATCGATGTTGATTGTACTATCGGAGAAATAATTCATAGGAAATTGGGGAATAGGCGGAACTTTTTATTTTGGTCAAATTGTATCAAGCCCAGCTGACTTATACCAAGTATTATCATAGCCCGACAAACTAAAATAGCTTCGCCATTTGCCTACAGTCAAATTGTTTGATGGTACAACTCTGCGTAGCTGCGATATCATGGTGGCACTCTTTGTTATTCCATAAGGTACAACGAGAAGAGGAGCCTCGTCTTCTCGTTAAGAAGACATCCTTGAGGCAATAAAAATTGCAATTTTTCTCTAATTGGAGTCTGCGGTAGCTGTCATGTTTCGCTAAACCGAAGATTCGTTTCACTGGACCGTATCTTATCTTATATCTTTAAACGAGCAATTCTTGTATATATGGAAATGGAATCTCGGAATCGGCTCCAACGATTTTCATGAAATTTAGTATATAGGGGGTTTCGGGGGCGATAAATCGATCTAGCTAGGAATCATTTTCATAAAATGTCATTTTATGTGTGTTTTTGAATTTTTTTAATACCGAGCGAAGCTCGGTCATATAGCTAGTATTCAATTAAAAGATATGTAAATTTAATATTATTAGCTTGTTGCAATTATTATTGCTATGAATATTTTTAGATGGCATAAAATTGGCACTTTAAGGGCGAAATTGTGCGACTCACAACTCATAAATTACGCTCGTTTGGCTTCGCTCTTCGAGTTCATGCTACAGAAAATCCTTATTGTTACTAGCATTTACATTCCGAAAGTAAGCAATAGAGAAAACTTATTATCACCTGTCCTCGCCATTGTCTGCCTTCAATTCGAATTTTAAATATTTAACGTGTTTTTTATTTTTTAAGCGACGCAGCGTGCTACAGCTGCGGGGATTTCGACATATTTTTCTTCAGACTCGGGGACGACTTGGACAATTTCGACCTTCAGGACGCGTGCAAGGCGCTATCTTTGAAGGTGGACGCCTTCATAAAGGAAGTCCACCGAATAGCGGAGAACCACGTGGTGGTTGTGGACGTGAAGACCGTCTCCATCAAACACTTGCCAAAACTCAATCTTGTGTTGCTAAAGAATTATATTATTTATTTGCTGGTAAATAATGCCTTATTTGCTGTTTTGCTGTTTCTTTATTAACGGTATGATAGTATTATAATCAATGACCATCATAAAAATATTCATAGGTGAGAACGTACGTTGTTGGGTTGGCATAGCAAGTCGTCGTTAATCGTATTATGTGTCGGATAAACATCGAGGAAACCCAACCAACCAAATAACTTCAATTAGCTTTACATGCGTCATATGTTTGCCGAAATGTCTGCTCTATTTCTTTGTTACTACCTAAAGAATTGAATGTACAATAAGTTTTGTTTTTATTTTTCAGGAGAGCATGCCGGTACGAATAAAGAAGATTTTCGTAATAAACGCACCACCGATAACGGATATGTTCTATAACTTAATTAAGCCAGTACTGTCCCAGAATGTCATTGAAATTGTAAGTCACAATGCAAGGATTCCCCTTTACTTCTTATTTAATTCAAGATACTTTGATTAGGGATTGGTATGTAAATTGAGAAGTAGGTATTAAGAAAAATTAGCAATAAAATGTAAAAATACCGCTAGTAACTTACAAGTGCCCTCACAGATTTTTAATGCTTACGCAACTTAAATTGATATCCATACTTCCATACTAATATTATAAATGCGAAAGTATGTCTGTCTGTCTGTCTGTCTGTCTGTCTGTCTGTCTGTCTGTCTGTCTGTCTGTCTGTTACCTCTTCACGCCCAAACCGCTGAACCGATTTTGCTGAAATTTGGTATGGAGATACTTTGAGTCTCGGGAAAGGACATAGGATACTTTTTATCCCGGAAAAATGTACGGTTCCCGCGCGATAAACGAATTTTGGCGCAACGGAGTTGCGGGCATCATCTAGATTCTAGTATTTTAGGTTTATTTTTATTTTAGGTAATTTTAGTTGTAGGTTACTTAATTTTCCATTGTAGCGTTACTTATAATTTATATCCCGTGAAGCTGTGTTAGCACAAGCCCAATATGGGCTTTTTAACACTGATATTTGTTAACTGTTTATTCATTTTTGTGTATCAATAAATAAATTAAAATAAAAAATATTATCCTATAAATAAATTTCTTCACTAAATTAGAGTTATCAATTAAGCTCTCTGAGTGCGGTTGTTGGGTCTGATTGCACCAAAAGTATACTCTATATTTACCTTATGGTTGCTTACAACAGGAGTTTTTAACACGCATTTATTAGCTTGGGCTGTATGTACGTAACGGAATCTTTGAACACGATTTTTACTGATCTCCAGTAGTCTAATTAATTTGATACTTTGTATTAAGGGGCAATGGCAATTCAATAATTTGTTAACATTTTTGAAAAAAATAAAAGCGTTTTTTTTTTTTTGTTTTTCTAAACTATTATTTATTTTCAGATAGACATATGCGCAGATGACACAAACCTAAAGAAGTACGTCGATACGAAAACACTCCCAACAGACTACGGCGGCGAAGCCTTGAACCTATGTGACAGTTCGTACGACATGTGGGACGACGTTCTGAAGAACAGGTATTGATACAGTAAATATGTAACGAAAAATTGAGTGCCCTCCGAATAAAGACCTACCGTTATTTGACCTGATGAATCGTTAGAATTGTCAAGAGGTCACAGAAAAATTAAAAAGGTCGCGCTAATTGCTGTTTTTGAGAAATTCAAAAATGAATAAAAAAAATTGAAATGTTTATTTCTCGGAAACTATTGTTTTTAGGAAAAAGTTTTAAAATAAAAAAACGGTTGTCTGTAAAGTCGGTTTACTGACGATAGTTGAACGTGACAACGTATGACTTTGTCACGTTCAACTATCCTTAACCCCTTAACCCTCGCTTCCGAATCTCTATAAATAGAAACAAACTTTTTCGACTGTAACCTAAAGCTATTTCGATGTATTTCTTTCAAATCGACCTATGCAAAGAACAAAGTTCTATTTGAATATATCACCAAAGTACTTTTATTGTATTTTTTACTGCTATCGGACCTCTACATTTTATAAAAAAAATAAAAATTTAAAAATGTTACGTAAAAACAATAGTAATTACTACAAGTGTCACCTCACTACCAACTTCGAGTAGCAAGATATCGATAATTGCAGCACTTACGTCAGCGTCTTGTTGGCACAGCGGGACAAACTAGGTATCACAGCGCCAAGTTCCGGGTTCGCGTCCACGCGGCGGCAATACTTACTTTTCGCTTTCTTTAAAATATAAGCATCGCTCACTCAAGTAGGACTTAGGTAGGAGAGAGACGGATGTCGAACGCTGCCGAACGCAAAGGCCGATTGTGCTTCCTTGTCGCTCGTTCCGCGCTCTCGCTTGCACTTCAAGTCTTATAAGGTGAACGCAGATTTGGCCGCACCGCACGCACCGCAGTCGCCGTACGAATCGCTTTTGTTATTTACCTCGCACACCTGTCCGCGCCGCAGACGCCGCAGTCGCCGCAGTCGTCGCAGTCATACCCGTCGCCGCACGCATCGCAATTCGCAATGGATTTTCGTTCATTCGGAGTGGGCGTGTATTGCAGTATGGCTCTTGACGAACAATTCGTTACTCTATGGGTATGGCCGACCGTTGAATGCGAATGACGACATCAGCACCACACGCGCCGCAGCGTCCGACGCGGGCGGGCCGGGATTGGTGACGTCATCGGCTGCGGCTCGGGGAGTTCGGCCACTTCAGGTACTGCGTCGACTGCGGCGCGGGTAGGTATGCGAGCTTGCCTATAACTTCATATAAAGAATTGCGAATGCGGCGACTGCGGTGCGTGCGGTGCGGCCAAATCTGCGTTCACCCTTATGGAACGCCTCAGAGCGAGGTAACGACGCATGAACTGTCATGTTTTTCGGGCGCGCACCGCAGACGTTATCACGTCAAAATGTAGAGGGCATTGCAAACTACATTTTTTGTCATTGGAGTGACATCATCCGACTTTTAATACAAAAAAAGTCTGTAAAGTCGTTTTAAGGTGAACGCAGATTTGGCCGCACCGCACGCACCGCAGTCGCCGCATTTCGAATTCTTCATATAAAGAATGTAGAAGTTGCGAAGACTGCGGCGCGGGTAGGTATGCGAGCTTGCCTATAACTTCATATAAAGAATTCGAAATGGGGCGACTGCGGTGCGGCCAAATCTGCGTTCACCTTTACTGACGATAGTTGAACGTGACAACGTGCCTCTTTGTCGTTCGTTCCGCGCTCTCGCTTGCACTTCAAGCCCCCACTTAACTTCGTCGTTCTTCTTAATTACCACAGAATTCATCTAAGTTCAAATTTTTGCTCAACAAAAGTCATCAAAATTAAGTCATGTTATCAAAAATTTTTTGATATAAAAATTAGAAAACAATTACTAAATAAATATTTCATTTGAATTAAAAAAAAATGCATTGCATGAGGACTGTGCAACGACACGGTACATAATGTACAATTTGTACATATCGACAAGTTCCAGCTCGAAAACAGTAAGTTTTATAAAAATTTTGTTTGAATAAAAGGTGTGGCTAATTTTGTGACGAACAACTTTCTGATTTACATTGTTATGAAAAAATCATTTTTTCCTATCGAAATAACCGTTGTAACACTTTTTTGATCCAATAACGCCCTCTACTTTTTGTATTTTAAGTCGGATGACATCACTCCAATGACAAAAATGTAGTTCGCAAATCGCAATGCCCTCTACATTTTTTATTTAAAAAACTTTTTCCTAAAACCAATAGTTTCCGAGAAAAAAGCATTTCAAAATTTTTTTTATTCATTTTTTGGATTTCTCAAAAACAGCAATTAGCGCGACCTTTTTAATTTTTCTGTGACCTCTTGACATGCCCCCCTAACTATTCATCACGTCAAATAACGGTAGGTCTTTATTCGGAGGGAAAATTACATATTGATTGTACTATTATATGTCGATATCCAAATAATAATAGTCGATGTTATTTGTTCATTTCTAGGGTTTCGTACCGAAAGGGTAAAAACGGGACCCTATTACTAAGACTTCGATGTCTGTCTGTCCGTCTGTCTGTCACCAGGCTGTAACTCAAGAACGATAATAGCTAGAAAAATTAATTTTTTACAGATTATGCATATCTGTTGCCGCTATAACAACAAATACTAAAAACAAAATAAATTAAATATTTAAGGGGGCTCCCATACAACAAACGTGATTTTTTTGTCATTTTTTGCTCGATATAAATGATGGCAATAGATAGGCACCTGAAATTTTCACAAAATACTCAATTGTATTTAAAAGTTAAAAAATAATAATAAAATTTAAATAAAATAAATAATTAAGGGGGGCTTCCATAGAAAAAACACATTTTTTTTTGTTCTATAATGGTACGGAAGCGGAACCCTCCGTGCGCGAGTCCAAATTTGGCTGATTATTTTATTTAATTAATTGTTAAAATTCAATTGTATACTTCCTACTCTATTTCCTTCTGATTAATTTCGTTGCGGGTCCCAAGACAGCTTTAGCATGTCCCTCGGGCTCCCTGAGATCATATCAAAGGGTTTTCGTGGTTGGATACCGCTGTCGATCCTGGCGACACAGGATATACAGTGGTGGGAATGTGTGGTGGGCCAAAGCAAAATGTAGAATTACGATAAATCCTTTCTTAGTGCCATCGTAGGTGTGAAATTTTAAGTTAGGCCGTTGTGATGATCCATTAGTTAACCAGTTATCTTTGTTCTCAATTTTAAATGACATAAGCAATTTATTTAACCTATCAACTCCCAAACGGTTGAATTCAACCGCGTAAACAATAGATTTCCAAGAATCCGCGATCGAAGGATTAAAATTGAGAACAAATCAGAGAATAGGCAATTCTGAGTAGCTAAGGTTAAGGCGCTTTATTGAAAGTAATTTTACCACAAGGGCAATTTTATACTTAATTTGTATGACTATAAAGTCGTGAATACGCTGCAGCCAGAACCTATCGGCGCGCTCGGAAAACATGCGAAAAAACGTAATTTTAATGATTTAAAAAATAACTAGGAGCATTTAAGCAAAATGCTTCTATACGATATGGAGTTGCAAAGGTGTCTATCAATTAGACTAATTTCCTACATTACATCTATTTTCGTTTAAAAATAATCTTCAAATTTCGTATTTTTAAGAGGTCATTTCGATCGAGAAATGTATCGAGGCAAAATACATTAATCGTGTTTCTAGTTCTTCTCAAACCTAGATAAGGCTATGAAGATATGTATATCTCATTACCAGATTTGTAACATTTCTGAGGGTCCTATAGTATTACGTCAAAAAGGACAGTTTTTTCAATAAAGCGCCTTAAACATTAACCGTTGTCCGTTTAACAACGCTGTTAATAAATACATTATGTCCTTTATCTTCTTAGGGTTCCGTACTTAAAGGGTAAAAACGGGACCCTATTACTAAGACTTCATTGTCTGTCCGTCCGTCTGTCTGTCTCCAGGCTGTATCTCAAGAACCGCTATAGCTAGACTTCTGAAATGTTCACAGATTATGTATATCTGTTGTTGCCGCTATAAGAAGAAATAATAAAAACAAAATAATATTGATATTTAGAAGGGGGTGGTTCATAAAACAAACGTGTTTTTTTGCCTTTTTTGCTCGATATCAATAATGGCAACAGGTAGGCACTTGAAATTTTCACAAAAGCCTTAATTATAGGTATGTGTGTATTATATAATATTATTTAAATTAAATAAAAACTAAAGGGGGCTCCCATACAAAAAAACCACAATTTTTGGCCTATTTTTACTTTATAACGGTACGGCGCCCATCGTGCGCGAGTCCGACTCGCACTTGGACGATTATTTTAAGTGTTAGATATAAAGTAGACCGCACTCCGCAGAGATAAGACTGTTAACTTATCAATAAAGTATAAAGTACATTGAAATTATTCCAGAGAAATGTTCCTCGACAACAATCTATGGAAGGGTGACGCGTCGATGATACCAATGAAAACAGATGTCAACACCATGAATGGATCCTTCAGGACTTTGTCTATAGATTAACTTTACTGTTGATGACCTCTGTGGCTCAGTAGTGAGCACGTTGGTAGCTCAAGCCGGAGGTCGCGGGTTCGAATCCTGCCGACGGAACAAAAAGTTTTCAATGTTCCCGGGTCTGGATGTGTATTAAATATGTGTATTGATATAATAAAAATCTTAAATATATGTATAGTATAAAAGTATTAATTTATATATTTCCGTTGTCTGGTACCTGTAGCACAAGTCCTCTAGGTATAAGTACCTAGAGGACTTGTGCTTGTGCTTGTGCTTGTGCACGGGGCCAGACTGACGTGGTGTGAAGCGTCCATAGATTATTTATTATTATTATTACTGTGATTTTGTTCTTAAAGAATCTGAATATGTTTAGGATCTAGAAAGATGTTTAACATAGTAAATCATTCAAGAACTAAGTACAACGCAATAATTAATTAGTAAGTATACAGGGTATAACTAAACTAATGGCTGGTTTACACGTATTAAGTAGATAAGTAGTAACTAAATTTTAACTTAATTTGAAGTGCCTGCCCGAAATGTGTCAAGTGACAAGCCCCGCCTGCCAACTTAACAGAAAATAGTCGTATATCAGAAAATAGTAATAGTCAAAATTCTAATTTCCTCGTTTATGGCTGGTTTACACGTATTATGGCGCATTTTCACTGGTCGATAGGGCCCGCATGCGGGTGCGGGAGATCATGCCTCGACCAATCAAAATGCGCCATTAGTAATTGTCATAGACTCCCCGTATGTTGTATACCGCACGAGTTAACGACTAATGAAAATGCGCCCTTAAGTAGATAAGTAGTAGGTAACTAAATTCTAATTGTCATCAAGCTTAGGACTTACTAAATTTTAACTTGCTACTTGCTACTAAATTTTGTGTTTACATGCAATTAACAACTTAAAATTAAGTTAAAATTTAGTTAATTACTTATAAATAAATAAATAAAATAAATAAACGTTTATTCCCCTTTTTTGACCATTACACCACAAGACATAATAACTAAAAAATAATAGTAAGTATAATCTTATCTACTTAATACGTGTAAACCAGCCCTTAGTACTTAACTAAATTTTAACTTACTACTTGCTATTAAATTTTGTGTTTACATGCAATAAGTAACTTAAAATTATGTTAAAATTTAGTTAACTACTTATCTACTTAATACGTGTAAACCAGCCCTTAGTGATAATAATACTTTAAGTTAAAGGTGTTATGGGGCACCCATATTATAGAGTAAGTACACTGTAAAAGTAGCAGTGCTGTAAGAGTAACTTTTTTACTTTTGTATGGGCAAGCGCCTGACTTGTCCATAGAAATCACAATTAAAAAATTGCTATTAATTTCAGCGCTGCTACTTTCACAGTAAACTCTATAATATAAGGAACACATAGGTACACACCCTAAAGTATTATCACTTAGTTTTGCCTTGTATTTGTAGTTATTAGTTTTGCATAAAAAAAATCTTGTAAACTGTACATAATATTCTGGAACAAGAAAATCTGTAACTTTACTAGCAATTACGTAGGATGATACAGAATCCAGTAGGATAAAGGATTTAACTTGGACTTAGACTAATTTATTTGCTGCACAGCAACCAGAATTAAATTTTTTTGCTACAGTGTTCAGTGCAGTTATTAATATTTTTAATGTAAAACAATGCAAAGTAATAAAACTTTTTCAACTTAAGAAGTAAGAAAATTATTAATTATGAAAAAATTAAAGTTATAAAAGTCAAACGTGAGAATAAAACAATTGTTTTTAATTATGATTTTGGTATCCAATCAATTGAACACTTAGGTTCTAATGAATAACACATTGTTATTATAATAGGTAAAATATAATAATAATTATATTGTTCACATGTAACATTTTATAATGGTGTAAAAAATAGTAAATTTAAAACATATTGCAACGTTTATATATATTTATTTGAGATCTTAATATATAATTGTTTGCACATCATCTGCTTAAATACAGACAAAAGAACATTTTGATTCATTTCAAACTACAACATAAATACTGTGTTCGAAGATTAACAAAATATAAAAAATTATAATTATAAAAAACAACATTTAGAAAACGAAAAACATAATATTTTTGTCCAAACACCTCGTTCGACGAAAAAACACATCGATTTAAAACGTTGCTTTGGATGCGATGCCGCTGCGAAAACACAACGCAAAGGAAAATGTGGCTTTTTTTATTCTTACTACTTGGCCACGTCTAGGCGCGGAATTTCATGCTGACTTAACTTTGCCAATATGAAATTCCGTGCCAAGTATTATGCGTGCTTATTATCACTTAATAGCTTTGTCCACACTGTGCCTTTTTCTGTTCGTCAAGGGCATGCGTTATAGCGCAGTCAATATCGAACGTGAGGCATGCCCACCTAAACTGACCGTCTAAAACTTTCGCTTTGTTATTAAAAATGACAGTTGACGTGGCGTCCTTTGACGTATTCAATTATTGAATGCGCCAAAACGAAAGTTGAATGGAAGAAGATGACGAAAATTGAAGACGAAAGCGCATAATGTGGACATAGCTTATCACACTCAATCAAACGCCAGCGATCGGAAGGAGCCAGGTAGGCCTTTGATCTGGTCGGCGCGGTCGTCCATACACTCCTTGGGCCGCAGCGCCTCGTTCACCGCCCATTTTTCGTCACTCTTTAGAAACCAGTCTCTGTAAAATACATACAAGGTTATGTTACATTGCTATTAACTTTAAGGTATACCCGTATAAATAGTCAGTACTTAAGATGCGACCCGGTCTCGAGACCCGGTTCGGCTCTGTGATTGCTCCAAATTTTAACAGCCAACCAATCATAGAGCCTGAACCGTGTCTTGAGACCGGGTCGCATCTATTTATACGGGCCTGAGACTTGGTTGTCGATTCGCCCCAATGCAGCTCGACATGATGTGCTCATACAATGTATGGCTGTACATTGTATGAGCATTGAGCACATCATATAATCATGTACATATAGTTAGAGCTCTTGGTAAATTCAAGCGAAATATTATTATGATATTTTTAATTTTTATTTTAAAGCTAAAAATTGTTTGCTAATCATCTTCAACAGGCATTATTTAAGTCAATAGTAATGCACTCTTTTGTTTTGTTATTATTATAGCCTACGAATAATAAAAACTTAGTAACTGTTTTGAATAGTAATAAGTAATAACTAATAAACAAGTTCCCACCTAAATTGCATTAGAATCCAAGCTAACCCTGAGTTAAATAATCAGGTTAGCCCTTTAATTTCATTAGACTTTTCACTGTTTTCAGTCTACATTTACTTAAGTGAATAGTAATAATTAGAGATTTGTGCAAGCGAACTAAAATATAGATTATTAAAAGTACGGCCCATCCCTGCAGCGACACTCATCACAATGTGCGCGTACTAAGTATGTGTGGCGCCCCCGGAAAACTCACCAATGTGGGAATAATGTGTGGAGGCCAAAGGAAGATCTTCCGACCGAGCGAGGTGGTATGCTCGGTCAGGCCGAAGCCCACGTGATACATTTCAGCTGTCGTATATATACCGACGCGCTTAGAAAATTTCGATAGCGCGATGCAGGAATGTTAGGCGAATTGTGGGTACCGCCACATATGAATATTTTCTTTTATAATCTCTTACCTCTTAGCCTCAATCCTCTTAATCCAGTACTGCTTGATGTCATCGACGGTGCCGGCCTGCCCGCCGTACTCCTTGGGCAGCAGCTCCTTGGGCACGTCCGTGTACAGTGTGTCCGAGTCTGGCTCGTGGAATTTTATCTGGAATTTTTATTATACTATTTTCAAATCAAATCAAAATCTTTATTAGCAAAAATTGAGTACAGGTGAGCATTTCAATCCTCCAAACTAGGCGCAGCCTGTCTTACGGAGGAATTTCTTGGATTACAACAAACATTGATTGCGGCTTACAACTTGTAAGTAAATAACCAATGAGAAAATGAAATTATGACTAAAATTTTAAAAAAAATTTAAACAAAACAAAAACTAATCTTCTCTTCATTTCTATTTAATATATTATATACTTACAGTACAAAATAAACAGAATATTTTTATTTTTATAAATATGTTTTATTATTGTGTGTGTGTGTGTGTGTGTGTATGTGTGTATGTTTGTGCGTATAAATGGCCCTATCTATACTGTATACCTACAGCAAGTTAAAAGAGACCTTGACATTTTTTTTTTATTGCATTAACGTTGCAAACTAAACTATGCCATAGTCTGCGGTTTGTAACTTGATTGTCTGTTCATCTTAATACGGAAAGTTTTCGGTACAAAAACGTATGTATTTGGTACGGAGATAACAACAATGTAATCATGTAATAACAATGTATCTTATCTTATATATAAAATTCTCGTGTCACAATGTTAGTCCACGTACTCCTCCGAAACGGCTTTACTGATTTTTACCAAATTTTATATGCATATTCAGTAGGTCTGAGAATCGGCCACTCGGTACTTTATATATTGATAAGTGCATTTGTTGAATAAATAATAGTAAATTATTACAACCTGAGACTGAGGGCGACCATTGTTTGTGCGACGGGATAGCGATCGACGTTGCCATGGTGACATACTTATTTAGTCACTTCAATAAAATAATATGGCAAATATATTATGGCAAAGCAACGTTTGCCGGGACAGCTAGTATTTATATACCTAATATATTATCGTCGATAACATAATAATCATTACTTATCAATAACAACTTTATAATTATCCCTTACTGTTATTTACAGATTATTGTTACTATTGAGCATATTTCACTATCAAAACAGTTTTTCGTTTAAAATCAAATTCCGCTTTTGTGTGTATTTAATATTTGTAACAGTCGCGTCGGGAGCCGCGGCCCAGCCCAAACCCTAATAATCATTTAGGTTATAAGAGTTATTATTGTTAGGTTTAATAGTGTTGCTAATCTATATTATGATGTTTAATATATATCTCCTAAACCAAAAAGTAGGTACACACTACACACCATTTCAGCGACCTCAGGCTTGATGAAGGGTTTGCACATCGCGTACATCTTCTGTACGTAGGACGGCGCGTTGATTATATGCACCTGCTTTAATCGGATAGGTAGAGCCTCCTGCGAAACAAAAAAAGTTATTAATATTACCTTATTAAAATTAAATGTTTCTTCCATAAATTATATCAAGGTATAATGTTATATTATGCATTGATAGTCTTATATCTTTAAGCGAGCAATTCTTGTATATATGTTACGCTCAAAAGACCGAAATCGCTCAGTGAGCGAAAAAATAGCTCACAACGCGTTGTTGTCACAGTGCAACAGCCACGACGCGAAATTAAACGGCCACGACGCATTCTGGCAATCGCAAAAAGGCCATAACGCGAAATTCGTGTCGTGGCTGATATGCTATTCGTTTTTCTTGATTTGTTCTTGATTGATTAATCATCCATAGGTATGGAATATATTATAATTATATAAATATATATAATTATATAAATATATATATATTCCAATTATATAAATATATATAATTGGAATCTCGGAATCGACTCCAACGATTTTCATGAAATTTGGTATATAGGGGGTTTCGGGGGCGATAAATCAATCTAGCTAGGAATCATTTTCATAAAATGTCATTTTTGTGTGTTTTTTTAATTTTTTGAATACCGAGCGAAGCTCGGTCATATAGCTAGTATTCGTAATATACGCAACATAGAGGTAACTAGAATGATTATTATACCGAACACACGTAATATACGATAAACATAATATCGTAGCTAGATCATACAAGTTGCATCGTAGCACGACGTAGGCATTCGTAGCGGGATGTAGCCACCGTAGCGAAACGTAAACCATCGTAGAGGGTTGTAGCGCGACGTAGCGCTGGATGGCTACGACGTAGTACGACCTATTTCTTAACACTTTTTATGGCCGTAACGTAAAAAAGACAAATTAATTATTATTATCATTATTTCCTATGTTAAGAAAAGTTTTCCTAAAATGCGGCAACATACAGTATTTTCCATAGCAAAATATTATGTTCATTGTATTTAAGTATAATGAGAATTTTCTATTTAAAAAGTTTTAGTAGCTGTATATAGCTATTATAGCTACTGAAACTTTTACACGTAAGATGGTATACGATCTTACGAAATATTTAATTTATTTTATCTGTTTGAAAAGACTTCTAGCCAATACATTTTTAATAGTTATAAGTTATAACTTACAATCTTTATTTTTAAACAACAAACTATAAGTCACAACTTACTTGTGTATACAGCATGTATTTCCTCAGTACGGGTATATTGATTTTGCTCATGAACTTAAGGTTGATATTCATGGTGTCAAATATGGGTATTTCACCCGATGGTATGTCTGACTCCTCCGTAAGTCGAGTGTCGGCCAACATGAAAAATGCCTTGATTCCGTCTATGAAGTTGAAGAGGTCGTAGTCCGGGTTGTTGAGGCGGTAAAGAAACACCCTGTAGTTCTCTTTCGTTTTGTTTGGAAGAGGCATCATGTCTCTGGAAATTGGAAAGGATATTCATAAAACTGCGTCAGGGGATTGTTATATTCGTTATTATTCTCTATGTAAAATCGCAAATTTTGAGTTTGAGAAAAATGATTTTACTGAGGAGCACTTATCTAAAATAGTAAGTGCTATGTTTCGTTATAAAATATGTTGCTAACTTAGAAGGTAAGTTTGTGTCGATAACTATGTCCTATATTGCTCAATTCAACCGTAAAAATTGGCATATAGCTATGGTGCTAATAGAAACAACTGGTTATATTCGGTGTAGTCGATGAAACAAACGGTAGGTACAATCCGACGCACCTCACAAGTTGTGTATAATTGTATATGCCACTGTTTGGCTAAAATTCCTACAACTCCTTACTTCGATTTCTATATTATACTATGTACAGTCTAAAAGAATCGTCATGCTTTATTAATCTTATATATAAAATTCTCGTGTCACAATGTTAGTTACCGTACTCCTCCGCAACGGCTTCACTGATTTTTACCAAATTTTATACGCATATTCAGTAGGTCTGAGAATCGGCTACTGGGTAAGTACTTTTTAACCGATTTCCAAAAAACGAGGAGGTTATATGTTTGGCTGTGGATATATTTTTTTTATTTTTGTATGTTCAACGATTACTCCGCCGTTTGTGAACCGATTTTCGAAATTTTTGTTTTGTTGTATTAGGTTTCACTCCAATTTGGTACCATGTTCACAAAAGTGGTGACTTGATGATGGGATCCAGGAGTAATCGAAGGAACTCCTCGAAATTTATATGGAAACATATGGTGATTTTGGTTTTATGTGAAGTGTACTAAGAATATGCTACCAAAACCTCGGCGCCGCAGAGGCAACGGCGTCGCCGCGCGGCGCGTGCGTAAACATCGTATTCAAGTTCCAACCGGAATGTCAGGGCATGCGGCATGCAGCACGTGTTCACTTAGATTTTTTAAAATGTATTGTTTAAATTTATCTATCTACCTGATATTTGGGCCTTGGGGTATGCCGTATGACTCTTAACAGTCTTAACAAATTGTAATAAGAGACGTAGAATATACGCAGTACCACCGACGACCACTTATAAATTCGCGGACTATGACGGAGGTCAACTTAATAACAATTATACGAGATCAATTACCACTCAATATTATGATTTATTTTGTCAATAATCAATTCAATGCTCACTGCTCACACCAAGCTCACTGTTGAGTTGTCAGTTGCTTACAAACTTTCAACAACACAATAGAAATGTGTTACAAGTTACAACTACCTATATAAAACTTCTACGTACAAGCGATAGCGCGACACAGGAGCGCCTCAGTGACATCTAGTGAAGACAATATGAAACTATTTTTTTATACAATTTGAATTGGCACTAACAGTTCCAAAAGTTTCAAATTTTCTGTCAAAGAAATAAAGATTCAGCTATATCTGGTACCGACTTCAAAATGATGAAGATTGAGTACAGAAATAGTTGAGGTTTAGCCGAATTCGGGAAAAGGCACTACATATTAGATATGAAAAATTATTTAATACTTTTTAGTTCATAATAAAAGGATGCTATTAATATTGTTTTTACCTTGGAAGTCGGTATTAATTTTTTGTTAAAAATAATAATTTCACTCTTTTTAGTTACCTAGTAGGTAAACTGTTAGTGCCAATTCAAATTGTATAAAAAAATAGTTTCATATTGTCTTCACTAGATGTCACTGAGGCGCTCCTGTGTCGCGCTATCGCTTGTACGTAGAAGTTTTATATAGGTAGTTGTAACTTGTAACATATTTCTATGTTAAAAATAATAATTATATTGATAAGTGCATTTGTTGAACAAAATATAATAGTAAATTATCACAACTCGAGACTGACGGCGACCATTTTTTGTGCGACGGGTCACGGGATAGCAATGACGTTGCCATGGTGCCATAGTCCATACTTATTTAGTGACTCCAATAAAATATATGGGCGAAATACTTTATATGGCAAAACAACATTTGCCGGGCCAGCTAGTGTAATGTAAAATATAGGTTCCGAGCAACAAGTTTTATGAAACTCAAATAGCTCAGAAGTCAGATTTTCTAGGTAAGCAGTAAGCAAGACAATAAACAAATCATATTATGCTTCTAATATCTCCCCAACCTCGCCACATTATATTGCCTTGCTTACTTCTCAATTTGCTTGCCTAATGTTAAATACAGCATGTTACTCACGTGATATCAAACATCCTCTGTATCTCCGGCGACATGGGGTCTCGGCGGCTGAACAGTTCAGGTGCTGATGATCGAATCGTGAAGAACAGGTCCAGGGTCTTCTTAGCACGCTCCGTACTCTTGTTGCATGATGCGTAGAATCGCTTGAGAAGAATGTCGTCTAAAATTCATGGGAAATTATGGTGAAATTGTGGTAAAATTATGGTATATTTTATTGGAAATTCATGGTAAAATTACGGCAAAAATTGTGGTAAAATAATTGAATTGAAGGACATCCCTAGTAGTTTTTGTTTGTCGGAGGGTCACATTTCAAGTGCTTTGTTTTTATGCATCTCAAGTTCTTGCGTTGAACTGTTTATATAATTCGTTTGAATGGGTCTCTGTTATTTAGAATAGATTATTATTTTGTTTCAAATCTTCCGAAACAGTCAGCAACATAGTTTCAAAAGTTTATATTTCTGAAACAAATATAATTCAGACTAAATACTATATTATGATGGCTTGATAGATAGAAAATTTAAGAGCTATTATAATGTTTTTACACAAACATAAAATATGGTTTGGTTGTAAAGATATTATATTATTTGTAAAAAGAGGGTAGGGCCGGGCGCCATCTTGTTTTTGCATACGTCAGCCTCGATTTTTGCATAGATTTTCTTCCGAATCGAGGGGTTAATTAAGTTTCAGTGTAATAATATTGATCTTACTGCTATTAATGTATCTTCAGAGGATTTCTATCTTATGCGGAGGACTTAATATGTTATTTGATTGGGTTTTGTCAAGCTCAAGCCATTAGTCATGAACAGAGATCACTCGGCAAGTCTTATGTAGGTACTTGTATAACGAGCGATATACACAGGTCCACCATCTGCCCATATGAAATCATTTCTCTGGAAGTATTTTAATTGTAAACTTCTTAAATCCCCCTGAGCTTATTTCCAAACATTATAGAATATACATATAGTCGATCGGTTCAAATCTTAAATATCAAGTACATGTTAAAATCCCGGGTAGGCCATGATGCGCTAGGTGTTCCAGCGCATCGTCGCGGAGTAATGTGGAATGGTGTCCACGAGTTGAGCCTGAAGAGGCAGAGGTGGTGGGGCTACGGTCCCCCCTTCAGGAGCAGGAACACCGTTGGGGTTTTAGTGGGTAGTCCCGGGCGCGTCTTCCGTCCGCCCCGGGGAGTCCCACATACCTCGGTGGTCCTCCCCAGGCCCCGGGGATGCGTAAACGCATTCCCCCAACGCAAAAAAAAGGTAAGAATTTCAATCAACTAACATTTTTCTGGGCATAGTCATGGAAAATTACTAAGCAATCAGCTCGTAGTTTTACAGTTTTATGTGTGACATAATATACGATTAGCTCTGTAATAAAACACAATTGCACCCAAGTCCTGAGGCTATAATATTTTATGATGTAATGTTTTATTTATGTAATATCCAACTTTACGACCAGTGGACTTGGTCTCTTGATTATATCTATACGCATGAAACATGCAACAATATAACAAAATTATATATATTATTCCATGTATATGAAGCAATTGCATAACGTTGAAAAAAAGGTATACTTTTATCTTGAAGGATAAGTCTATAACCGGTAGATGGTGGTGGGCATCATGTAGACTTTCAGAAAATATTTGCAAAAAAATATTCTGAATAAAAAAATTTGAGTTTGAGTTTTGAGTTTGAATAAATCCTTATTAATGAATGTATAACTCACAGCCATCTGTTACGCTGTATTTTAACTATCCATTAAAATCTGGCAAGATATTCCATCTAAGGATTAGCTATTTTGATGAAAGGAAGGATTCAAGAGTTTTAATAACATAAAAGAGATAACCCGTTACTTAGCCAACGATTACCTTATTACAGGCTTTTGTAAAATTGGCTTAACGTTTAGAGAGAATAGTAAAAAATAGTATTTCTCTATATCTCTCTGAAATTGACATAGAGATTAAAGAGTATAATTATAGAGATACTACCAAATCATCGCTTAGCAAAGTTAAAGTACGCTAACCTTAAGAAATGTTTGTTAAAATTAATACTCGTGATGACATTTTGATGCATGATAAGTGGTTTTTAGTAGTGGGAACTTGTTATAAATTAGCAATCGTCGCTGATTACACCTATGACGCCAATAAAAACTACCTATGCTATTATATTATATTATACGACCGGAGACACATTTATATTGCCGTCGAAAAATACCAGCTATAAGCATAAAATTTTCTAATAACAAATAAATATTTTAAATAATATGGAGGGTAAAGGTTTGCCTTTAGAATTTTTGTATTGTAAAAATTAAGCTAAATACAAATCAAGCATTATTTTAAATCAGTTTCAGATGGGTCTGAAAAATTCGCGCGGAAACTTAAGTTACCTAAAGACACATTGCAATTAACTTTTTAATTCACTTAACTGCCAAAGACTCAGAGACAAAAATATAATATACTAGTTGATACCCGCAACTCCGTTGCGCCAAAACTTGTTTATCGCGCGGGAACCGTACATTTTTCCGGGATAAAAAGTAGCCTATGTCCTTTCCCGGGACTCGGGTTCAAAGTATATCCATACCAAATTTCAGCAAAATCGGTTTAGCGGTTTGGGCGTGAAGAGGTAACAGACAGACGGACAGACACACTTTCGCATTTATAATATTAGTATGATGGATTAACTACTGAATTGAAATTAAATGAAGATTTTGATATAAGCCCCATGCGGCCATGCATTATTTGTAAAACTCTTCAATTAATTAATTTAATCTTCATTTAGCGTCTGGCCGAAAATACGCGGCCGAAGTTCGTCATGATTACGTCAGCAATGCGCTACGCATACAATATGACGCGACATAATTATTTCGGCATGGTGTGTCATCGGTAATTTAAAATACATTGCAGGCATAATCATGCCGAACTTCGGCCGCGTATTTTCGGTACTTAATGTCTCTGAGTGCGGCCGCAACTGCAATAGTTTTTGATAAGGCGCATAAGCTACAAAATTATCTCTACCTATTCTATATTCAGTGAGAGTGATTCTAAACACTGTCGCAAGCTGTTTGATACAACACAGTAGCGTGAGACTATACGTAACCACTAACCAGTAATCGGAAAGCTGCAAGGAGGAAACAAACAGCTATTTCCAATTTATATTTTATTTTCATAGGAGTAGAGTTTGAATTTAATTAAGCATTATCTGGCATTTCCCGAGAAGAGCTTTACAATATTACATCGTGATAGTTTATATAATTCTGGGGAATTATAGAAACTATCACGTATACTGGGGTATACAGTATACTATACTTTTATTGCCTCTATATTCTTCTTTGAAGCGGCTTCGTATGTAGCTTCCTATACATTTTTCAAGCGAGGTAAGGTGAGGTCCACCTCGCTTGGTCGCTGTCATGACATAAGTGATTGCCGCTAGAGCCTACCGTGCAAGACAACGCACTTCAAGTCGTTTTGACAACGCACTTCAAACGTTTTGAATTTTGGAGGGGCGCGCCATGTTATCGTCAGTTATCGTAGTTGATCTCTACCTACAGTCGGGGCATTATAATAGGCCACATTTGACATCTGTCAGATTAATCTCCATAGTGAGGTGAGCTGCGTAAAAACATCGACCAAAACGAATAAATCGATACGGACTTGAAATAAAATATTGGAATTTTATACGTTTGAAACAAACTCCTGTCCCATTATTACTTTTTCTATTGCAAATTCAAGGAGCAAAATAAGACAAGGACATAATTTACAAAAAAAAAATGCATTTATTCGCTTGAATTATAAAAACTGTTAAATGTAGTATATCATTATTCATTTCACATAAATATGTGTTACTTTTCGCAACGTGGTTATTAATTTATGGGAATATTTCGTTACAAGTAATCAATGCATCGATACTATTTATTCGCTTTCGATTTTTAGGGTAACTTCCCTAGTGTTTAAAAAGAAAAAAGGTCAACTGACGTAACATTGTAACGACGTGCAATTATTAAGATCAGAATTTGTTTATTACGTTTAGAATTGTTTATCAGTAAAAGCAAATCGTTAAATAATTCGTATCGGTCATATTTACAATAAATATGTAATCGTAATTGAAAAAAGTTAATCAATTGTGCAGTTATAACAAAACGAAAATATTTATTTTTTATGTACGTTGCTATAAGGTTACCTGGTACAATTTTGATGAACTGTCAAATGTGGCCTATTAAAATGTCCCGACTATACATCTAGCCTCTCGAAAGTCGCAAAACCAGAGGATTTTTTTCCACTTATAGTCATGCGAATAGCTTAGTACCGTACTTAAAATTCCCACTTCCTTTAAGATCCACAGATTACTTGCGACACACAACATTAACGTTGTTTTATTCCAGTTTTGTGTGATATGAATTTGTTTGACCTTGCATACTCCGGCAAGAATACGTGCCGGAGTATGGTTCTGTTAAACGGGCTTTGACCCATCACACACTCCCACCACTACATCTCCTGTGTCGCCAGGATCGATAGCGGTATACAAACACGAAAGCCCTTTGATATGATCTTAGCCCGAGGGACATAACTGAAGCTGTCTTGACTCCGGGACCCGCAAAGGAACTAATCAGAAGATAACTGTATTTTAAAAAGATAAAACCGACTTCAAAATTGTACGTAATTGAGAATTAAAATTCCCTATCTCAAAAACTACTGAACCGATTTTGATGAAACTTGCAGTATTCCCTAAGTTGAACAATACCTAGTATAATAAAAAAAGAATCATTTAGATCGGACCTGTAGTTCCGGAGATATGCGTGCACAAACATAAAAACATACATACATACATACATACTTACACTTTTGAAATTTGGCACATTTGTTCAGAGGCTGTTATAGATTAACATATATACAAAAACTGGGCAGTTCTGGAAATATTACATACATACGCGTCGAATTGATAACCTCCTTTTTTTGAAGTCGATTAAAAATAGGAGTAGGAAGTATTCCAATTTCTCATATCTTATGCGTAATGCATATAATATTACCGATGTCATGTGGTAGATGGGGTTGCTTGACCAGCCACTCCCTGATGGGGGCAATCTCCTGGCAGCCACCGCTCTCCGGTTGGGGCATGATTCTGAAAATAATGTACTATATTATGCTATGTTGGTAAAAATAAATATCTTTTGTTTTATATTCGAGGTATAGAACACCTAAGAGAAATCTCTCCATAGGTCTATTTAACCTCTAATTTTATAGTCTACTTTAGTTTAGAGGTCGTAAAATTATTCATTTTTATGCTAGTTAAAGAAGATAAAGGCTATTTTAAGCACCGACAGATGTTTTAATATTATTATTGTTAAAATGTAGAGAACGTTAGCCAGTGGACGGTCAATACAAGATCTATATTAATGTGATGAAGGAAAAGAAGCTTTTTCGCCATTGATTGGTATTGGATAATGGATATATCCATCAAAGTCCGTTAAGCCTTTAGTCGCATCTAACTTTTAACATCACAAGCTATATGACCGAGCCTCGCTCGGTATTTAAAAAATTCAAAAAACACACATAAAATGACATTTTATGAAAATGATTCCCAGCTAGATCGATTTATCGCTCCCGAAACCCCATATACTTATACTAAATTTCATGAAAATCGTTGGAGCCGATTCCGAGATTCCAATTATATATTTATATATATACAAGAATTGCTCGTTTAAAGATATAAAATACAACAATTAACTTCGGAAATAAGAAAATGAAAAATATAAATAATAAAACAATGACAATATCTTCATTCTTGACGTGTTTCTAAACATGAAGGCTGCAATAATTTTTAAGGCTTACTTAAGGAAAACATTCCAGGAAGTCTCAAATTAGAGATCGACACGAACATAAAAATGTATTGTCACCGTTACCATGTTATTGTGAAGTTATTAATAAAGACATAAATATTATTTTCGATGTTATAAATAACATAAACTTTAACCCCCTCATTAATAAAATTTACATTTTAATAAAAGTTACATTTTATTACTAGATGACGCCTAGCCTGCATCTACGTTAAGCCAAAATTTGTTTGTCGCGAAGGGAAACCCATATTCCGCGACTAAAAATATCCTCTCCATTCTCGGGACTCAATGTATCTTCATATCAAATCTCAGCCAAATTGGGTTAGTGGTTTGAGCGTGAAGAGGTAACAGACAGACACATTTTCGCATTGACAATAATATTAGTCCTCGTCTGATACGCTAGAACATTTGTTAAACAGACAAGTACAAAATAATGACAATTATTTACTGTAAACATTCTTAAAATCCTCAGTCTGCTCATTTTATTTTCGAGATTTTTTTTTTATTTCATCTAAAACCCAATAGTCCGGTCGAAAACTGGACGTTTGGGAACCCTGGGCACAGTTGCAGTATTATATAAAGCTACGCTACAAAATAATAATAATAATATAATAAATAATCTTTATTTCTCCTCACAATACAAGTTTAAGTACATAATAACAGAATTTTCGACATCAGCTGAAAATGTAAGGAGCTGGTGTCCATTATAGGTATGCCAGGCATGTATTACAGATACAGGCCCTGTATCACAGATCACCAGGTCCTCACCCCCAAGGAACACATGGGCGTAGCGAGGTAGGGTTTTTAGGTAGGATTCCGATTTACAATCATAGTATGTTTATATAATATTACAGCATTATGAGAAGATTACAATATAAAAAAAATAAAATCTGTTTTTAATGAAAGTAAATGTAACCTAAAACAGTATTGGTACGGTATTAGGGCCAACTTACTATTCACGTGTGTGCTAGATAACACGGTTTTGGAACGCCTTAGAAGATTGACGTCAATACCACACAACTGTAAACTGCCCTACTGACCAAAAAATTTAAGCAAATTTATAAAATTGTTTATAAAATTGTTGTGATTAATTCTAGCTGCGGTCAGATATTTTTACGATAAATTAGTTAATTATAGTATAAACATAGCATTATGTTTTTAATTTATCAAGTTCGTACTTCGTAGTGTTGTCATTATTAGTTTTTTGGTGCTAAATCCAGCTGAGTCCTAAGCAAAGGTCGATTAACGGTTAAAGTTGTCTACCTGTCGCACTCAGAGACTGCAGTTAATTATGATTAACCTTCAATTTAATAAAGAGTTAGACAGATAATGTATGGGGCTAATGTCAAAATTTTATTTACCTACTAAAACTTTACTTCCAGACTTACGGCTGCACTCAGAAACATTAATTGAATATTAAAGAGTTTGGGAGATAATGTGTGATTATATCGTGAAATCGAGATAGGGCGCTAGTGTGCAACAGCTGATTTACGTCTCTCAGTTTTCTTCGGTCTTAAAAATAGAAAAAGTGTTTATTTAATTGTGAAAAACGTTATACTGGGTTTATAGTGGAGTGCTAACCAACATATATTGTAGACTTTGCCTAAATAAAGCGATTCACTCTAATAACAAGTGTAAAAACTATTCAAGTGAAACAACGGTTAAAACTGGACTAATAGCAATTTTCTTCAAAAAGCGAACTGTGGAAGAACTTAATATAAAAGTGTCAGTGATATAGTGCCACTACTTACAAAAAACTGCAACAAATAAAGAAAGTCACCGAAAATATAACGATGAAATTGCAAAATTGACTGTGATAGTAGCGCCATCTAGCAAACTAGTGATCAATAGGTGCACCGATCAAGTTCATAAAAAATTTCACGAGGGGGCACTACTATACCAAAATTAAGATGGACGAAGTCATGAAAGCACTTAACAAAATTCAAAACGAATTAGACACGCAGAAAAATACAATTATAGAAAGCGCTAAAAATGTAACAGAAACAGTAACACAAAATGTAAACATTATTCTGGAAGAAAAACTTCATGTTTTAAATGAAAAATACGAGGACCTGAAAGAAAAGGTGGAAAATCAGGAAAAACGAATTTATTTTCTAGAAAAACAGGCACGAAAAAATAATGTTATTTTCTTCGGCCTTGAAGAAACCGAAAAATCATACCAAATGCTCGAAAGTACCATTATTAATTTTGTAATGAAATATTTTTCTCTAGAATTAGACCAACGAGACATACGAGAAGTTAGTAGGATTGGAAAAAAGGCGAAAAGCCTCGCCCAATTATGACTTCATTTTCCACACTCGGTACAAAAATAAAAATACTGAAACAAAAAAGAGAAGCCCTCAAAGAAACCCCATTCTATATAAAGGAAGACTACCCAAAACATATACTAGAAAAAAGAAAAGAGCTGCAAGAGCAGATTATTGCTGAAAAAAACAAGGGTAATCGAGCATTTATCAAGTACGATAAGCTTATCATACAAAGTACGGGGAAACCTACTGGCGGCAACAAGAGACTACTTACCCAATCTCCCGAATCACCATCAGACTCTGCAATACATACACAGGCCAATAAGAAAAATAAACAACACGCCCAAACGCGTACAAAATTAAGCCAGTGTGAAGGAATCGGAAAGCCAAGCATGCTCAACTTCTTAGTCAACAAAGATCAGAACAACTCTCCCAGCTCTTCAGACAACAACAAGTCAGCAAAAACGTTCTAGCAACTATCGCCCCCCTCTGCAACAAATATTATTAAAAATTTGAGTATAGAAAATGAACAACATCTTCCAAGACGGCTGGTCACCCTGGAAGATTACGACCACAACCCTCCAGAGAGCAGTAGCACAAAAAATAAATTCTTTATACTTACATACAATGTTAGATCGCTTTCTTCCGAAGCACGTCTGATAGAACTGGCGGAATCGCTAAAAAATATAAATTTTGATATAATAGGTTTATCAGAAATACGTCGCTTGGGCACAAAAATATTAGAGTACGAGAACTATATACTTTGCCACACAGGACTCATTCAAGGACAGTATGGAGTTGGTTTTCTTATAAGAAAATGTCTTAAAAATATAATAGAGAGCTTCACAGGCATCTCAGATAGAGTCGCATTACTAAGCATATCCGTAAATGGCAAAAAAATGACATTTATCCAGGTGTATGCTCCAACTGAAACAGCAAGTGAAAACGACATTGAATTATTTTATGAGAACTTGTACAGAGCTATGGAAATCTCATATAACACTTTGATAATCATGGGCGACTTTAACGCAAAAATAGATACACCTAGAGTCGACGAATATTTAATAATAAAGCCAAATGGTTACGGAGTAAGAAATCAAAGAGGCCAAAGACTGGTAAACTTCGCTCTCGAGAACAAAATGGCAATTCTCAATACATATTTTATAAAAAAAACAGAGATGGACATGGCGCTCACCGGACGGAAAATATAAAAACGAAATCGATTATATCCTGACAAACAAACCTAACATCGTTCAAAACTCAGAAGTACTAAACCTAAATTACTCATCGGATCACAGGCCTGTTAGAGCAACCATAATTCTGTCTAAACAAAAAAAGAGCCGCTCTAGTTTTAATAACACCCAGAACTCTACATTAAATTCCTTGCAGAGGATAACAGAATACAAAGAGTGTAAAAACCTACTTAGACAACTCACTAGATCGACAAGAAAATGTCCCTATTCAAACGTGCTACAACCTCATACAATACGCTATCACTCAAAGCATCCAGTCCTCTCGTCCACCGAAAGAAAATAAACATAAAAGACACAAAATACTATCAGATAATACTCTAGCGCTCATGGAAAGAAGGCACACACTTCAAAATACTAAACATAAGACAAGATCAATGAAAAATGAGCTTACAGCACTATACAAACTAGTTAGTAAACGAATTAAATACGACTACACAAAGTACAGACTGGAAAATATCAAGAAACACCTCTCCCAGACAGGAAGCTCTAGGAAAGCCTTTAAAGAGCTGAAAACTAATAAAAATTGGATAGACGGACTGAAAAGCGGGGGTAGAGTGGTAAACAGTCGCAGAGATGTTATTAAAATTGCAACAGATTTCTACAAAGAACTCTACAGCGCCCAAGATCGCGTTATCTACGATGCGGACGACATAGACTTGTCTAGCGCGTATTCTAAAGACATCACACCATTTCATAAACAGAGACTGTTCAAGCGATAGAAAAATTAAAATCGGACAAATGCCCAGGCTCAGATAATATAACCAACACAGCAATAAAAACGGCCAAATCGGTACTTGCTCTACCCCTAACAAACCTTTTCAACAGAATTTTGGAGAGTTCTCAAATTCCATCACAATGGTCGGAATCCAAATATAATTTTAATCTATAAAAAAGGAGACAAACTATCGTCCTATAAGCCTACTCCCTTGCTTATACAAGCTGTTCTCTTCTCTCCTCAACCAAAGAATAAGCGCTACCCTTGAAAGTGAACAACCTGTGGAACAGGCAGGTTTTAGAAAGAGTTTTTCCACTATCGACCACATACACACCCTGGAGAAAATAATGGAAAAATACCAAGAAAGAAAGAGAACTCTATATGTAGCTTTTGTTGACTACAAAAAAGCTTTTGACACAGTTTCGCATAGAAGTATCTGGAAAGCACTGATAGAGCAAGGAATAGAGGTAGGATACATAAATGTTATAAAAAGTTTATATGACAACAACATTGGCAGAGTAAAATTGGACAGAGTCGGCTGACCGACTCTGTCTGCTCTGAAGCTCTGAAGCTCTGAAGCTTCCCTATAGAGCGCGGCGTAAGACAAGGCGATCCGATCTCTCCCAAATTGAGGGAAGGATATTCTTTCTTTCAGTGTATAATCTTTGCAGTAGATAGCCCATTTATTGAGGAAGGCTATAATAGGTTATATTTTATCACGCTGAGACTAAAAGGAGAATGTGGAAAAAATGAGGGAAATTATTTGAAAGGGCTTATCTCGCGAACTACTGGAGCAATTTTTATCCTATTTGGCACAGAAGGATCATAGGCTATCGATTTTAATCATTTTTTCAGTGGCTATATATTTTACACCCGTGCGACGCGCAACGCCGGGGCGGGTTGCTAGTTATTTATAAAATAAAAATAAAATAAATGGAGCCCTCGCGACTCACACTACTACAGTAACTACAGAAACATATTTTTCGTCTGGTTTCGTTCTATAGCGGTACGGAACCCGTCGTGCGCGAGTCCGACTTGCACTTGGCCGATTTTGTTAATGGTACAAAATGTAAAGTTATCATGTGATAGTGAAGTTGCGGGTTACATCTAGTAACCCATAAAAGTTTGTATGGTCAAGAATAAAGATGTTTTTTTTTCATGATTGCTAGCATCCGGCCTGCAGGTCCATTAACACATGCAAGGTATACCTCAGGCCTTGTAAATTGCTGTTAGGTTTGACATTCTACGTTTGAGAAATCTAATAGACTTGTTATTATATTTTGTTGATGCAAGGGTCGTCCGTAATGTGCTCACCGGTCACGGTCAGCTCCATTAGTCTTGGCAGTTTTGGCTTTCACTATCTGTGTATTGTGTGATACCAAACACTTAGGCCTGTGTAAGCCGCTCTTACTTTTAAGGCGCTATATTGAAAGTAATTTTACCGCAAGGGCAATTTTATACATAATTTGTATGACTATAAAGTCGTGAATACGCTGCGGCCAGAAGCTATCGGCTCGCTCGGAAAACATGCGAAAAACGTAATTTTAATTATTTAAAAAACAACTAGGAGCATTTAAGCAAAATGCTTCTATACGATTTTGAGTTGCAAAGGTGTCTATCAATTAGACTAATTTCCTATAATACATCTATTTTCGTTTAAAAATAATCTTAAAATTTCGTATTTTTAAGAGGTCCTTTCGATCGAAACATGTATCGAGGCAAAATACATTAATCGTATTTCTGATTCTACTCAAACCTAGATAAGGCTATGAAGATATGTATATCTCATTACCAGATTTGTAACATTTCTGAGGGACGTCAAAAGCACAGTTTTTTTCAATATAGCGCCTTAAGATTATACATAACTAGCGACGCGCCCCGGCGTCGTCGCACGGGTATAAAATATATTATAGCCACTGAAAAAATGATTAAAATCGATAGCCTATGATCCTTCACATGGTCTACTTCTTATCTGTGCCAAATAACCTTCGATCACATATATATACCTACAGATCGAAGCAAATAACATAAAAAATAAAAATTGATCGAAGCAAATAACATAAAAATTGGTCTGTAGTTCGCGAGATAAATTTTCCTTTTCAAATAATTTCCCCAGTTTTTTCCACATTCTTCTATTAGTCTTAGCGTGATAAAATGTAGCCTATAGCCTTCCTCAATAAATGGGCTATCTAACATTGAAAAATTTTTTCAAATCGGACTAGTAGTTCCTGAGATTAGCGCGTTCAAGTTAGCACATTAAAAAAAAAGACTGGTTGCACTCCGGGAGTGCCGGCAGAAGTGAAAACTTGATTATTAACGTTGTGCATTTTTTTAACCCATTTTTTATGAAAATCGATTTTTAAAAAATCGTCAATCAAGTTGTTTCGATCAAGTTTCGATCAAGGTTTCGATCAAGGTTTCGATCAAGTTTCGATCAAGTTTCGATCAAGTTTCGATCAAGTTTCGATAAAGTTTCGATCAAGTTTCGATCAAGTTTCAAATTGAGTTCGAGTTCGAGTTCGACACAAAACACTACTCTCCAACCGTCTTACGCGTTTTGTATGGTTTTTCAATCAACACGAAAATCTATCGCGAGTTTCACAGTTTTTACCCATCCCACAAGTGCTCAACGCCGCTAAAGAAGTTTTCACTTCAAAAATCTCCGTTTTTTTCCACATTTTCCTCTATTTCTTCGCTCCTATTAGTCATAGCATGATAAAATAATATAGCCTATAGCCTTCCTCAATAAATGGGCTATCTAACACTGAAATAATCATCAAAATCCGTTACGTAGTTTTAAAAATTAAAGGGAACAAAGGGACATGAGGGATAAAAGCGACTTTGTTTTATAATAATACTAGCTGTCCCGGTGAACTTCTGTCACTTTAAAACCTTCCCTGGACTTCTACGTATATTTTAAGACTAAAATTAGCCCAATCCGTTCAGCCGTTTTCGATTTTTAGCGCGACTAACACATTTGAAAATCCATTTTTATATATAAGAGAAGAGATGTATACAGAAATCGTTCTTGCGATGCTGTTTTGAGTCAAGCCAAGGTGGGTAAAATGAGACCGGTTTATCAACACGGGCTTTATATGTTCATGTACCCGTAATTCTATCAGATATTATTCTGATTATAGTACTTAGTTTTTAAGTAGAAAAGGCTCATTTGATTTTTATCATTTTTATTCTGTAATTTACTGGTTTATGCATACGGTTATCATCCGGTTTTTATGTGTTTTCAGTCAAATTATTTTAGCTAGATACGTCTGACCAAACACTTTGCCTATACTTTGGAAATCAAAGTAATATATAAATAAAATATTATTTTTGTATCTTGAAACATATTTTGTACTGGCTAACATAATATGTACTATGTTATCTCCTTATATTCGTGGTGTAGCAGTTTAATGAGGAAATAAATCACTGAGTTCCTGCTGAAAACTAATTATATGTCCAGTACTAGAGTTAGATATACGAAATAATATGTGTAGGGTAAATGAATAGTAGATTGACACAGTACTAGTCATTGGAAAAAGCACAAAAACAAAATTTATTAATGTTGCTTTAAAAACTGACTGTTTTACTTTAAAAACAGGCGTTCTTTTACTTTAAAAACGGGAAATTTTGAAAGCAACATTACTTAATAAATTTTGTGTTTTTGTGCTTTTTCCAATGACTGGTACTGTCCAATCTACTAGTCATTTACCTTAGATCTATTTTGAAGCACTAACATAAATTATTATTCGATAGAATATGTTATAGGCAAGCTTATTAAAACAATCTTATTCTTAGTGCAATAAACGAATAAATCAATTTTATCACATAATAACAATAATAATAATTCATTTTTGGATAACGTAGGTTATCGATTACAGTCATCGTTTATGTTTCTGATAATTTCGACGATAATGTAGACTGTCTCTTCATTATTATACTTGGAGGAGACAATACTATTTACAGTAAACTACGCTATTTCATTGCTGTTTTTGTTGTAAAACTCCTCTGAAATGGCTGGACCGATTTCGTTGAGTGTTTATCGGTCTGAGAACCGTCCAACATCTATTTTCCATACACGAAAAACCTTTAAGGTCACAACTCACAATGGCAAAACAATGTCTCCGGGGTCAGGTCTGCCATAAGCGGCGAGTGGAGCATCATCGGGTTAGTGCGTAGACCGTACACTAGGGGAGTCCCACCCCTGGTATACGGCAGATATCCCTAATCCCGCGGTTGTCTATGGCGATGCACTTTCGTCAACAATTTTCGTTATCTTCTTTCATTCAATTTTCGTATTGGCGCATTCAATAATCGAATGCGTCAACGAACGCAACGCCAACATTGTCATTTTTGTTCAGTTGCAGTGTCGGTCAGCTCAATGTAACAATATGTGCGACGAGAACATTTTACTGGGTGAAATATGTGCGCCTTATTTGGTCATAAGAAATTCCAGAAAAAAAAGAACAAAGCGAAAGTTTTAAATACGGTCGTGTTGCACGTGCGCTGTTGACTGCGCTATGATGCATGCCCTTAATGAACAAAAAAAGGCACAGTGTGGACACAGCGTATCTTTTATGAACATCACAATATTGACATAAAACAGGAAGCGGTTTGTTTATTCTACGTAAGTGTTTACCGTATCTTAGGTATGTGGTAAGGTATTGAACATAATATAATTTAAGGAGGTTAATGATAAGGTCAAATTCCGTAGTACTTCCAATTAAATTATAAAAGTGCTAAATATGTAAAAAATTGGACACCCAGACACTAATTATTAATTATAATGATTATTTATGATCAATTTTTAGGGAATTATTCAAAATTTAATTATTATTGAAAAAAATTGAGATGTAATTTGACCACCGCAAACACAATGGTCGTCAATGGTCGTGTTCGTTTCGCATGCGCAAAGTTAAAAATTAGTGTCAGTGTTAGTGTCATGTGCCAAAATCTGAGAGAAATTGATTCAAATTTCTATTATTGCACATACGCGAAAGTCGCACATGCGCATTGAAATGAAACGAATATTATGTCTAATCTAACAGCTGTATCGCCATTAATTTTCGAAGAAAGTTTTCATCAATTTCAATTTGAAATATTTCCGTAGAATCACCGGTGAACCCACTATTTTGGGCTTAAAAAATCTCAAATCTTACAAAGAAATTGATAAGCAGTTTTTTAGCCGTTTATCTTCGATACAAAGTTTCCAATTCTGACGAATTTTCAAAAATTGTACCATTTCCGGCAAAAATTACGTATGATTCATGGAAATTTTAAAATTAATTATCTCACATAACTTGTCGGTAAGGTATTGATTTTTTGGTATCAATCGATGCAGGATGTTTTATTCTACTATATATTTCGAATTTAGGTCAGAATCTTTGAATTTATAAATGTTATATACATCCTTAAGTAGGTATAGGTCTGTGGCGAGTCGTCGTGCAAGTTGCGAGGTTCAATTACAGTTGCCGCACCTCGTGTCAAGGCTGCTGAGAATATTTCTTCAGTTCGCACAACCCTGGGGAATACGGACTACGATAGACTGCTGAGAGAGTTCCCCGAAATAACGCGCCCTGCTGGTAGACCAGGTACTCCCAAGCACAATACAGTGCATCATATTCGCACTACTCCAGGTCCTCCAACGTCCAGCCGCCCTCGTCGTCTCGATCCTGCGCGGATGAAAATCGCAAAACAGGAATTCGACGAGATGCTGCTGAGTGGTACAGCGCGCAGATCAGAGAGCGCTTGGTCTTCGCCTCTTCACCTAGTCCGCAAGAAAGATGACAGCTGGAGACCCTGTGGGGACTACAGAGCGCTGAACGCTCGCACAGTTCCAGACAGATACCCCATCAGGCACGTTCAGGATTTTGCTGACCAGCTAGTAGGTAGCACCATGTTTTCCACCGTGGACTTGATCAAGGCTTACAATCAGATCCCTGTTGCTGAGGAGGATATACCCAAGACTGCCATCACGACACCCTTCGGACTATACGAATTCCCGTATATGACGTTCGGGCTTCGTAACGCTGCGCAAACCTTCCAGCGTTTCATGGATGAGGTTCTCCGAGGGTTAGATTTTTGCTACGGGTACTTGGACGATATTCTGGTCTTCAGCCGTGATGATGAGGAGCATCAGGAGCACTTAAAGACTCTTTTCAGAAGGCTAGCAGAGTATGGAGTTCTGATCAACACCAACAAATGCAATTTCGGTCAGTCTGAGGTGAAGTTTCTGGGTTACAGAGTTTCTGCCGCAGGTATTCGACCTCTTGAGACCAAAGTGCAAGCAATCCTGGACTTCCCAGCACCCAAGACAATTAAGGATTTAAGGCGTTTCCTGGGAATGATCAATTTCTATCGTCGCTTTTTACCTTCCGCAGCTTCCTTGCAGGCACCCCTCAACAACCTTTTGGCAGGACCGAAAGTCAAAGGTTCTCATCCAGTCACCATGACGCCGGAGCTGCAAGAAGCTTTTAATAAATGTAAGCAGAGTCTTTCACAGGCAGTACTCTTGGTTCACCCAGACCCTCAGGCCGAGCTTGCAATCCAGACCGATGCTTCTGACTCAGCGATCGGAGCTGTTCTGCAGCAGAGGAAGGATAAAGACTGGCAGCCGCTCGCTTTCTTCTCCAGGAAGCTCAGACCTTCTCAGAGGAAGTACAGCCCTTATGATCGAGAGCTCCTGGCTATTTACGAAGCGATCAGGTATTTTCGTTACATGGTTGAAGCAAGAACCTTCTCGGTGATTACTGACCACAAGCCACTAACATTTGCTTTTGCCTCACCTAGAGAGAACTGTTCTCCTCGTCAGTTCCGATATCTGGACTTCATCAGCCAGTTCACTACTGACATTAGATTCGTGGCTGGTAAGGACAACGTTGTGGCTGATACCTTGTCACGCATTAATGAAGTTTGTTTGCCCCTAGATTACCATTCCCTGGCCCGCGAACAAGCAACGGACTCCGAGTTGCAGGATTTGCTCCAGAATGGCTCGAGTCTCAAGTTGGAGAAGCTGAGGATGCCAGAGTCAGGTGTCGAGGTATATTGCGACACCGCTGCAGGTACACGACCTTTTATAACGAGATCTTTTCGCAGGCAAGTTTTTGACTCTCTTCATGGCCTGAGCCATCCAGGCGTGAAGGGAACAGTTCGCCTTGTATCAGAAAGGTTCGTCTGGCCTGGAATGCGCAGGGAATGTCGACAATGGGCTAAGGAGTGTCAAGCATGCCAGAGAAGCAAAGTGACGAGGCATACGACAGCACCTTTGTCAGCATTTAAGACTCCATCAGCACGCTTTCGCCACATCCACCTAGATATTATTGGTCCCTTACCTTTATCTTCTGGCTTCAGGTACTGCCTCACAGTCGTTGATCGTGTCACCCGTTGGCCTGAGGCGTACCCGCTCCAGGACATCACTGCCGAGACCTGCGCAGCCGCCCTAACCTCTGGGTGGATCGCGCGGTTCGGCTGCCCCGAGCACATCACCACCGACCGTGGCAGGCAGTTCGAGTGCCACACCTTCAAGGAACTCGCTGCCCTAGTCGGGGCCTCCCACCACCTGACCACCTCCTACCATCCCGCTGCCAACGGCCTGGTTGAGCGTTTGCATCGCCAGCTCAAGGCCGCCATCACCTGCCACGCCTCTACGAGCTGGACCGAGGTGCTGCCCTGGGTGCTCCTTGGCATCCGCAGCGCGTGGAAAGAAGACCTTCAGGCATCGGCAGCAGAACTAGTCTTCGGTGAACCGCTACGTCTACCTGGGCAGTTCTTCACTTCCACTGTCAACGAGCCCGTAGACATGAGCAGCTTGGTGAGCAGACTTCGTTCCCACATGCAGAAGCTGACACCTCAACCCACGTCTTGGCACACTAGCTCCAGTCGTCCGTTCTATGTGCCAAAAGACCTGGACAAGGCATCGCACGTCTTCCTCCGTCAGGGTCCTGCACGAAAACCACTTGAAGCCCCGTACCTTGGACCTTACAAGGTGCTCCAGCGAGACAAGAAGACGTTGGACTTGGATATTAAAGGGAAGACACAGAAGGTCACGATAGACCGCGTGAAACCAGCCTTCGTCGCTAGAGAGACGCCTTCATCAACCCTGGACAGTCCACCAGCCGAAGACCAGACGGCGGTCAAGAAGACGAGGAGTGGACGCACGGTCCGGTTTCCAGATTTTTTCCGCCCGTAGTCACGGTCTCAGCGGGGGAGTAGTGTGGCGAGTCGTCGTGCAAGTTGCGAGGCAAGTTGCAACTTGCACGTAAACGAGGCATAAGAATCACGTCGGGGTCACCAGTGAAGGCAGCTAGGGACTAGGAGCTACCTAGCTACTTCCGATAATATTAATTTACTAGAAACGTACTATTGACTCTAATTTAATTAAACTTTAGAAAAACTACGAAAACTCAAAATTAGCTAATTTAGATTTAAAAGGAATTAAAAGAAAGATGCCGAAAAACAAACACTCGAGACATTCGCTATTTTTAGGTCTGCTAATTAACTTGTGTCCGTACCGCGATAAATTGTAAAATAGCGAATAAATCGAGTGTTTGTTTTTCGGCATCTTTCTTTTAATTCCTTTTAAATCTAAATTAGCTAATTTTGAGTTTTCGTAGTTTTTCTAAAGTTTAATTAAATTAGAGTCAATAGTACGTTTCTAGTAAATTAATATTATCGGAAGTAGCTAGGTAGCTCCTAGTCCCTAGCTGCCTTCAGGTCTACCGAAATCTGATGGCAAAAAGTGAGAAAATAAATTGACTCTAGCAATACCGGGGTAATAGGAATAAAACATTTTCATACTTTTTTATTCCTTTAGGGGCTTATTTTGTGTGTGAAACATGCAAATATAAAAATTTATCCAATGAACAAGGATATTTTTTTAAAATCTGCTGTTAAAAATTGCCATCAGATTCTGGTAGACCTATACCGTACTTACTAAAGCTGCAATTTAGTCAAGTACCGAAAACTTTCTGAATTATCTCTTTACAAAATGACCGAAAATGACATTGCAACACAACAGTTGCAGTAATAAAACGATTGGGTATTTTTGTGTGATTACTATCTTTGGCCGCATTACGGCTTTCAGAGATTATATTTATCAGTTCATCAGCTATCGAGTTTGACATTGGTGTAAAAATACATTATTTTGTATTTTGTATCCTTACAATCGAGCCCTGGCCCACTTTGATACTGCAAAATAAAAAATATTACAATTAATGTTGCCCGCAACTTTGCCGCATTGAAATTTGTGTATCTCGCAGGATCTAGATTTTTCCGGGATGAAACAGACCTATATTCAAGGTGTCCCTCCCATACCCATCAAAATCAGTTTTGCGTGAACAGGGGGGTGTGCCAAAATGTTTTCGTTTTCGCTTGACGTAAGCGTTTTTTTTATTATTACGCATTGACGTTCGACTCGTCTTATGTCAATTACATACATTTTGATCGGCGATTCTATAATTCGTTATAAACATTATAGAATCGAAAAAGTTTCGGCTAAATGACCAGGTAACAGTCAGACAGACGGAGCGTTGGTAGAACTCTATATCGTATTTTCTATGTAGAAATTAGTAATAACTACTACTACTACATACTAGTGTATACAGTATAGTAATACACTACTCAATTAAAATATATAATAATTCTACTCATGAAAATAATGTTATTAAATAGCTATGTCCACACTATGCGCTTTCGTCTTCAATTTTCGTCATCTTCTTTCATTCAACTTGAATGCGTCAACGAACGCAACGCCAACATTGTCATTTTTGAAGTTTTGGATACGGTCAGAGGGCATGCGTCGCGGGCATGCCTCACGTTCGCTGTTGACTGCGCTATAACGCATGCCCTTAACGAACAGAAAAAGGCACAGTGTGAACATAGCTAATAATTGACGTCATTTTGACTTGTTTATTCACGAAAGCAGTGCAAGAGTACTGCTAACACTCCATTTCGATTGATGAACGGCTTATGTACATGCCCGACTTTAATAATATTATGTATCTGATCTGTATCGGCTACAAACGCAGAAAAGTAAACAACTTTCCTTTTTCTCACGGCATAAAATACTTGTTGTTAGTTAGATTAAATTATTGGTCTCCGCGCGCGGCAAAACATATTACCTACCTCAGTGAATTCGATTTCTGCGATAGAATTTACTAAGAAAATTATTGCCCGAATCGTTAATTTAATAGTACGGGAGCCCTAGAACAATTTTTTTTATTACTATCAAGCTAATTTTTTGTGAGTAGCTTCATTTTGATAAGACGAACAATACAACATTTGTATCTGCGAAAAATCTTGAAAGTGGTAGCTATCAGAGATAGAAAGGATGTCATACTTTGATTTGATGGTCCTAAAATATGGGCTGTTTTATTTGTAGGACAATGTTACTCTTAAATTATATAACTATCTAGCTGACCCGGCAACCTTGTTTTGCCATATAAATAATTTTTGGTGTGAAAAATAGATGTTGGCCGATTCTCAGACCTACTCAATCCCACCAAAAACATTTCATGTAAAAGTTACCTCGACGACCACAAAAGGTTTGCCCTGTGAAAAAGACATCAGATCTAATGTAGAGCCAAGCTTCTGAATCGACGCGGCCTAACTCTATCGATCCTAACTACAACAAATTCTACATATCAGTAAGTACCTATGTATGGCTTCGCTATTTCGCTACCGTCGTCGTAGAGATGAGGCGAATATTTAGTTTCTGATCTGAAGTAAGTAACGAAACAGCCAAGCCATACATACTTACTGATATGTAGAATTTGTTGTAGTTAGGATCGATAGAGTTAGGCCGCGTCGATTCAGAAGCTTGGCTCTACATTAGATCTGATGTCTTTTTCACAGGGCAAACCTTTTGTGGTCGTCGAGGTAACTTTTACATGAAATGTTTTTGGTGGGATTTCAGTCCTTTTTGAAGTGAAAACTTCTTTAGCGGCGTTGAGCACTTTTGTGGGATGGGTAAAAACTGTGAAACTCGCGTCAGAGTTTCGTGTTGATCGAAAAATCATAGAAAAACCGTAAGACGGTTGGAGAGTAGTGTTTTGTGTTGAACTCGAACTCGAACTCGAAAACTCGAAAACTCGAAAACTCGAAAACTCGAACTCGAATTGTAAGGGTTTCGATTAATTAAAAAAATCGATTTTTAAAAAATGGGTTAAAAATTTAATTGATTGTAAGGGTTTCGATTAATTAAAAAAATCGATTTTTTAATAATCGATTTTCATAAAAAATGGGTTAAAAAAATTCACAACGTTAATAATCAAGTTTTCACTTCTGCCGGCACTCCCGGAGTGCAACCCGTCTTTTTTTGTAAGTTGCTACTTCTAGCAAGTCTTTTTAGTGTTTTTTTTTTAATTTTTTATTAAGAGGTTTTTACTTTTTAGTTGTCCATCCCGTGTAAACTTTCATGTCCTTATTTATAAAATTGGTAAAAGTCTCATTTAAATTTCCATTACCCCCTACTAAACTTATTTTACGGCGTATAAGTTATAACGGCGTATTTCAGGTGTCAATAAAATATAAAGTATTAGACCTATTCAATTGAGACTTTGTATGTTTAAAAAGTCTATTATTGACATTATATCCTTAGAATATAAACTATCTGGCACATCGGAAACCAACTCTATGAGAGTCAACTTCCACTCACCCCCATTTTAAGGGATGAGGGACGAAAATTACAAGTTTATGAATTTTTTTGTTGGTTGTATACTAAACTATGTACAAAAACTCAATGTACAAAAAATTAGCTCGTTAGGGTTCCGTTATAGGGTTCTGTACCTAGTCAACCAAGTTTTATTGATTACAGAACCCTAAAACGGAACTCCAACCAGCTGATTTTTTGTATTGATAGGTTAGGTAGTTAATCATATCATAACAAAAAAATGTTCTAAGGCTCCCATACTATAACCCGATACATCAGATAGACCGGACGAGCACAAATCTATTTTTAATGAACAACATAATCTCTTCGGTAAGCTGTAACTGGTATTTTAGTTATGCAAACCTAATTGTAGTTTTTAAGTAAAGCCTGATTGTGCAGTCAGTGTACATAATCTTTAACTGCAAGACCTTTTGGCTAATGTGTTTTCAAAACAATACTTTTCCGTTGCGCAGTCGCGCGTCGGTTAAAAAATATTTAAGTGTTACGCAAACATAGCATAATGCTGATCACAGTTTTTTTAGGAGTAGGACAACTTGTTTGCCTTGTTGTGATGTTAGCACCAAATTCACAGGTTTGTTTTTTATTTTTTATCACAAACTGCTGCAACTTGTTTTTGTGATTTATATGGGGAACTGCGTCGGGGTGATGCATTTGCACGAAAATTTAAAAAGTTACTGTTTCAGCTCTATTAGTTTCACGATGAACTCTATCTCTACTTTCACAGGGAACTCATACACACCCTAAAGTCAGTCATCCTTCAAGCCCCATAAGAGCACCGGTGACCGCGAAAACAATAGAATACAATAACATTTCCAAGAATCCCCGATCGAAGGATTAATAATGTAGCCTGTACATTACAGGACATAGATTATTAATTAATTATTATTATCGTGTCACGCTGTCTTTCATCCTAAGGTACTACGGCCTAAGTGTCTAAACACACTATGCCGAAATTCCGCGGCGGAAGTTCGGCTTGATTCCGCCTGCAATGCATGTAATTACCGATATGCCGAAATTCCGTCGCCTTATATTATTGTATGCGTTTGACATTGCTGACGTAATCATGCGGAATTTCCGCCGCGGAAATTCGGCATTCGTGTGTTTAGACACTAAACTCCTAACTCCTTACGGTCTACGAATCGGCCAAAACCTATTTCCATTAACAAAAATGTTTTTTTTTTTGTTATATTTTTGGGAGATCGTTTTAGACACCTTACCTAATGGTGTCTAAAACCAACGAAGACCAAGGCTTCCATAGAATGATAATAACACTGTCTAAATTCTAATATAATAATTACTAGCGACCCGCCCCGGCGTCGCACGGGTATAAAATATATAGCCACTGAAAAAATGATTAAAATCGATAGCCTATATGATCCTTCACGTGGTATATTTCTTATCTGTGCCAAATAACATAAAAATTGCTCCAATAGTTCGCGAGATAAGCCCTTTCAAATAATTTCCCCCGTTTTTCCACATTCTCCTATTAGTCTTCATCATCATCATCATATCAGCCTATATTCGTCCACTGCTGGACAAAGGCCTCGCTCTATGAACGCCTATTACTCTTAGCGTGATAAAATATAGCCTATAGCCTTTCTCAATAAATGAGCTATGTAACACTGAAAGAATTTTTCAAATCGGACCAGTAGTTCCTGAGATTAGCGCGTTCAAGTTAGCCCTTTCAAATAATTTTCCCCATTTTTTTCACATTTTCCTCTATTTCTTCGCTCCTATTAGTCTTAGCGTGATAAAATATAGGCTATAGCCTTTCTCAATAAATGAGCTATGTAACACTGTAAGAATTTTTCAAATCGGACCAGTAGTTCCTGAGATTAGCGCATCCAAGTTAGGCCTTTCAAATAATTTTCCCCGTTTTTTCCACATTTTCCTCTATTTCTTCGCTCTTATTAGTCTTAGCGTGATAAAATATAGCCTATAACCTTCCTCGATAAATGGGCTATCTAACACTTAAAGAATCATCAAAATTTGTTGCGTAGTTTTAAAGATTAAAGGGAACAAAGGGACATGAGGGAAAAAAGCGACTTTGTTTTATAATAAGTATAGATGCATAAAATATTATGTTTTAACAAAAAAAGTGTAATAATATTATACAATAAGCATTGATAATAATTATTATAAGTATTATTGTTTTTCAGCGTTTCAGCCTACACTACACGTCTACTTAGTAGAAAAAAATGCCGCTACATAATATTAATATACCTACTACACTGCTGCAGCACAGTACAGTGAAAGTACTTACTTCAGTTTGTAGAATGCAACGATAGAAAGTGAATTATTAACCTTTCTTCACTTACAAAAATTGTTACATTATTCTGCTAATAAAAATCTTTGAAATACTTTTGCCATAAATGTTAGTTAAAAAAATAAAAAATTTTAGCGGTAAGTGTTGCGACTTGTGAGCCTATGTATTTACTTACATAATAACGACACTACACTTTCATACAGGCACAATACCTGCACGTCCACTAACGCCAACTCACTGATTTGAACTGGCTAGTGGATATTATAGTGATTAATGAGTAGTGACTGCTCACGATAACTGTACTTTCACGATAGCGATAAAATATTAGGGATATACAGCGATTTCAAACAGTTATTTTAGATATTGTCATTATAATTATCAACTGGATTATAATATAATATAAATGACTGAATAACATAATAATAATATTAAAATATGTATTATGACGACCTCTGTGGCTCAGTGGATAAGCACGTCGCGTTGGTAGCTCAAACCGGGGATCGCGGGTTCGATCCCGCCGACGGAACAAAAAGTTTTCAAAGGTCATGGATGTGTATTAAATATAATATTATGTGCATCATATAATAAAAATCCATAATTATCCATACTTCCATACTTAATATTATAAATGCGAAAGTGTGTCTGTCTGTCTGTCTGTTACCTCTTCACGCCCAAACCGCTGGACCGATTTTGCTGAAATTGACCGTGAAACCTTGAGATCCGTGAAAGGACATACAGCCGGTTGCACCAAAATTGCTGTGTAATTTCAAAAATTCAGTTTTACGTTTTACTTATACTATTCCGTTACTATTACGAATTCGTAAATGTATGTTACACCAAAAAAACACGAGTAAAAGTAACCGTATAATTTATTGCCATACGTATGAGCGTTAATTATACCATTTTACCTTAGTAGTTTTTTACTACCATGGTAGTTTTTATTGTCCTATTTTGGTCTATGGCATGATCGGTTGACGTTTTAAAAATTTGGCAGGTTTTGGCAGGATTGGGGTATGAAAAATAAATGTTATTTTTGCATCAAAGAAGTCAGTGGTTTATTAGAATCTGGTGGTAATAATTCAAATTCTGTTTTAAGTTATAAGTGTAGATAATTTTTGGGGTGCAATAGGCAAAATGCGAAATTCTAATAGACAGTTTAATTTTAAATGTTTCAAAGGGATTGTTATGCTCACCAATGAGTAACGCTTCATGCGAAAAAATGTTCTCCCAAATCAATACAAAAACTCGGAACCGTTCTTAGGGTTCCGTACCCAAAGGGTAAAAACGGGACCCTATTCATGAGACTTTGATGTCTGTCTGACAGTCCACTGGTGCCGCTAAACCAAGCAACCGGAGCAACAATAAAATCAAAATAAAATTAATATTCAAGGGGGGCTCCCATACAACAAACGTGATTTTTTTGCTCGTAATCTATAATGGCAACAGCTAAACGCTTTAAATTTTCACAATATCTTATGTTTATAATTTAATTATTAATAATAAAATATAAATAAAATAAATACACATCAATCCCATAAAAAACACAATTTTTTGCCTACTTTCTGATTTATTCTCAGTATAAAATATTTATATAGTACTTAAGGGGCCGGGTTACCCTCGAAATTCTCATACAAACGTAATACCAAAATCATTTTGTCATACGAAAATATTTAACATGTTTGAGTTATTTTTCAGCTTAAAATAGTAATTACCTAGGTTCCTGAACAAAAATTAACTTCAAAATATTTACACACTAAAAAATATAAGCGATTACATTTCATAAATTTTTACGCCATTGTCGACATACTTTTCGCACACTTGTTTTATATTAAAAACTCATCGAATCGTAATGTATTTTTCCTGGGAACACAGTTTATATTGTGTAGTTACAGAATGTCTTCAAAAGAATGGCAATATAATAAATTTTCATTCATCATTTTTGGTATTCGTAAACGCAACGAAATTTCTCTATAATTTCCAACATGGTATCGTGCCGATCCGCTCACACGACAGAGCGCGGCAACGGGCGGGAGGCGCGTTCAGGGTGGCGGAGTGTTGTAACCGGTGCACGTGAGTGCAATAATGAATGCCTTGAATTCATTCAAGGCATTCATTATTCAAGTACAATATTCCCTCAAGCTCCAAGCGGTCGCATGCGACCGCGCGCGCGATAACAGTAGATTTCCAAGAATCCGCGATCGAGAGAATGTTATTGTTGTTGAATGTTGATTTTGAAAATTTTTATGTGATACTTGAAGACAATTGCTTGAACAATTTGCTTTTATTGCTTAAACTTTTGATAATAATTAATAATGGATACCGAAAGGTGGGATGTATGATGTATCACACAGTAGTTTAAAATAAATAATAATTATGAATATCATAAATCATAATATTATTATTTTCTTATATACTGTATTTTGTAAATAACGTTTAGGAATATTAGCGATAGTCATAATATTATAATATGATTATACAATATACATTGATATTATGTATAATTAATTTCGTTAGTCTCGCTAAAACTCGAGAACTCCTGAACAGACTTGCTAATTTCTGTCTTGAAATAAAATAAAATATAAAAGTGAACTTGTATTCTAAGTTTGTATACCTATGTTTGTATATTTTATTTTAGTTTGTATTTTTAGTAATTATTTCCTGATGTCAGTTTTATTCAATTAAATAATATAAATACTTTAATAATTAAATAATATTATTATAAAGCGGAAGAGTTTGTTTGTTTGTTTGAACGCGCTAATCTCAGGAACTACTGGTCCGATTTGAAAAATTATTTCAGTGTTAGTCCATTTATCGAGAAAGGCTACAGGCTATATTTTATCACGCTACGATTAATAGAAGCGAAGAAATAGATATTCCATACTAGCTGTTGCCCGCGACTTCGTCCGCGTTAGCATAGTAGTTCACATCCCAAGTAGGTATTAATATTTATTGTACAAAAATATTCAATGTACAGAATTGACTTTCCTATGACTTTATTATAATATAGCTGTTGCCCGCGACTTCGTTCGCATTATCATAGTAGATCACATCCCAAGTATTATTTTTTGTACAAAAATATTCAATGTACAGAATTGACTTTCCTACGATTTTATTATTCGGCTTCGCTTGCGTAATTTAGGAATTTCACGCAACCGTACATTTTTCCGCAAAAAATAGCCTATGTCCCTTCAAGTGGTCTATTCTTTATGTTTGCCAAATAACATAAAAATTGCTCCAGTAGATCTTAAGATAATAAGCAATTTCATATAACTTCCCCCGTTTTTCCACATTTTTCTCTATTTCTTCACTCCAATTAATTTTAGCGTTATAAAATATAGCCTATAGCCTTCCTCGATAAATGGGCTATCTAACACTGAACAGCAACAGCTAGTAATTAATAATACTCTTTTGATTTTTAGGCTTCCGTAGCCAAATGGCAAAAAACAGAACCCTAATAGATTCGTCATGTCTGTGTGTCTGTCTGTCCGTATGTCACAGCCACTTTTCTCCGAAACTATAAAAAAATACCTTATAATTTCATAAAAATAAACCTTATTGTTGCTGCGGATTGCGGAACCATTTATGGGCGAGTCCAACTCGCACTTGTCCGATTTTATTATTTTGAATGATAACAATGTGAGGAACATTTGGAGTAGCCTTTTTTCTGTTTTTGAAAATTTATTGTTACGTACTGTCTTTTAATAATTTTTAAATAAAAGCGTCGACCTCTGTGGCGCAGTGGTTGAGCGCATGGTAGCTCAAGCCGGGGGTCGCTGGTTCGAAATTCGAATCCCACCGACGGAACAAAACGTTTTCCTGGGTCATGACTCATGACTCATGAGTCATGACTCATGTATGTGTATTAAATATGTGTATAATAATATTGTAAAAACTAGATGACGCCCGCAACTCTGTTGCGCCAAAACTAGTTTATCGCGCGGAAACCGTGCATTTTTTCGGGATAAAAAGTATTATATGTCAAAGGACAAAGACTCGGGACCGCCTCAAAGTATCTCCATGCCAAATTTCAGCAAAATCGGTTCAGCGGTTTGGGCGTGAAGAGGTAATAAGCTATTAACAGACAGACAAACAGACACACTTTTTTATTATTTTTTTACAATTAGTATGGAAGTATGGATCTTAAATAAGTTGAGTATAATAAAAAGGAAATCTATATCTAAATAATCCTTCAGGCCCCGCGCGAGCACCGGTGATCGCGACAACAATAGAATACAATAGCAATTCCTGGAAATTCCGACTGAAGTAATATTATAGGTACTTATTATAAAACAAAGTCCCTTTTTTCCCTCATGTCCCTTTGTTCCCTTTAATCTTTAAAACTACGCAACGGATTTTGATGATTCTTTCAGTGTTAGATAGCCCATTTATCGAGGAAGGCTATAGGCTATATTTTATCACGCTAAGACTAATAGGAGCGAAGAAATAGAGGAAAATGTGGAAAAAAACGGGGGAAATTGTTTAAAAGGGCTAACTTGAACGCGCTAATCTCAGGAACACTGGTCTGATTTGAAAAATTCTTTCAGCGTTAGATAGCCTATTTATTGAGGAAGGCTATAGAGTATAGGCTATATTTTATCACGCTAAGACTAATAGGAGTATGTGGATAAAACGTTGGAAATTATTTGACACGGGGGAAAATTATCTCGCGAATTACTGAGCAATTTTTATGTTATTTGGCACAGATAAGAAGTAGATCATAGGCTAAGAAGTAGATCATAGGATAGATCATTGATTTTAATCATTTTTTCAGTGGCTATATATTTTATACCCGTGCGACGCCGGGGCGGGTCGCTAGTATAAATTATAATATATTCGGTATTATATGTCTGGTACTTGTAAGTTGTAACACAAGTCCTTAGTGTACTTAGCACGGGGCCAGGCTGACGTGGTGTGATTTGTGAAGAGTCCAATGTAGATATTATAGTAAGTATATTATTTTAATATATTATGTAGAATCTGTATTCTGTTCAGTTCAGTGACAAGATCGACGACACTACGCCCGCGCCCGTATTCCTACTATTCCAATATATAAAACAACCACAAAAACAATATTGTTAATGATTCATGAAACAATAAAATATAATACTTCGCAAATCGCAACAAACGCACGGCTTGAATAACTTGATCAGAGTAAAATAATGAATGACGACGCACGCACACATATAATACGCTGCCGGAGGCGCGCGGGGCGCGGGGGTACCCCGTACCCCGCGCGCAATAGCGAGACAGCAACATATAAAACTTGTACTGGCGCGGTATCGAATTTCATTTTTTCGAGCGCGTCACCCGAGCCCTTAAGTACAAAATCTACGCACTATAACCTAAAACACTAATAAATTGCAAAATATTACGAACGAACTGTCAAAATGTCATTACTTTTACGTTACGAGAAGGGTTTGAGCTCCATAAATATTAATATAATAAATACATAAGTCATAATAAGTAATAGGTCTACGGAGGCAAATTTTAATGGAAGATTTTCAAAAAATATCCTTGATAATTGGATAAATTTTTATATAAATTGCATGTTTCACACACAGAATCAGCCGCTATCCGCTATAAGTAATTATTATTTTAAGGGAAAAAAAGTTGCAAAAAAAGGACCAAAATGTCCCGGTATTGCTAGAGTCAATTTCTTTTCTCACTTTTTGCCATATTCTGGTAGACGGTAGACCTATAATAAACGTAGTGAATTACTAGTATTATATTTTTGATTTAGGTTTTGATTTGTTGAATAAGCAGGAAAATTACGGAAATGAATTTATATAGGTCCTAAATCCTAATTCCTCTTGCAAATCGGTCTCGCTAGCCCGGTCTAGGACTTTATTATTATTTTAACATTCTATAACGTCCTAGGACTAGGACTCAATGCGAAGATATCGCTGCTTACTTTACAGGTCAAAATTGTTTCAGACTAGCATAAAAGCTTCTAACATTAAACTATCGTATAGTCTTATAGCCTCTATTACGTATATTTACAAATCTTTTAGGAGAAAATCTATTTAAATAAAAATGGATTTTCAATTGTTAGTAACGCTAAAACTCGAAAACGGCTGAACGGATTGGGCTAATTTTAGTCTTAAAATATTTATAGAAGTCCAGGGAAGGTTTTAAAGTGACACGAAGTTCACCGGGACAGCTAGTTTTATTAAGTTTATCAAAATATTACCTCTTTTTTAACTTGATAGGTACATACCGTACTGCGTACATACAAAAAATTTGTGATATTTTCTACTATTTAAGAACAGTTTTCTTAAATAGTAGAAAATATCACAAATTGTTAAGACGTTTGCTGTCAATGTCAAAATTGTTAAGACGTCTCGTCGAGAGTTTTGGCGGGCATGTAAAAGAGTGCTGTTGTGTTTTTGTATTATTTTCCTAAAATTGTGTTAGCTGGGTTTTTAATGTGTAATATTGGTAGAATATTAACCATTAGATATTCGTGTTCATGCACAAGTGTAGGAAAGTGATGTAATATCCAGAAACGTGCTATTTTGTGTTCCCTCCAAAACTCCATCGAAAGTTTCAGTAAAGCGTCTACCACTTTACTGAATCGACCGACTTGACTCCTTGACTGTATTGACTTTTACTTAGACTTTGACTAGACTTTAGACCTGACGATACATGAAAACGATGATGAAAATTATAATAGGAGGAATATGGTTTTCCCGCCATATTCCTTGCCTTTTTACCTTGTCTGTGGCACAACATACACATCCTTTGTGTCAAGTTGCCAAAAAAGAAGAAAAAGAAAAAGAAAAGAAAAGAAGACGTCTCGTCGATGTTCTGAGTTCTTTAACAAAGTGTCATTTGTCAATGTCAATTCTCAATGTGCGAACGACATTGTTTTTAGAGGAGCCATATTTTAAAAGAAGAAGAAGAAGTGCTATTTTATTTTTACTAAAGTTAAGTAAAACATTCATTTATTTCATAAAGTTTAACTTAATAATGTTTTCCATAAAACTCCGTCAACTCTTTTTCGTTTCTAATAAACTAATAGTGAGAAATGTTAGAAGTAGGGGAAAGAGGTTAGGTGATCCTGGATTAAAAAATAGGTTACAGGCATTTCAAAAAGAACGAATTCCGCTAGATAATGAGGATGTTGAAGAGTTCATTGAAGAATCTGAGAGTGATTTCTTTAACGTAAGTATATGATGAATAAACAGGAAAACAATAGCACATAACCTGTGTTTTGCAAGTGCTTTGCAATCCTTATCGACTTTACAAAGTACCTATTCCTTAACCGATTCCGTGCGGATGTCGCCGCAGAGGTACCATGGGTATCTTTTCTGTATGGCGGGTGACGCCCTAGAGGAGATGAAATGTTTACCTGTAAAACTATGATGAAATTACATTTTCAGAGGTTTCCCCTCAGTGAAAGTGGCTTTATTTGTCACATATATTACGTGTACAGTGTTAGTTTTAGGATATTGCATAAAAACTTACACTTCAGGAATCTTAAACATTTTCAGTTGGTGATTAATATGGCCACCGAAATTATTTTATAAATATATAACACCAACACCAGCAAAATCTCACATCAACATAATTTATTCTTATAATTAACTAGCAGCCCGCCCCTGCTTCACACGGGTATGAAACAAACATTTCTAAAGTTTATTACTAATATACATACACACACAAACACTCCATACATACTTTCTTGTCATTGCATGGTGTTATTAAAAAAAGAAAATTTGTATAATATCGTGTAGCGTAGCATAGACAGCTACACTACTTATAAATAAAATAAAAGTATACTGTAATATAATATTGAATATTATAATAATAATAATAATATCTATGGACGCTTTACACCACGTTGATTATAGAAATCAACAAAAGCTTGTGGATTAAATGTGTTTTATTGTTCAATTTACTTTATTAACCTATGTATTAATAATATTTTTTTGTGAAATTAAACATTTATTTGAACTCATTTTTTGCGTTATGCGGCTAAAGTATGCATGCATGTATTCGGGTCTCTTTTTGTAGCTCGCGGAACAAATTTTTTGACACAGTTACTCTTCCTTAGTTTTTATTATTAGTAGAATGAATAGGTACATTACGCACCTAGGGCAGGAAAATAAGAAATGTCTCAGATCACATGCAATGATGATGCAGATGTGATCTGAGGCTTTCTTATTTAGGCGGAAAACGGCAACATCGGTAAGCGCAGCGGGAAGAAAGTTGTTCCGCCCAGAGGTGAGAAAACATCATTTCCTTTCTGATTGATTTGTAGAATTCAGATATTTCATTCAAAAACTACAACTTATACAATGTTTATTTGTTTATAAAATGCTATAAAAGATACATTTTTTGGCGTTATACATGACTAGCATGTAATATCCCGTTCTACAATAAAACGAAAATAAATTTATCAATACATATAGCCAAAGACTTACAACACCTGATAAAAATAAGTCACTTACCTTCCATCTCTGTTTGTACAATTGGAAACAGACGAAACAGCGATAAAGTACAATTCATGCCGGGTGGCGCCCGAGAGGAGATATAAAAGTTCCTGGCGGTAGGCGCCTCAGAGGAGATACGAAATATTTGTTCGCAGCCAGGAGCGTGAAATTGCAAAAAATGACACCGCACTGAATCGGTTAAATGTTTAAAGTAAATGCAGTATTTATTACTATATTTTTGATAAATTGTAGGTTGGAGCTGCATTTAATGAACACATTAATGAAACTCTTATTGGTAAACACGAGCTGCGGCATCGCATCGTCAAAGAAAAATATTTCAAAGAAAATATGCCAAACTTGTTAACATGGAGTGAAAAAGAGCAAATAAGACACTTGGCTACAACAGAACCTGATGAGTGGACACCACAAAAAATTGCAGAAAGTTTTCCAGTTACAGAGCAAGTTGTTAAGGTATTAAGATTAACTATTAATTTCATACTGCACTTCATTTCATTGCACAATTAAATAATTGTGCAATTTGTAAAATGTAAAAATGCATCTTTTAAAACTTCCATAAGCTTTGTTAAGTTATATTTAGGAAATAATATTATGTAATTTATTTTCAGAGATTATTGAAATTTCCATGGAAACCGTCTTCACTGCAAAGGATTAAAAGACATGATGACTCAGCTATGAGAAACTGGAAACAACTAAAGGAAGGCACTTTAGAAATACCTGAAGATCTGAGGCAACACTTCTTGAAATTTTCCAATAGAACTATTCCTCCCCTCAATCCGTGCTCCATCAAAATTGATGTTACACCAAAAGATGAAAAAATAGGAGAATTTGAAGAAATCATAAGAAGATGTGCTGAAAAGGAAACTAGTAATTCTGCCTCTAATGAAACAAAAGTAAAGAAAAACATTCAAATAAATGAAACAATTAGTAAAGAAGAAAAGGATTATAACAACATCACACTCGAGGAATTAGCAACAGACATAAGAAATCGTATAAAAGAAGGTCACAGTGTGAATCTAAACGACAAATTAATTGTGGATTCTGTTCATAGAAAGGAAGATAATGTTGCAAAGGTTTCTACAGAATTAGATTTAATCAAGGAAACTAAACATGAGAGACAACTGGCCGAAATTAAAGAGCCAGAAGATCAGGTTTACAATGTAACTTACGCGGAGCGAATAAGAATACCTAAGAAGGCATACAAAAAAGGTGCCACATACAAAGTGAATGACTGCTTCTATGATGATGATGGCAGGTTTTTGTACAGAGTTATAGGTTTAACAGATAGTAGTAATAGAGCCAAAGAGTAAAGGTATATAAATAAAGACAAACTGAAATAATTCTTTTTGCATATACATTTTAGGCATTGTAAATAAGTAGGGAAGTTTTCAAATAAAACAATATAATTGAAGCCTTATTCTTTTTATATAAAAATTATATGCATCTCACCTAGAATTAAAAATGTCTTGTACATACAATCTAAACCAAATCACAAAAATGATTACATTGACTTACACGTCTTGTCCTTTATAATTTTAGCATTAAAATATATTGGGAACTATAATATGAAAATATACTTTACTATGGAACATAACATATGGCATTATAACTTCATTTGAAAATAAAATAAACATAATTCCATTACCCTACAATGTGAAACCATACAATTCATTCTCCCTTGTAAAATTGCACTCGTTGCTAACTTCATGAGTTTAAATAATCTAAACAAAATTTTACAATTAATAAATAATGAAGTTATGTACACTTTACAACAACTGCTCCTTGACTACATGTTCAAGGGACTTCACCAGAAAATGAAATGTGACGTGGGACTTACATATTTTATTATAATAAAAGAATAAGTGAAATGTATATCTGTTAGTTATAAATAGTTTTTAGTTATGTTACGTGTATTTATTGGTATTAGTCATTTCAAGCATTAGGCTTCATTAGGCCTTTCACAATAAAATATGGGGTTATAGATTACAATGTGTTTGGAACTTTAAATTTTATTTAGGGCTTATGAAGTCAAATGAAGTTAAACGTTAACTTTCAATGAATTTACGTAAACCAATATATCACATTATGACCTTACTAAACTACGTAAAAGCGAATATTAGGGTACTTTATACAACTGTATAATCGTCTCGAATTACTCGCGCTAGCACCGAGTACTTAAAAGCTATTAAACATTCGAAGATATTGGTACATTTGTATCTTAAAAGACCTCCTCACGTCTACCCACGATGGGCCAATACAAGTTATTGCGGACGTGTCGAGACTCAAGAGTCACGTTCGTCTATAATTGCTCACTATAGACGTTGATTGTTCAATATGCATATACAGTGTGTAACAAAACTAAGTCATAATACTTTAGGTGTGTGTATGCTCTTTTATATAGAGTTCACTGTGAAACTAGCAGCGCTGAAAGAGCAAAAAATTTTTGTGATTTGTATGGGCAAGCGTCCCGAGCATTATGACTTATGAAATTCCCCATACAAAAGTTTAAAAAAGTTATTCTTTCAGTGCTGCAACTTTCACAGTAAACTCTGTACATGAGACTCGTACACATTGCACACCCTAAAGTATTATCACTTAGTTTTGTGACACCTTGTATATTATGTCATTTATGTCGTTCATGAGCTTCGCAATCATGGTTATTCATCATGGTTCAACGTGAAGAGGAACCTTTGCGTTATATCGATATTTATATCAATAACATGTGACTTAAGTATAAGGTGATAGCAATAATTTTGAATAACGAATACCTAATCTATGTTCAAATTAATTTTCTACAATTTAAAACAAATTGCCACAGTCGATTGTATTGTCACTTAATAAATTATTTTAAAGTCGTCATACAATATGTCTTTTCAAAATAACAGACATCGTCCCATTATTATCATCCTTTTAAATATATACTTGGCAACACGGACGTAAAAAATACGGACGTAGCATTACACTATAAAGAGGTGAAGCATGCAAGGTACGACAATTTCGTTTATTGTACACGTGACCGACACACACGCAACTAGGTACTACAACCCGCTGTCATTGTACATTGAGTGACGGCGCCAATCACACGCACACATCCTACACGGGCGGCTATAACTATGCTTCACTCGTGATTAGGCAATGTTTCGTCCGTATTTTTTTACGTCCGTGCTTGGCAAAATTTTAAATAACGTTTTTAAGTAGATATTTTCGATATAAAATACCTTTTACTACGGTGCACATTTCGTCGTCATTATATTTTGATTACCACAAAAATCGTGCGGTGATCAAAATATAATGTTGAATTTAAGTTGTATGATTGGACGGTCATTATTTAAGTATTATGATTTGATGCATACTGAATATTTCGTACTTTTATAGTTTCCGTATTTTTTTTCAATTATATGTGTCACAAACCATGATTATTCATCATTCAGATAATAAGCTAAAAGCTAAATTAATTATGTGATTGCTTCAATATTTAATTTCAAGTATCACATCAATTTTTTACAAGTTAACGCTAATTTAATATTGCTGCCCATTTTTCACATTTTTCTACATCTAATTTTAAAAGTTTTCATAACATACAAGACCGACTCAAAAATTTGCAATAAAATTTACTTCGTAAGTAAATAATTTTATAATTAATTATTATAACCATTATAATGAAGATAAGCTGTTGTTCTGTCTGTCGTTCATATACACAGTGATTTATTCGGCAAACATTATAATTTATACATTGTTTCAAGCGGAACAAAGCTTTTATAATATTTTAAAATTACTTGTTTTACATGAATTTCTCGCGGTGGTCCAACTTTGTGACGTTGCCAATGATTCGAGCATTTAAAATATATCCCTTACAAATGAACCTCAAAATAAGCGATGCTTGATACCTAAATGTTGCTGCTAAGCGTTGGGGGAAACTAGATGCCTACTGAATTTTTTTCAGCTTCGTTAACGGCTCGCCATTACTGTTCTGTAATAGAAAAAAAATATATTAGTCCCATCTCTTATATTTATGGGCCGTTAGTTTTATATTTATGGGCCGTTAGTTTAAAAAACACATTTATCATTAGTCTATTTCTCTAATAGACTTGCTTGCCCGATATCCGAGTTTTTTACACTGAAGTTGTATCTGTATTCTGTACACTAGTACTTTCGGTTGGCTAACATCATAAAACCAATCAACAATGCTGTTCATTGATTTTCTAACGTTAAAAAACTAATCAACAACGCAACAGTTAAACTCCTGTCGATAAACCTCGGAAATTGACCAATCACTATGCTCGAAATCTTCGCTGTCTTTCCGCTGGAATAGCACGGTTGGTCAATTCTGGCACCGCTAAGCTCCGCTCCGCTTCAGTGGAAACACAGCCTAATACCTCGACCGTGGGAATCGCAGACACAATAGATTTTCTACATGCGACAGCCGCTTGGGAATTGATGGGTTAGCTAGACATCTGTCGTACCTGGCGGCAGCAGACGCAGGCGCTTGAAGTAATGCCTGCAGCAGAGCGCCGCGGCGGAGGGCGGCAGGTCGTGAGGGCGCGTGTCAGGGCCGAGCGCCTCGAGCGCGCGCCGGTACTCGCGCTGCAGGGCTATCAGGTCGATCTTCTGTTCTCCCAGCGCCTCCATCGCGAAGAATACTATATCCCTGCGGATTTTAAGGGTAAAATTAGTGAGACAGTCGCAGTCAACTGTAGTAACGTCGCAAAGCACTTCTACTTCTTTTAAAATGACTCCGTAGGGAATTGCCAATGTTAGAGTGTTTGTTCATAAACCTATAACAACTGAAAACTGAAACACAAATATAGTGATTTTAATACTTGTCTCATTTATAGTATGTTTTTACAAAGATGCCAAACTAAAATGTTTCCGCTTGATCATGTACTTACGGAGACGAAAACAGGAATATTGTTGTGTATGTCTTATCGGTTGTTGAGGGCTCCCACACATAACTGCGAATTCGCATCGTATCGCAAATATCTGCGACAAAATTCATAATAAAAGTGACATTGCAGTGCGATGCGAATTCCCAGTTTTGTGCGAGAGCCCTATCAGAGGTCATAAAAAATTACCTATAGTAGGAGTAATGTCTCTTGTTCCCGCACGTGGACTCCCGCCACGCCGCCAACTTGCGGATCGCGTCCGTAAGGTCGTTGCTCACCAAACCGTCCAGAACCGCCAGCATCACACTGCAAAATGTCATGATTAATAAATCTATGTTAAAATGCTTGGGTTGTTTATTCACTGAGTCTAAAACTTTGTCCTAATTTTAGATTATAATGTACTCGGCGAAACATGGCGGCAGCGGTCATTGACTCTCTGTCACAAAATTGTCATTTTCTTTATAAACCTCGATTGACAGTGAAGTGTTAGTAGTCCATTAAAATGTTACATTTGCTTTGCATTTATTAGAGGACGCAATTTTATTTTTGGAATATGTTGGGGGGGGCAATAGAAGCTTGACCTCAAGTTTGTGGGGTCGCCACTCTTGTCCCCCGGCCGCCATCTTGAAAAAAGGGGTGACAACACTATGTTTGTGATATCTCGGAAACTATACGTCTTACAAAAAAATTGTGAGAACATAATTTGTCGCAAATTATTTTGCCTACAAATATATTTATATAACTTTTTACCCTAAACTAAAAAATTTAAAAGTTATGAGCAAAAGATATTTTTTTTGAGAATGTTTATTTTACTCTTTAACTTTGTTTAATCGATTCGTAGCCATTGCCGCGCCCAGCGCGTCATTTAAAAAGATTCAGTGACGCCGATGACGCGCCAGGCGCGGCATACAAGGATTGTTAAAAAACACGTTAAAACTAATTTATTATACTGTAATTATAATTCCTTAGTCTAAATGTGCATAAAACACAACCAGTGGCCAATGCCGCACGTGGGGCGTCATCGTTTAGCAGGGCCGATGACGCTTATGGCGCGTCATCGAACAAACTGCTTGGCCTGTGGTAAGAATTCGTGAAAATGAAAGTGGCAACGAATCGGTTACTACATTTTACAAAAAAAAATACCTTAGACCAACCTTGTAGATGATCTTTTGAGAAAAAAATACCCCGATCCCATGAAATTAATTTTCTGCAGATACAAAGGAAACTGTGGAACCGTGTGTGGCTGCAGAAAAGCAGGATTGAAATGCTTTATAGTATGTAGTAATGCCTACTAAGGCATGTGCAGATTAGCAGCCCCGGATCTAGGGGGGGGCAAGCCCATGCCCCGGGCGGCAAGTTCAGGGGGCGGCAAAATTCACACTTCACGGACCAATGGACAACTCATCATTTATTTAACTTCGGTCACGGAAAAAATAACAGCACAAGTACAGCAATTTCATGGCCATATCAACTTGACCGATACCCTAAGTGAGTGAGACGTGCTTCACGAACATTATAAATATTATTCGCGAGGCGCGTTCAAAATACGCGCCCGCTCCCGCTCGCAGAGCTCGTTTTAGCAAACTAAAACTGGTTAAAAATTATATGCGATCTTCTGAGCCAGGAACGCTAATCGGGTCTTGCAATCTTAGCGATAGAAAAACGTAATGCACACGAGTTAAATTATAACAAGGCTATAGATTTATTTGCTGAACAAAAAGCTCGAAGAGTAATTTTAATTCACAAATTTAAAAATATATTTGATTTTTGTTTTTATTATGCATTGTATTATGCATATTTATTTTTATTTTAAACCCTACCCTGTTAAATATTATATATATCCTACATATTGAAAGCTGAAATTATATGGATGATAAAGGTGAAAATAAACATAAATAGGTAGGCGGGGCGCCGAAGCGGCGTTTGCATTAGCCGGTTCCCCTCCATGGGACCTGGAAGCCCGTGTGCAGGCGGAAGTCTATTACCGCACAGTAGCACCAAAGGAAAAAGGGGAACGGATGCCACCAGATCTGGCAGCCTAATGGCGTCGCCAAGCGCGAACGCTGATAATGCGCACCTGGCAAGACCGAATGGCATCGCCAAGGACGCCAACTGCCGGTCACAGAGTTGTTGCAGCAATTCGGCCAGCTCTGGAGGATTGGGTGGCGCAGCGTAATGGCACTCTGTCCTACCAGATGGAGCAGATGCTGACAGGACATGGGTGTTTCGGTCACTACCTGCACCATACGGCCAGACGGGAGCCAACGCCCCAGTGTCGCATGGCGCAGCACACGCTCGCTGCCTGCCCAGCCTGGGTCGCACAATGGGCAGAACTCTGCGCCGCTATAGGACCAGACCTGACACTCCCGGACATAATAAGAGCATTAGTCCGGTCGAGAGAAGCCTGGCAGGCGGTCTCTACTTTCTGCGAGTCCATCATGACGCAGAAGGAGGCCGCTGAGAGAAATCGGGAAGCCGATGAAGCAGCTGACACGATAAGGAGAAAACGCGCTCAACATCGGCTCGGCTACTCCCCACATAATAGGGCTCGGGCGAAGGATTGGGGAATCCGTCGCCTATCGCACGAGCTCTTCCGGTAGAAGAGCGCCCGGAGCTCCGGACCGCTCTCCCGGAGAAAGCGGCAGAATCCGCGCGGATGGTTCTGCTGGTAAAGCAGATGCCGCTGTCTGGGCTGCTGCAGTTATCGCCTCAGGCGGGTCCAGCGGTTCAGCGACACGCGGAGAGGAGACACCGTTGCGTTTTAGTGGGTAACCAAGGGTGCTCCTCCGTACCGCAGCACCCGAGGAGTCCCACATATCCAGGCGCCCACCCAGGCTGCCGGAAATGCATCAAGAATTTCCCAAAGGTAAAAAAAGGCGGGGCGGCATTTTTCAGTTTTTGCCCCGCCTAAAAAAATTGAAGATCCGGGGCTGCAGATTAGTATAGTAGGCATACTATAATATAGTTTGCATAATTATATTTATGTAGTGTAGTAGGTATACTGTAGACTGTGGCTGCAGAAAAGTAGGCCTGAAATGCTTTACAGCAGTGTTTCCCAAACTTGTCGGGACCGCGACCCATCTATAGGAAAGTTTAAAATTCACGGCCCACCTTGTGTCATGAAAACAAAAAATCGGCCAAGTGCGAGTCGGACTCGCGCACGAAAGGTTCCGTACCGGTATAGAACGAAAGTAGACAAAAAATTGTGTTTTTTGTATGGGAGTCCCCCATCATTTTATAATTTATTAAAATTTTATTATTATTAAAGTACAAATTTAATTAAGTATTTTGTGAACATTTCAATTGCCTATGTGTTGCCGTTATGGCAGGGATCAATCTCAATCCAAAACGATAACCTTGCACATAACCAAAGACCAAGCGTATACGCATCGCAATAAGATTAATTTTAGCTTAGCATAAAACTGTAGTTACTAGGGACGGATCTTCTCTATTTTTCATGTTTTTTAAAAATATCTTTGGAAATAAATATTAAGAAACAAAATTGTTCGGTTAAGGATATTTTAATATAGATTTATTAACAATTTTTTCGAATAAAATGTATAATTATCCTAGTTAATACGTTATTTCGATGAATTAGATTTTTGTCGGAGGTGAGTTTGTGAATTAAATACAGCCAAAGTATTACGTTTTATAAAAATGTTTATGGTTTAAAGTCTTTTAAATATTGTGCTTTATATCTCATATTTTTTACATTTCGTTATTATATTAGAACTAGGTAAACCGGGAGTCACGGAATAACAAATTGGGGTTTATGCCCGCCTTAAGAGCCAAAAATAGCAAATAAAATCACGTTTGTTGTATGGGAGCCCCCCTAAAATATTTAATTTATTTTATTTTTAGTATTTGTTGTTATAGCGGCAACAGATAATGTACACAATCTGTGAAAATTTCAGAAGTCTAGCTATAGCGGTTCTCGAGTTACAGCCTGGTGACAGACAGACGGACAGACGGACAGACGGACGGACATCGAAGTCTTAGTAATAGGGTCCCGTTTTTACCCTTTGGGTACGGAACCCTTCACTGCTGGACTTGGGCCTTTTCTAAAGCTCGTCACCATACCCATTTCAATTAAGAAAAAAGAAAAACTTCCAGTTGTAAAATATTCTAATAGACAATCGAACGAGTAGGTACGACAATCGTCCTGTAGTTTCAGGATCAGCGGCCCATCCAAAATCTACCCGCGACCCACCAGTGGGTCGCGACCCACACTTTGGGAAATACTGCTTTACAGAATAGTAGGCATAATGTAGAGCATTTTAAGTCTGCTTTTCTGCAGCCACACATGCTTTCACAGTTTCCTTTACATCTGCAGAAAATTAATTTCATGAGGTCGGGGGGGATTGGGGATCTTTTTCTCAAAAGATCATCTACAAGGTTGGTCTAAGGCATTTTTATTGTAAAATGTATTAAGCAAAGTTAAAGAGCAATAATAAATCTTTTCAAAAATTATCACTTTTTTTCTTATAACTTTTAAATTTTTTTAATTTAGGGTAAAAAGTTATACGAACACATTTGAAGGCAAAATAATTTTCAAAAAATTATGTTTTTAAATGTTTTTTGTAAGACATAGTTTCCGAGATATCACGAAAAGTGTTGTCACCCCTTTTTTCAAGATGGCGGCCGGGGGACAAGAGTGGCGACCCCACAAACTTGAGGTTAAGCTTCTATAGACCCCCCCCCCCCCCCCCCAACATATTCCAAAAATAAAATTGCGTCCTCTAATAAATGCAATATTCGGCCCTAAAATTGTAACATTTCAATGGACTATAGATGTTCCTATTCCATTGTCAATCACGGTTATAAAAAATGACAAGATTTTTGACAGGGAGTCAATGACCGCTACGCCTTGTTTCGCCGAGTACAGTATAGTCATTTTAGTGCTGTTACGACTGTGTGTATTTTTATAATCTACAGTATTGGAATAATATAGAGGGTGAAAATTTATTTTGTTTAATACTTTGTAGATTTTTACAGACAATCTATACTAATATTATAAAGCGGCAGAGTTTGTTTGTTTGAACGCGCTAATCTCAGGAACCACTGGTCCGTTTCGAAAAATTATTTCAGTGTTAGATAGCTCATTTATCGAGGAAGGCTATAGGCTATATTTTTATCACGCTAAGACCAATAGGAGCGAAGAAACAGAGGGAAATGTAAAAAAACGGAGAAAATAATTATTTGAAAGGGCTTATCTCCTGAACTACTGGGCGCTAGGGAGCAATTTTTGTTTTTTGGCACAAATACAGAGAGGACCACGTGAAGAGACACAGGCTATTTTTTTTTTTTGCGGGAAAATGTGCGGTTTCCGTTAAATATCTAATGTAAGCGGGCGAAGCCGTGCGAAACGTCTAGTAAAATATAATAGCTTCATTTTTATTAATCATTCACTCTGCAAAGCGCCGAAACGGGATAAATTTATCTTGGATAGTGTATAATTTACCCTGGTTGATATAATTGTACTCACGAGTGGCTGGATCTGGCGTCATGGTCTGTGAGTAGTAACGTGCGCCCGCCAGGCCTCCTCGTAGGCCTCCGAGGCCTCCGCCCCGTTCTTAATATTGTGTATATTTTGTATAATATGAATACTCACGAGTGGCTGGACCTCGCGTCGTGGTCTGTGAGTAGTAACGCGCGTAAGCGTCGCGATCGTTCTTCGGAGCGCGCCCGCCAACATCGGTATAACGCCGCCTCCGAGGCCTCCGCGCCGCCCCCGCCGCGCCCTTCCCACAAGCACGTGACGCGGCAACCTGCGGGTAAACCATCATTAAGACAACGATTACGCAGCTGTCCCACCGGCAACGATTAACGAGTAACGAGTAGAGCTAGAACTAGAAACGAGTTAGCGAGACGCGGGGAGCGAGTTCGTAGTTTGTGTAGCTCGGCTATAAGCGAGTGTGCGACTTGCGAGTGAGGCGAGCGATTACTCGCATTACTCGTTAGCGGCAGTCGACTTGTACGTGTACTTTCAGATATGCACTATAGAGAAATGACCACTGATTGCTCTCTCGGCGTGAGTTCTAATCGCTTGGCGAGTATCGCTGAGCCAATGTTATCTTTCGTAGCTCTTGTCGCTCAGCGATAAACTAGTGAAGCGAGTGCTCGCCGGCAGTGTGAACAGTCAGCGACCAACTGTTTGTATATGCATCTCTTTTGTTTACACGGAATTGATATCTATTGAACGTTTCTTGAGCGAGAAAATAGCTGATAGTTAGTCGTTTTCTCGCCGTTGGTGGGACAAGTGCCTTACACGGTCGATCTGGCATCAGTTCAGTCCATCAATCTGTGATTGACGGCAGACTGGTAACGGAAAGGACACAATAAAAAAATGATCAGCCCATCAATCTGTGGGTTAGATGTTAATGGATTGAACTGATGAGAAACTGAGCGTGTAACCTACGTCTTACAATAGTTGAGGTCCCAGACTGAAATTTAAAAGGAAATGTAAATAACTATGGTTACGAATGTCGGCACGACACAAAAGGCTTGTTGACTAACATTTCTTTTCATGTCATCAATATTAAATCAAGTTGATAAAAGTAATCTGAAAAAGTTTAAGCGTCTTCTGACGTTCGGGAAATACGACCGTTGCCGAAAAATTACGAAAATTTCTATGCGCATCATCACATTGGGAGCACTGTAAAGACATACAATTCAATTTACGGTAAGAAAAACTTATATCGGCCTGTGTCACTTTCATAGTGTTGTGCACCGAGACGCAACAATTAGTTTTGCAAGAGAGAGATGGAACATATATTTTTATTTCCACATAATTTTTAATCGCGTCAACCTAAATCTTTAAGATTTATGTATCCCTATTGATGAATTACAATTAATTTAAAAAATGTTCACTTATAATATAGTGACTTGAAACCTACCTGATGACTTATCTATATCAGGCAGGGGATCCGAACTCTGATATCGTGCCGAGAAGTTCGGACACAGTAGATCCGGCAGATGGTTGTCGATGTTTGCGCGTTCGAGAAACCAAACAAGATTCCAGTAGACGATCGGATGGGACTCCACAAACTCTCGCTCGATTAAACACGAGTCACCTTCCCTTCCTGTGAAAGAAATGTGTAAAAAGTATTATGTTTAATGTGGAAAAATAGGTTTTCACTTAAAAAATCCCCCAAAATTGCGTAATGTGTGTTATATGGCGTGGATAAACCCCAATTTGTTATTCCGTGACTCACGGTTTACCTAGTTCCAATATAATAACGAAATGTAAAAAATATGAGATATAAAGCACAATATTTAAAAGACTTTAAACCATAAACATTTTAATAAAACGTAATACTTTGGCTATAATTAATTTAGAAACTCACCTCCGACAAAAATCTATTTCATCGAAATATAAATAAGAAGATCCACCCCTAGAACTATAGTTTTATGCTAAGCTAAAATGAATCTTATTGCGATGCGTATACGCTTGGTCTTTGGTTGTGTGCAAGATTTTCGTTTTGGATTGAGATTAATCCTCGCCTTAAAGACATGAAGATCCTTACCTAATATAGATTCGAATTCTTTTCTCAGCACCAAGGGGTTCAGGTAGGGCACGCTGACGGTTTCCGTCTGTGTTTGTCCTTCGCGCATTATCTGCAATAAACATGTAATAAAATTATTAAATTTAAAAAAATACATTCAAGTCATGATGACATTTCATTATGACTTGAACGTCATAACGCTTACGGACTCATCATGTCAAATCCGTAGTATTTTACTATGGTTATAAAACTAGTCCTTAAACATTTTACAACCGCCAAGCAGCACACAGCACAGGCAAAAGGCTTCTGGTCTTGTCGCTGAGTTAACTTCATGAAGAAGATTTTGTCAGGGTCGGATATACTTCGCTTTGGGTCCATGATGTGAAGTGGGCACGTGGGGACGGTACCTGCGCGGTGAGCAGGGGCACGGTGTGTCGGCCGCAGGCGGTGCAGCGCGTGTTGAGGTTGTTGTCGTCGGCCGCCCAGCCCGCCATGATGTCCTCGTCGTACAGCAGCGCGGCGCATTGGTGGCACTGCGAGCACGACGTCATCTGAACCTCCACGCAGGCTTTCTCTGTTCGTATGTCCTGTGAGACAAAACACGTTAACAGCTGCTTACTTTTCTAACGGCTGAAGGCATCAAATTAGAAAGAATATTCAAAATTCATATAACTGCTTTGATAAAATATCTCGTCTCGCTCTATCGCTGCTAAAGGGTGCGTTGCGTGGATAAGCCGTCTAGTACGCCGTGCGCCGCCGCGCAGGTGCTTTCGAGGCATGTCCATATATTTATATGGACATGCCTCTATACATTAGAACGAGCCGCCGGTGCTCCCTCCCCACTGCCCGCTGATTTCGGAACTGAAGCCAATGCGCAGCAGTAGAGTGACGCAACGCGAAGCTTCCGTGTAGTTTAGCACCCTTTATACTCCTTGTATCTCAATTTCTACAGGGTTTTCCATTTGCATATCTCTCAATCGGTGAAAAAGCGATAGAGCGAGACGCAACATAGCGCATCATAGTTGGATATGTGAGACAGTTGATATAAGGCACATTTTAAGATTCACAGCGTAAATTATGCCTATCACGGTCTAGTCTTTAGACTTTTCGGAACTATTGACGAAAAATAGCAAAAAAGCGTTAAATCGAGATGCAAAATTTGAGGAATGAGAGGGCTAAAAGCTATTTTTTCGCAGTTCGCAGATTAACAGCCGTTAAGGTAAGTACAATGAACTTACATTCAGTATTGGGTAGAGGTTGTCAGGTAGGTGTGTGAGCAGCGTGGCGAGCGAGCCGCCGCGCTCCAGCGAGCACGCCAGCTCGGCGTCCGACGACGACCGACGGAAACCCATACCCACAGACCATTCTGGAACGATCGATATTGTTTATGTAGGATATTATCCTTATGGTAAAAGTTTAGCTCAGTTATACTGGTCCTACTGAGACTTTATCAGTGGCCGGCGTAATAATATTAATAATAAATCTTAAATTTTTGAACAATGTTATTTTTTATCCCTAAATTAATTTGTTTGCGGCCCGCGACATCGAGACGTGAAGTAAAGAGCTATAGTATACAATTATAACTACTGGATAAACCAATTTTCTAATTTTTTCTCCATAGAATGTGATATGATGTATGAATACAGACTCAAGAACCATTAGAAATTTTGCTGTACTTCTTGATTCTCTAACTTGGATTGCTGACTTCATTAAGAAAAATTTTACTTACCATCAGGATTAACTTCCGACGAGCAATCCGTAGAATCCTCTTCTGTGATGAAACTAGTGAGGGCGCTTGTCGCATTTCCAATGGCGCCTTTTACAGGCGTGGAATTGGCAGATATGACCTCCTTCATTTCGTCGAACTTTTTGGCCATGCTTGTCGCAGCTGACTTAAGACTGCTGAGGCCGCTCTGTAGTAGCTCATTCGACTTCTTCCCGGCTATACTCGTTGGACTAAATTAAAAATTATAGTTATGCCGCGGCCGCACATGCGTCTATCGTGACGAAGCTTCGTGCTATGAGACGATACACGCAGATCGTCCAATAGTATCGTCTCAACCACGAAGCACTACGCAGGTGCGGCCGCAGTATTACAGTACATTCCTATATAACGCGTGTTAAAGTTAACCGTTGATATCACGGGCTCTCTTATTTCTCGTATGAATATAAGATGTTAAGAATATACCTATTCTATATACAGTATACAGGTAGGTGAAATCAACATATTTTCTTAAAACGTACGTTAATACTTCAGTCGGAATTTCCAGGAATTGCTATTGTATTCTATTGTTGTCGCGATCACCGGTGCTCGCGCGGGGCCTGAAGGATTAAAATATAATGTATCATAATATTCAAGCCCACATAGCTTCGTAAAATGTAAGTTATAGTATGTTCTAATTGATTTCCCAAAAGTATTGTAATGTTATCAGTTATCACTTATCAACTAGATTATTTGTTTATGTTACGCTCAAAGACCGAAATCGCTCAATGAGCGAAAAAAAGGCTCACAACGCGTTGTGGTCACAGTGAAACAGCCACGACGCGTTCTAGCAATCGCAAAAAGTCCATAACGCGAAATTCGTGTTGTGGCTGATATGCTATTCGTTTTTCTTGATCTGTTCTTGATTGATTAATTGTCCATAGGTATGGAAGATTATATTTGTATTAACACGTGTACTATAGTCGGGACATTTTAATAGGCCACATTTGACAGTTCATCAAAATTGTACCTGGTAACCTTATAGCGACGTACATAAAAAATAAATATTTTCATTTTGTTATAACTGCACAATTGACTAACTTTTTTCAATTACGATTACATATTTATTGTAAATATGACCGATACGAATTATTTAACGATTTGCTTTTACTGATAAACAATTCTAAACGTAATAAACAAATTCTGATCTTAATAATTGCACGTCGTTACAATGTTACGTCAGTTGACCTTTTTTCTTTTTAAACTCTAGGGAAGTTACCCTAAAAATCGAAAGCGAATAAATAGTATCGATGCATTGATTACTTGTAACGAAATATCCTCATAAATTAATAACCACGTTATGAAAAGTTACACATATTTATGTGAAATGAATAATGATAATACTACATTTAACAGTTTTTATAATTTAAGCGAATAAATGCTTTTTTTTTTTGTAAATTATGTACTTGTCTTATTTTGCTCCTTGAATTTGCCGAAGAAAAAGCAATAATGGGACAGGAGTTTGTTTCAAACGTATAAAATTCAAATATTTAAAATGCCCCGACTGTAGGTACAAAATATTTTTTCTTTTACTTAATCATACACACTGCATAAGGTGATTATCATTATTATTTATAAAATATCCATACTTCCATACTATCCGTACTATTATTATTACTGTCTGTCTGTCTGGCGCAACATAGTTGCGGGCATCAACTAGTAGTATTATATTTAAATTATATATAAAGAAAAATAAAACTAAATACTAATTATATTTTATTAAGATCAGATTACCTTATATTAAAAAAAACAATAGCAAACAATATCACTTTGCGCCAGACAGACAGACAGCAATAATATTAGTACGAATATTATGGAACTATGGATATTTTACAAATAATAATGAAAAACTTGATTTGCAGTGATTTTGTAAAAGAAAAAATATTTTGTAGTACGCGTGGTAATTCAAATATAATCTTCCATACCTATGGATGATCAATCAATCAAGAACAAATCAAGAAAAACGAATAGCATATCAGCCACGACAGGAATTTCGCGTTATGGCCTTTTTGTGATTGCCAGAACGCGTCGTGGCCGTTTTCATTAGAGCCACGACGCGAATTTCGCGTCGTGGCTGTTTCACTGTGACCACAACGCGTTGTGAGCCATTTTTTCGCTCATTGAGCGATTTCGGTCTTTGAGCGTAACATTTATACTGTATAAGATTTTACTGATTTAGTATTGACATGCAACAATGATATTTTTCTCAGGCTATTAATTAATGACACTTGCAAATTAACAGTTATAGCATAACAAACAACGAAAAACATCAACTACATTATACTATCTGAAAAAATGTAACTTTTAAAATGGTGTGAGTAACCTAAAATATAGTTACCTGAAGTAATTTTCGATCATTGCCTTGCCAATTTTCATGTTCTCTTTACGCAACGACAGTCTGGCGGGTGAATAGCGTCTAAGAAAATAAAAAACTAGCACTAGCAATGTGTGACCAAATGATAAATAACAAACAGTGCACAAATCAGAGTCAAGATATCTGCCAACATAACAAAACTGATTCCATCATCGCAATGTATGAAAGATCTTTAGTAGAGTACTTTTATAGATCTACCTTAATAATAAAAATAGTAACACAATGGAATAATATGGATACACTGTACAATGTTTGTCCTATCTACATATTAAGCGTCTTCTCCAATGTAACTAACAAAGACAAGACATTGTCTAGCAGCTATCTTATTCATTGTTTAAATACCTAGTCTTGCCATAAATACTGATACAAAGAAAAACGTTTTTTTTTTCTGTTGCAAATAAATTTTATTACTTTTACAGTGTATTAGTTTAATACATAAATATAAAACAATTTAAAATATTAATACTTCAGTCGGAATTTCCAGGAATTGCTATTGTATTCTATTGTTGTCGCGATCACCGGTGCTCGCGCGGGGCCTGAAGGATTAAAAGCTTATTCAAATTGGCCTTCATTGGCTACAATAACGTCCTTTAAACATTGTGGCCAGTTATCATTAGAAACACGGACTCCTTCCATGGGAAAATTCTTCACTGCCAGTCGTATGGATTGTCGTAGAGACTTCAAATTATCACGGCATTTACAGCAAGGCATACTCTCTAAAACTGACCAAAAATCATAATCCAGTGGATTAAGATCGGGACTAGACGAGGACCAGTCTTCAGCTCTGATGAAGTCCGAAACGTTCGTTTCCAACCAAGACCAAACCGACTGAGCTTTATGACCCGCGCCGAGCCTTGTTGGAAGGACCATTCTTGGTTATTGAACTTGATGTTGAACCTTAGAACTTCAAGCATAAATAAAACCATTTTGTTTGTTAAAATGTTGCTTAATTGTAAAAAAAAAACTCATCCGTAAACAAACATTTTTTGTGACCTCCCTTTGCGTACCGCTTCAGTAGTTGTTTCAATTTAACCACCCTTTATTTTTTCAATTATCAGTTAGGAAATAACCAGTACGTCTCTTGTAGGTTGAAAGTCCTAAGTCATCATTTAAAATACGCGACATGGTTCTAGGTGCCATCTTTATCTCGTGAGATAAAATCTTTTACTTTCGAACCGATTTTTTTCAAATTCTTTCCCTTATTGCTTTAACCACCTTTTTTGTACGAACACTGCGTGGACTGCCACATCTTTTTCTGCCACAAGCAGAGGAGGTCTCATTGTACTAATTAATGGCCCGGTACATAAACATTTTACTAATACCAAGCGTATGGAGAGTTTTAAAAATGACATTGGACTCCATACCTACTTTGTGTGATGCAATCACAGCGATTTGGTTCTTTTGATCACCCCACTCCATTTCAGTATCGCAAAATATTGTAAAATACATTGGCGCCAAAACGAGAAAACACAATAAACAATCATATAAAAATTACAGAATCCAAATACGAATGTAATATTTTGTTTATTTTTACTAGTAAATAGTATTTATGGCCAGACTAAGTATATTTATTAGTAAGGATGATAATAATTGTTTAAACTTTTCATACTTATTTTGTATAAAATACATAACTATCGAGTATCTTGACAATGATTTAAAAAGACATACACATGAGCATTCCTCTACTACGAAATCATGCTTTTGGAATAAGATAACTAAAAATATGTAACAGTGACAATAAAGCTACGAAATAAAAAACATGCATAAAATAATGTAAGCAAGTACTTTACTTTATCGAACAGTAATAATGGACGTAGGTACTTTTATATTACAGTTATTATTTTGTCAAAACCCAAGATACTTTTTAATAGTTTCGATGTGAATAGCCCACTTTTTTGCCAGTCTCCATTAAACTAAGTAAATTAAATATCAATTTCTCCCCCTTTCTGATTTATGAATTTAAAGACATTTAAACAAACAATAATAATTAGCTTTGATCTATGGCAATAGACCTACGGTATATAACCCAGCTAACTTGACTTCTATACTCCTTTCAACCGACTTCCAAAAAAGGAGGTTCTACATTTATCTACTCACCCGAAGCTGTTTTTCAACGAGTTGCCCAGACTGACGAGACTCGCGGAGACCCCGGCCGGCGCCGTCTCGCTCCTGTGCAGTTTCCTGCGCAGAGGAAACTATCGAGCTTACCCCGCTCTATGTGTGTGGCGCGCTAGCGATTAGCGGGAACACTGTTACGGTGCTTGCCTTTTGGACGCCATAGACAAGTTTTTTTTTCTTTGCAGTATACCTTCATAGGCAAAAAACTTTGGGTCACTAGGTTTTTCTAACACCCTAAGGTTTTGTGTAAATCACTGCCAACTTTTATATTTCAAGAAATTTAACGTAATTTAATCCAATTTCACTTTAACTCTTTATGTATTTACTGTCACTGAGTAGGCGATTTCGTATAAACGAAATACTGGCGTCCAAAAGATTGAAATAAAAGTAAAGCTATGTTTACTTGCTTTTTAACAAATAGTAAATACAGAATTATTTTTTAATTTCAATATACGATTGTATGATTAGTTGATTACTTTCAACGCATTTAAATTTAAAATTGTTAAAAGCAAGTATGCACCCAAAATATAGGAACGTTGAAGAAAGTGAAAAGGGTGTCTACTTCTAGGTGCAAACTAAAAAAGGATGAGCGCATGTTTTACATTTACGCTTTTATAAGTGTATCGAGTCGGGAAATCAATTACCAAAAACCTTTTTTGCACGAAATTAGCTTAAAAAAATTTGTTGCCAAGAAAGTCTGTTCTTAAATTTTAAGGAAATTTTTAAATTCGAACCATTGTGATTAAGCTAAGGCTCTTCTTGATTCTAAAGTCTGGTACACACAGAAATTCGTTCTTTAACCGCGTTCGTTCTTTAATATTAATATCACGTCCTTATCGTATTAGATCTAAATACCGCGAGAGTGAAAGAAACAAAACTATAAATCAATTTCCGGATTCCTACGTGCTTCGGATAGGTAAGCCGGCCCCTAGACGAGCAATTTTATTGTCAATATCACGTATTGCGTAATATGATGGACCGTCTAGTGTTGAAATTGAACAACACACGCCTTCAATCTAATCAAATAAACCGTTCAACAAAATTGAAGCGGGACTTTGCTCTTAGGCTGCGTGCTTGTTACAAGTGTTCGGACTGTTTGTAAAGTTTTCTCGCCATATCGTTGGTTTTTTTTTTTCGGGATTTCCTGTTATTATTGTGCTTCTTGTGGTGTTTTTGTGTTCGTTGTACTATTTTGTGTGTGTAAGTGTTCTTTTAACATAGTAAAATGGATACCGATCCGCCGGACCCTGGTGGAGGTTATGTTTGTGTCACGCCACCGAATGGTCTTAGTACTGTCCCAGATATGGACACAGAAAATGTTCCCAGCAAGAGACCAAGATACAATCCCCCCGTTTCCTCAACCGGTAATACCCATAACGACCAGTATACATTCGCAAAACCAGAATTCTTAAATAAACGTAAGTACTCCCATAATGACTCCTCTCCTTTTATTGTGCATGTTTCCAAGACAGACTCAAGTAGTCAGATCCGTCCAATGGAGTTCGGCCGCTATCTATTTCAGAAAAATATTACTACAGTTGCCCTTGGTGGGGTTAAACGCATAGGTAGAAATAGGGTCTCTGTTGAGTTTAAAAATGTAGACGACGCTAACAATTTCTCGGATTCTTCAATCCTTACTGATGCAGGCTTCTCTGCTTCCATTTCGTCGTATAATGTGTCTCGCATGGGAATAGTTCGAGGTGTTGCTGTTGATATCTCAATGGAGGAATTTACACTAAACTGTTCTGTACCTACAGGCTATGGCGACGTTATCAAGGCTCGTCGTATGTGTCGCAAATCCACAGATTCCAACGGTAGTATATCATGGATTCCAACACAAACCGTTGTGGTAACTTTTAGTGGGCAGAAACTTCCTCCTCACACTTATTTATATTTTACCTCGTTACCAGTAGAATTATATAAGCTGCGAGTTATTCAGTGTAATCGTTGTTGCAGATTTGGGCACGTAAAATCACTTTGTAGGTCTGAGGTAGGTCCTAGGTGTTACAAGTGTGCACAACCACATGAGAGTGAGTCTTGTAATAACCAGGTAGTGTCATGTTTGTTTCGCTCTGGGGCTCATTCTGCCAACAATCTCAACTGTCCGGAGTACATACGACAGAAAGAAATAAAGACTGCAATGTCGGAACACAACATTTCTTATATAGAGGCCTCAGCTAGGTTTCCCAGTGTGCGCAGAGCGTATTCAGATGTGGTGTACTCTCGTTAATCCCTCACAAGTCCGCCATTCCACTCCCTCTCCTTCTCCTACTGTATATTATAGAAAGACAGTTTACACTCCCCGCCGTACTATTCCTACTTCTCAACCAGGGTATGACCGTCTTGCTCATCAAGCTATTATTCAAAATCCAATTTCTGAGTCTCCCAATGGTTCTGCTTTCCCAGATAATTCCCTATCCAAGAATGACGATTTCCCTGAACTCCTTTCCTCCATTTTATTAAATTTATTATCCCGCTTCAGTGATACTGGAATGGGCATGTCCAATACTCTCCGCGAAAACTTGACTAAGCTTATGAACATAACTAAGTTAAATAGCCCAATTAATAATGATCCAGACGATCCAGAAGATCCAGAGGACACTAGTACAATGGAACTGTCGTAGCATAAGAAATAAATCCAATGATATTTTATATTTTGTAAATAAATTTAAACCTATCATTTTTGCCATTCAAGAGTCTTGGTTGAGGCCGGGTTCTCAATTCAGAGTCCCTGGCTACTCCTGTCTCCGGGATGACAGAAATCACGCATGGGGTTCTTATAATCGTGACTCCCTTGCTGATTTATTAATTAGTCACCTTGATGAAATTAACTTGGTTATTTTAAATAACGGAGCCCCTACACGAAGAGTTCTCCCATCCCAAAATCCCAGATCAGCAGTAGATCTGGGATTTTGGGATCTATCTGTTCCCCTTCCTTATCTTCCCAGGTCTCATGGACTATTGAATCAAATTCCTGCGGCAGTGATTATTTCCCCATTATCATTACTTGGTATCTCTCCTCCATTCCCAATATAGTTAAGAATCCTCCTAGACTTAAATTTAAAATTTCCGACGCTGATTGGCCTTTATTTAGAATCCGTACTGATGACCTTACTGCCTCTTTTCCCCTGTTAACAGCAGTAATGTACATGAACCATATCCCCGATTGACGCAGCGCCTGCGAAAGCGCGCATGCTGCTATTCCTACGCGTAGTTCTCATGGTGACCGTATCTCATCTCCTCCATGGTGGGATCATGAGTGTACCTCTGCATGTAAAAAACGCAAAGAGGCAGAGAGAACTTTCTCATCCAACATGGCCCTGGAAAATTATAACGATTACAAAAGAGTAGCAGCAGAAACAAAACGTCTTCTGTCTCACAAGAAGCGTGTGGGTTGGCATAATTTCTGTGAAAGCTTGTCTCCCCAGTCTCACCCGTCCTTGGTTTGGAACAATTTAAAAAAGTTTCGTGGCTCCTTTTCCTCCAACTCAAATCCTCTATCCAATGATCCTTCTCCCTGGTTACATGATTTCTCCCAAAAACTTGCCCTCCTTGGGTTCCGACATATGAAGAGTCCCAAAAATTTATGTCAACTCCTTCATCTCCTTCCACCGAATTTGATGCCCCGTTTTCCTTTGAAGAGTTTAAATTGGTTATTAATTCTCTTAAAGATTCTGCTCCTGGAGCTGACGGTATTCCATACTCTTTTGTTGTTAATAGCAGTCTTAGTACACAAAAAATAATTCTTGATTTTCTCAATTCCATCTTTGAATCAGAATCCCCTCCAGACGAATGGAAATGCCAAATTATTATTTTGAAGCCACCTGGCTTCAAAATAGGGAGAATAATTTGAAGTCTGTTGATAATCCAACTAGTTACCGTCCCATAGCCCTTTCTGCCACTCTCTCAAAAATATTGGAGCACTTAATTAAAATAGACTTGACTGGTTCATAGAGAGTAAAGGAATTCTTTCTGGAAATCAATTCGGGTTTCGTAAAGGCTTTTGTACCATGAATAACGTGTGTACATTAGACTCTGGTGGGGGTGTTTTTGGATGTGTCGTCCGCATATGATAACGTCCTACTTCCGATGCTCAGACAGACTAGTTGGAGCTAAGTATTCCTGTGAAGATAGCTAACTACGTTTGTAATTCCCTTTTACGGTCGGTCCATAGTTATTTCCCATGAAAATTCTCTTCCTCTTTTCAGATTGGTTTGGAAAGGTCTCCCTCAAGGTTGGGTCCTTAGTCCCACCCTGTATAACCTTTACTCCTATAATTTTCATTTATCCGTTTTGTCCTTTTGCAAAATCTCCCAATATGCGGACGACATAATCATTTATGCTTGTTCCAAAGTTGTTTCAGAGGCAGAGTCACGTCTTAATTCTGCTCTTTTTTACCTATGCGAGTGGCTGACTGATCATGGACTTAGCATTTCCGTGGAGAAGAGCAGCGCTGTTGTTTTCTCTAGGCGTAGATCTATCCCTGACGTTTGCATATCTTTTGATGGTATGGTTTGTCCAGTTTGTAATAACATTAAATTCCTTGGGGTCCACTTAGATTCTAAAATGACAGGGGTCCATCATATAAACCATATCATCAAGAAATGTGAGAAAAACATTAATATCATCAGATGTCTCTCTGGTGTTTGGTTGGGCTCTCACCCGTACACCCAAAAATTTATTTATAATGCTTTAATTAGAAGCCACTTAGATTACGGATCAATAATTCTAGAGCCTTGTAATAAGTCTGCTCTGAAAGAATTGGACAAAATCCAGTCTAAGTGCCTCCGTCTGATAGTTAGGGCGATGAAATCAACTGCAAATAATGCCCTGCAGGTTGAGTGTGCAGATCCTCCCCTAAAGTTTCGACGTCAATATAAGTATTGACGTGCAAATTGGAGGGCCTTGAAGAGGAATCTATCAGATAAGTGATAGATTCCTCTTCAAGGCCCTCCAATTTGCTCATCACCCTCTCATTCCTAAGTTACATATCCTATCTCAACTGTTCCACTCTTCATCTTACTGGACTCATAAAGACCCTCCATGTTTACTTAAAAGTTATCAAAAATTAATTAGCTTACCCTGTCCCGTGTACCAAAATAAATTGCTAACTATTTATGAAGTTCCATATAAATCCTTTGTTAATTCTCCTTGTATTTCCCTTAGCTCTGGCATCCCTAAAAATTCTACATCAGCCAACAGTCTATTTAAAGATATTATTAATTCGGCATATAAAAACTGGTATCATATCTACACTGATGCGTCTTAACTTGATAATCAAAGTTGTGTAGGTTCAGCAGTGTGGATACCAAAAGTCAATGTAATTTTAAATTTTAAATTGCCTGCTTCATCTTTCTGGGGAAGCTGTAGCAATTCTTGAGGCTCTATCCTTTATAGAATCTCACCGCCTTAATAATTCTGTTATTTTTTCTGACTCACAAAGCTGCCTTCAGGCTATTTTAGCTAACCCCTTTCGTTTTAAATTTAAAGATCCGTTTATAGTAGAAATTAGACATATTCTTTTTAAATGTCGCGCACAAAATATACGGGATGAGATTGTTTGGATCCCCTGGCACAGCGGCATAGTTGGTAACGAGAGCGCTGACTTTTATGCTAAGCAGGCTATTCACACGGATTCTACTCCAAAATTTACTGTAACAATCTTATCCCATTAGCTAAAGAACATTTGCTGACTGATTGGAATGCATACTGGACTGCACCAGGAAGAGTTAAGGGAAAATTTTATTTTTCATTGCAAAGCGAGGTACTAGTAAAACCTTGGTTTTTTAAATACAGGAGGGCTAAAAATCTGTAACCTCCACAGTTTGTCGATTGCGTTTAGGCCACTCCTGTACTCCTGTCTTCCTCAACAAAATTAGGGTTAGAGACTCGTCGCTATGTGAGTGCGGACTTGACGAAGCCTTTACTGAACATATTTTCTTTAGTTGTCCAAACCGTCCGTGTCAAAAATATCCCTCGTCCTTCTGATTTCCGTTCCCTTTTATCCTTAGTTTTTACTCCTTTTGTAGATATTCTATGTAATTTTATTAACAATAATAATATTAAATTGTAGAATTGTGTGTGTTCTACTAATAAACTAATTTTTGCATGTTTTGTATTGTTTCAAATTTATTTTAATAAGGAAACTGATTTACGAACGAGTCGAACTTGTACCTACCCGATATAAAACTTTTTTTTTTCTACCTTGTACTTTCACAAACGCCACTACCTAAAATACAGTGCAAAGTTTTAACCATAGACAACAATAGTCTCTCTTTACGTCATCAATCAACTGTCATTGGCTATTCCTCAAGGGAGGCCATTTTTAAAGAAGAAGAAGAAATTGAAGCGAGATATTGACAATAAAATTGCTCGTCTAGGGGCCGGCTAACGTCAAAGGAAGCTGTTTACCCTTGCTGCTCTTCAGCCGGCTCGTCGAACGAGCTGCTCCGTCGGTGGAACAACTTGGGGCTGACGCTGAGCTCGTGTTTGGGCGGCGGGGGCGGCTCCATGGGCGGTGGGGCGGGCGGCGCCTCAGGCTGCAGCGCGCCTAGTGGGTCGTCGCAGAGAACTGGCGTACGAGGTGACAGCCTGAAAGTGATGATTAAAAAAAAACTTGTGAGATGTCAAGGAACACCTGGATGCAACGAAGTTTAAAAAAAATAATAATAATAATGAAGAGTACCGAAACCTAAAAAATTCAAATTTCCCGCTATAGAGGAATGGTAGAATTTTAAATTTCCCGTCAGTTGACGTCATCGCCAGATCAACGCCTTACTAAAATGTCGCCTACATAAACGCCCTACTATCGCATGTACTAAAATAAGTGTCTGTTAAAATCAGTCAGCCGTAATTATGTAGGTACAGTAATTATTTCCTATATTAAAAACCAAAACAATGTTTAATTATTGTAATTTTATACTCCATATTTTTTCCATATTTCTATTTTACACTCCATATCTTTCCATATTTTCAATTTTTAGTCCATATTTTATGTACATATTTTGGATTTTTAGTACATATTTTTCCGGGCCCTAGTTATAAGCAAAAAAGTGAGAAAACTTTTGAAAAGGTTTATTATCACTTTTTAACTTTAACACATTTTACAGAAAAAATACCTCAGACCAACCTTGTAGATGATCTTTTGAGATAAAGATCCCCCGATCCCATGAAATTAATTTTCTGCAGATACAAAGGAAACTATGGAACCATGTGTGGCTGCAGAAAAGCAGGCCTGAAAAGCTTTACAGAATAGTAGGCATAATGTAGAGCATTTTAGGTCTGCTTTTCTGTAGCCACACATGCTTTCACAGTTTCCTTTGCATCTGCAGAAAATTAATTTCATGAGATCGGGGGGGATTGGGGGATCTTTTTCTTCAAGGTTGTTCTAAGGTAATTTTTTTGTAAAATGTATTAAACAAAGTTAAAGCTTAAAAAATGTTATCGTAGTTTATCTCTACATAGATTCCGCTAGTTGATTTAGTCGAAATGACATCTGTTCAATCCCTGCTGATTTTTATGACGGTATCAGATTTTGTTGCCACTACTTACTGTAAAGAAGTTAAATTTTGAGATGCTGTTTCTGTCGGACATGTTGGATATAATATATCACTTGTCAGATAATGACAACATCCGCGAATAATACCTTCTTTCTACAAATAATAAAAACTAAGGAAACGTAACTCCCATACTTCAATCGTTTTAAGTTTCCTTTCGCACATTAATACTTCAGTCGGAATTTCCAGGAATTGCTATTGTATTCTATTGTTGTCGCGATCACCGGTGCTCGCGCGGGGCCTGAAGGATTAAAATAATAATATGGCAATAGCTACGAAACATCAAACACTACATTCAAATTGACGAAATAAAGCCGTTGACAATAATTGTCACTTCTATAATTACACAAAATTCTCGCATGTATTTGGGTCTCTTTTTGCATAAAGTATGGCACATGTATTCGGTTCACATTTTGTAGAAGATCGGAACAAATTTTTTGACACAGTTACTCTTGCTTAATTTTTAGGGTTCCGTACCTAAAGGGTAAAAACGGGACCCTATTACTAAGACTTCGATGTATGTCTGTCCGTCTGTCTGTTTGTCCGTATATCTGTCCGAAAATTAATATTTAAGGGGGCTCCCATACAACAAACGTGATTTTATGGCCTTATTTTGCTCTATATCACTAATGGCAACAGGTAAGTACTTACTTTTTCACAAAATCTTTAGTTATAACTAGCTGTTGCCCGCGACTTCGTCCGCGTTAGCATAGTAGATCACATCCCAAGTATTATTAATTATTGTACAAAAATAATATAAATTCAATGTACAGAATTGACTTTCCTACGATTTTATTACATATAGATGTTCCGCGCGGCTTCGCTTGCGTAATTTAGGAATTTCACGCAACCGTACATTTTTCCGCAAAAATAGCCTATGTCTCGTCACGTGGTTTATTCTTCATGTTTACCAAATAACATAAAAATTGCTCCAGTAGTTCTTAAGATAATAAGCAATTTCATATAGTTTCCCCCGTTATTTCCACATTTCTCTCTATTTCTTTGCTCTGATTAGGTTTAGCATGATAAAATATAGCCTATAGCCTTCCTCGATAAATAGGTGGCACCAGTAGTTCCTGAGATTAGCGCGTTCGAATAAGCCCTTTCATACAATTTTCCCCGTTTTTTCCACATTTTCCTCTATTTCTTCGCTCCTATTAGTATTAGCGTAATAAAATATAGCATTTAGCCTTCCTCAATAAATGGGCTATTTAACACTTAAAGAATTTTTCAAATCGGACCAGTAGGTCCTGAGATTAGCGCGTTCAAATAAGCCCTTTCACATAATTTCCCCCGTTTTTTACACATTTTCCTCTATTTCTTCGCTTTTATTAGTCTTAGCGTGATAAAATATATATTATAGCCTTTCTTGATCAATGGACTATCTAACAATGCAAGAATTTTTCAAATCGGATCAGTAGTTCCTGAGATTAGCGCGTTCAAATAAGCCTTTTCAAATAATTTCCCCCCGATTTTTTCACATTTTCCTCTATTTCTTAGCTCCTATTAGTCTTAGCGTGATAAAATATAGCCTATAGCCTTCCTCGATAAATGGACTATCCAACAGTAAAAGAATTTTTCAAATCGGACCAGTAGTTCCTGAGATTAGCGCGTTCAAACAAACAAACAAACTCTTCCCAATTATAATATTAGTATAGATATGTGTACTTTAATATTTAATAATAATATTAAAATAAAATAAAAAATTAAGGGGGGCTCCCATACAAAAACACAATTTTTGTCCTAATTTTGCTCTATAATGATACGGAACCATACGTGCGCGAGTCCGACTCGCACTTGGCCGATTATTATTATTCGTAGCCTTTTTCACATTTTACTAGTATGGGCAAGTTGGCAAAGCTATTTTTATATATTAAGATATAATACGTACTTGAGAGGCGATGATTTGCTATCGGCGTCTGTAGCCGCCGCCTCCCGCTCCGGCTCCTCGGGGAAGCTCAGCGTTCGAGAACACCGAGATTTGGGATTTGACGTTCCTACACAAGGAAAAATTATACAGTGAAATGAGGTCTTCAAGTGTTAGTCCAGCATTTCTTTTCGCTTTAAAAGTTACCTCAACCTTACTTGCAACGACATTAGGACTACTGCCTATATTTTGTAAAAAAAATAATAGCTTCATCATAGCTTTTTTCAATTTTTGTCTCTGGGACTCAGCTGATCTAAGACTGGCCGTTTAATCATTGCCTTATAGTATCTAAAATTAAATAAAAAAAACAATAATCCATTTTCAATTTGTCAACCCCATTTTTCGTAAAAAGGGTTACAAAGTTTTTCTCTCACGTATTAATATATAGATATTAATGTGCAGATGGCGGACCTACGATAAATATGTTAAGCCAATGTTAGTCGGGATCGTAGGTGTCAGCTAGGCATAACCCGGCTACGTGAGGGATGTTTGGCGCTATGTAGCCGTAAATAGCTTCGGTATGTCATGATAGCTGTCATATGACTGTTTAACTGTCTGACATGACATTTGACACGAAAAACTCTACCGTCACTCGGGTAGCAAATGATATATCGACAACCCTCATTATGTAGGTCCGCCTATAAAAGACTATATTAAGATAATGAAAACTCACCACTAGAATACGATAGCCGCTGCAGGTTTTGTACGATCTGTGCGTCCCCGGCGAAGCTCTCGGAGCGCGTCAGTATCCGCCGGTCGGACGGACTCTCGGGGCTCACGTGGATTGTCTGTTATCATGAGCGTTAGTTAAAAAAAAAAAAGATGTGAGTTGAAAGAAGACGGTTAAAGCTTATTGCACATTTGTCAGCACCGTACGCGCCGTACGCGTAAAACGCACCGCATAGTACACGAAAAGCGGCGCGTACGGTGCGGACGAATGAGCGAGGTTTCACATAATTTCATACAATGAATTCTAAAATGCGGCGCGTTCGGTGCGTGCGTACAGATAAATGTGCGATCACCTTAAAACGTCTTCTTTCTTTCTATTATTCTATTTAGGTGTTTGCTGTCATCTGTGACGAAATTTTACGCGAAACAAGTAAAATTTGTATATACCTGTCTTTTTTCTGTTACAGGTACGTTTAGTTCAGTCTCTTCACTGCCTAGTGAACGCCTTCGCTGCCTCGTCGATACACTTAAATCTGGATCTGAAGGCAGGCCTACAATACAGCAATGAATCCTTTTAGGCACATCATATTATAGTACTATTATAACAACTTTCGTATGCGGTCTGGTTTAAAAATGTTGGCAGTAATACTTGTTTGTTGACCTCGGCATCGCCTCGGCCAACAATTACATGTGATCTGAGACATTTCTTATTTTCCTGCCCTAGGTGCGTAATGTACTATACCTGATATGAGTATTCCCGCGGCAGAGGGTGCGTACGGTGCGCGCGGGCGGCGCTGCGTGCGCACGATGTTGCCGCGCCGGCATAGCGCCTCGAACGCGTTCGCCGACGCCTCGCTACGACTCTCGCGCGTCTCCCATGTATCACGACCACCGGCTAGGATGACAAATAATTTCCAATTACTAATTAAAGTGAAACTTCTTTAGGCGCGTTGAGAGTGATACTTCAAGATCGCGTCGCGACTCGTTAACAAGAGGGTCGAAATAATAATAATATTGCGTCATGAGTCACGACGCCAGATGTTTTACTTCTGACACGTGTACTCCGGTCTCCGTACACACGCACTTTTAATTTTGAAGTAAAACTTTAGGCGAGTTGAGTTTTTTTTTTTTCGAAAATTTCAAGGTCCTGTCATGGGTATACCGTCACGGAGTAAGGCAACGATTTTGACTAAGTTTCACTTCTGACACGTGTGCTCGGCACGCACGCTCTTTTTTGTTTTCAAGACAAAGATCCACCTTATTTCAAACGCCAGCTTGTTCAATAGCGATATGAATAGGTACCCTGTAAATTACAATTATACATACCAGAGTCGAGACTCAAATGACTTTTGGCGGGTTCGGCTAAAGCTAACGCAGACAACTCCGAGCCATCCCCCGCTACAGTTCGCACGCGGGGTAGAGTTCCACTACCTGTGAAAAATAATATTTTTTTTGTATTATTACTATCGATGTAACATTTGCGTACTTATACGTATTTTCTACAAGTAGCTGCGTGTACTCATTCACCTATTATCATAAATAGACTAGCAGTAGTTGTAGTTGAAGTGTTGAAACATGAGGTGTTTGGGTGCAAGGGCAAAATTTTTAAGCTTCTTGAACTGGAACTTTGTCGATGTTTTATTACACGCATATAAAGTCTAAATTAGCATAATGTACATAATATGACGTACGTAAATACGACCGTTGTGTGAGTAACGGCCGCATTTGCGTATACGTGTACGCACACATCGTCCGTAATCCGTATTAGCATATACGTATACGTTGATACTCACTTGGCTGTAATCCAGCGGCGCGACGTGCCCTCTGCGCGCCCGCTTGTCTGAACAGCGCTGCTCCAACCACAGCCACACGTAGCTTGTTCCACAGGAGTTGGGAACCACTGGAAGAATGTTAGATACTTTTAGTAAAACAAACATTGCAAGGGATACCTAAATCGTTAGCAAGAACCTACGAATAATAAAAACTAAGGAAACGTAACTCCCATACTTCAACCGTTTTGAATTTGGTTCCTTTTCGCACACTAAAATATGGCAATAGCAACAAAACACTAACACTCAAATTTACGAAGTAAAGCCGTTGACTTTAATTATTGTCACTTCTATATTTACACAAAATTGTGTAAAATTTAGTTTGTTATTATTTTTAGCAATATTCCGCGAAAAAAAAAAAAAAAAAAAAAAAAAAAAAAAAAAAAAAAAAAAAAAAAAAAAAAAAAAACTTCCACCTTTAAGTAAATGAGTGAGTGCACGCATAGGCATGCGTACAGCACCTCCCTCCTCCCACACTGCCTATGCGTACACTCGCATGCAAGAACTTGCAAACACCACCACCACACAAGCAATAATGTTGGCAAATCCGTGCAAGGCCCCTCACCACCATGCAGGTTGAAAACCTCGACGCGCGTTTCGCTCCAACACCGGAGCATCCTCAGGATGTGGACTCTACGAACAACGTCCGTTAAGTGCACTTTTTTTTTTTTTTTTTTTTTTTTTTTTTTCGCGGAATATTGCTAAAAATAATAACAAACTAAATTTTAAGCTATGGATTTCCGCAAAGTAACGCCTGATTCTATTAACTACAAAATTGTGTACCGAATACATGCATAAGGTATGCATGTATTCGGGTCACATTTTGTAGACTCGTGGACAATTTTTTTGACACAGTTACTCTTCCTTAGTTTTTATTATTCGTAGACAAGAACAGTTAGTTATATTATTTATCGTTTTAACGTTATCGTAAAATGTTACTATTCTTTTTACATGTGTTATTATTGCGTAGTGGACACATCTTTTTGAGTGTATGTTACTCAAAAAGTTTATTTAGGATTTTTGTGGCCTTGATACAGGCCACAAAAATAATAACAATATAAGTTAAAACTTGCCTTGGCATATCCTGTGGCATAGTATCGAGTACGCATCGGTTGTAATATCCGTATGTGAGCGCATTGGGTTGGAGGCCCGCGCGTTTCATGAGAAAAAGCAGTTGGACAGCCAAAACCGGTAGTTTGTGGATACCGCATAGCTGCATCATCACTCTGTAGCATACCTGAGAACATTAAAAACTCTGAAAATTGAAGTAAGAAAACCGCCCAAATATTTGTTTTTTATTCGTCCTTATTATATTATGTTTTTGATAAAACTTACAAACATAATATTAAATGTCAGTTACAAGGTTTAACATATTTTAACAGTAGAAAGCTTTTATGTTACGTGTCCGAAAGATTCGTGATCTACGTGAAAATGTCGCTAAAAATACGTAGTATTTACATAATAATTTTTCCTACCTCATCGCAGGGTACTCGTATTTTTGTGGCTCTTTCTAGTAGTTCATAAGCGTTTCTGAGTGTGGCGTGTTCTTTTCCTCTATTCAGCATCATTCGACTCGGCAACGCAAGAAAGTACAAAGAATAGCAGGCTCCCAACAGACATTTTGCCCAGGCTTCGGGAAAAAGGCAAGCTTTTCGAGCTAACCTGAAAAAATATTAATTTAATCAAATAACTATCCAAGTTTATACTATACGCATTATGTACTTCCAAGATATATCGCAAAAAACTTCGGTTCTAAAGCACGTAGTGTATCTGTCGCAGTCATCTGGTTTAATCTACGATATGTATTTGTATGACTAGCGCATTCATTGAATGACACCATTCAATTGAATGACTAAAGGGCAACTCGTCAAGACGTTGACTGTAACGTTTAACGTCTTGACTAAAAGTCATATAGCGAAGTCGTTAAACGGGATGCTATATTTTTTTTAAGTAGCCGTTGACGGGGTAGTTATAGGTAAATCCACGCTTTCATATTATGTTATTAGTTATTACAAATAAAGCACTTTAATGTAAATGTAATCGATAAAATATCAATACAGTGCTATCAGCTGTGCGAGCTGTTTGACGCCATATTTGTTTTAGTGACTAGTAGCGCCGCAATAGGAAGAAAATGAAATATGTTCAATTACCTGACTGATCTCGTGTCCGCTATCTTCAAAACGCTATGTTACAAATCGCTAACTAGTTTAATGTTGAGGGACGATCGTTCAATCGACGTTCGGCCGAGTCATTCAATTGAATGGTGTCATTCAATGTATGCGCTAGTCATTTAATCGAATCGCAGATTGAACCAGATGATTGCGACATATCCACTGACTTTAGCTACTTATCTGTTTCACTCGTGCACAGAAACATTATGGTTATCAAGCTTTTATCGCTCACTTGGTACTTTGTACTGCAGTTTATGTATGTGTACTATATGCTATAGGTTTAGGTTTAAAGAATTTATTCTCAGAAGATATACAGTCACTTATATGAGAACTTAAAATTAAATAAAGTAACATTTACTACAGTAATTACCGACCAATATCTTTACTGTCCAGTATCTCAAAACTGCTCGAGCGCATTGTATATAAAAGATTTGTGTCCTTTTTAGAAAACAATAAAATTATATCTAATAATTCGGCTTTAGGCAGGGTAAATCGACCGAGGATGCCGTCACACTTTTTACTAACACCGTATCCTCACATTTAGATAAAGGCCTAAAATGTATCGGTGTATTTCTTGATTTAGCAAAGGCGTTCGACTCTATTTCCATTCCTATTCTCCTGAAAAAATTAGAAGCATGTGGTGTAAGAGGAAATCAACTTAAATGGTTTAGTAGCTATCTGTCAGAAAGAACACAATGTATCAGAATATCCGGTTTCAAAAGTAAACTAAGTCCTGTAACTTTTGGCGTCCCCCAAGGCAGCATCCTCGGCCCCTCACTCTTTCTTCTCTACATCAACGACATCGCTAGTCTGAAATTAAAAAACGGAGACGTACAATTTTACGCCGATGACACCGCCCTTATCTTCTATGGCTCCACATAGGAAGAAGTCTATAAAATAACAGAGAGTAATATATCTATTGTAAGAAACTGGCTTAATTATAACCTTCTTACCTTAAAAACATCAAAAACTAAGTACCTCTGCTTCCACAAAACTCTTGCCTCGGCCCCTTCACTAGAACAGATAAAAATCCACTCTTCACACTGCCACCCACTACAGAACATCTCCTGTAACTGTCACTCTATTCTAAGATCTGAATCGATTCGCTACCTCGGTACACAGTTAGACGATAAATTATCTTTTAAACTACATATAGAAGACACATCGAAAAGAGTGCGAAAGATAATGAGTGTTATGCGTAACATACGAGATGCGGTAGACGGACAGTCTTTAAAAACAATTTACTTTGCCCTATGCCAATGTCTCATAAATTATTGTATTCTTGCCTGGGGCGGTTGTGCTTTATCTACTCTTATTTCGCTAGAACGAGCTCAAAGAGGAGTTTTAAAAGTCGCTCTAAAGAAACCCATGAAATACTCGACACAAAATCTCTATGAGGAAACTAAGGTCTTAAGCGTCAGAAAACTTTACTATGTTAGAGTCGTTGAAACTGTTCATAGATCAGTCACAACGTCTAAAAATACTTCGAAGAAATGCTGAGTAGAAGAGTTTACCATATCCCAAATCCTAATGTTAGCACCTCCTTCGCTTATAGGTTCGGATTTTTCTTATACCCTCATATTTATAATAAACTTATAAACCAATTTAATCTAAAAATGCACACACCATAGAGAGCCAAAAAAATCTGTCAAGGTCTCTTTTAACCTTTTTTTTTTTTTTTTTGGGTCGGGAAATGCTATTGCGCATCCCCGGCAGCATTGGGGAAGGACCACCGGGGTATGTGGGACTTGCTACGGCCGAAGAGATGGTAGTGGCCGCAGCTGTATCCACTAAAACCCGACCGTGTTCCTACTACCGCGCAGGACGGTGACACGAGGGCCTATTACATGTCTTCCGTGACTTCCGTCCACGCTTACCTGCTCACCCAAAGCAGGCCCACGCTTTTGGGGTTTTTTGTCCCCCTAGGCCGAACAGAGGCCCCACATGGGGGGCTTGCATAGGCCGGTCGTCTTCTTTGTGTCGCGATGCGCAGAAACACAACGCGCATCGCGACTCTTTCGGGGACTCGGTGCAATGAGTGGCGGCATCCCCATACCATCACCCCGAGTTCCCTGGCTAAGGCGGAATGTCGCGCCCGTTGCGACGTCTTCGCCTTGGCCGTCTTCGCCAGTGGTCGTGCGCCTCTCGCTCCCTGATGCGCTCGGCCTCCTCTTTGGTCGAGATGACGCTAGTCTCTTTTAACCTGCTCATACGATGAAAGTGAAAATATAACACACACACACACACATACACACATACACACATACATACACACACACACACACACACACACACACACACACACACACACACACACACAATAATAATAAAATAGTATATATTTTATAAAAATAAAAATATTCTAAGTTTATTTTGTTCTGTGCTTATAGAAATGAAGAGAAGATTAGTTTTTGTTTTGTTTAACATTTTTTAAAAATTGTAGTCATCATTTCATTTTCTCATTGTTATTTACTTGTTATAAGTTGTAAGCCGCAACCAGACTTTTTCACATTGTAATCCAAGAAATTCCTCCATAAGACAGGCTGCGCCTAGTTTGGAGGATTGTAATGCTCACCTGTACTCAATTTATGGTAATAAAGATATTTGATTTATTTGATTTGATATTTTTTACAGTGGTCATATTACAGTAATGTTTAAAATAAACATTAGTATGGATTGTTTTGAAACTACTATTATTAAAGTATTTGTGGATAAATAGCCAAGGTACGCGATAGAAGCGTGATAGCAATATTGTTTTCGTGTGTTTTTCAATTGTTTCGTAATCGTGTAAAAGGGACAATTGAAAAAATGATTTCTCTCGTGAGTTTTTAACACAATACTGACCTCTGTGCGGCTGCAATCTCCTGGTGCGTGCGTCGCGCCATCGGCGACGCGTCAGCCAGCGACTCAGCGGACGCGACCGCGGGCGCCGGTGCCGCGGACAGCGTGCCGCCGCGCGCGCTCGCCCGACACCGTTCCGCCAGTTGCTCGTCCAGCACGAAGGTTGGATAAGAGTATGTGTGGTCTAGGGATAGTGGTGTGAAATATATTAGTATAATAGGTAGTAAATATTGTCAAGTATAAAAAATAGGGAGTTACGTTACAGCATTACATCTAGTGGTGGTTAATATAACGTATAGCTGAAAAAAGTAGCGCGCTATTTCTTCGCAACGAAAAGCGCGCGCTATAAAACTATGCATAAGACGCTACGTTATAACGTATCGCGCGGTCACTGACCTAGCGCGGCGCCGCTCGCGCTGCCGATCGCGCGCGACTTTCGTTGGTTCGTTGTCGTGTCGTTCGGGTCCAAATCGGGTGAATTCGGCTGTCATAATTTTTTCAGTGTTGCGTTGCGTGCATAGGTAAATTATAATGTTTTATAATCATCAGTAATTGACCCCCTGCTCCGAAGAGCACTGTACTGTAATATAATGGTAACTTCCGTTCCATGTGAACGTATTTTTTCTAAATCTGGATACGTTATTATATTTTTAAATGTAAATAAAATGTTAAAAAAACTGTTATAAAAAAAAGATGTAAAAATAATTTAAGTACTTATATTACCAAAAATAAAAAATTTTAATATTTCAAACATAATAAAATTAACCAAATAAATAATAATGCCTTCAAACGATTATATTATTCTAAGTAATTATCTTTAACAAACACGTTATATCATATTAACTCACCCACCGCGTTATAATTATTAACGAAAGAATTCAATAACGTCGGTAACTTTACAACGTGTCCAATCGATCGTTATAACGTATCATTCATTATAACGTAGCGTCAAAACTAGCGCGCTTGAAAAAATCGAGATTTCATTCGTTATAACTGTTCTAAGTTATAACGTAGCGTCAAAACTAGCGCGCTTGAAATCCGTTAAAACGTAGCGTCAAAACTAGCGCGCTTGAAATTCGTTATAACGTAGCGTCAAAACTAGCGCGCTTGAAATTCGTTATAACGTAGCGTCAAAACTAGCACGCTTGAACGAATCGAGATTTCATTCGTTATAACGTAGCGTCAAAACTAGCGCGCTTGAAAAATGTAGCGTATTCCGTCTAGCGCGCTATGAAAATATAGCCGTTAGGAACACCACTGATTACATCTATAGTTTGTGCGTTTTAAGATGATATGGGTGACAGTTCTTATATATTTCTTGCTACGGATTTTTTTTACAAGAAAACAAAAAAAAAACAAAATGTAATAAATTATATTTCATCTACAAAAACAAATGTTTTCTATAATAATTGTAAATGAATAAAAATGAAAAGTTTCTAAATCCTAACTTATTAATATAAAATTATAAATATTAGCAGTGAAATAGGAGTATGAAATTATTGATACGAAAATATTTGAAAAATGTCAGATGCATGAAACGGAACTTATGCCGATAGTGATTGACACTGTTGAATCGAAATCAAATCGATAAAAAGGGCGGCCATCTTTTAAGATTTATCGCCGGCGCCACTCTGAAACGTCAGTACGAAATCGATAATTTCGATTGCAATTTCTTTACGAAGTGATTCGATATTTTTAAATTATCGATTAATTTGTTTAGGTACCTTCCCTACTATTGACAATTTTTATGTGTCACGCATATCATCTTAAAACGCACAAACTATAGAATATGATGCCGTGACATGGCTCCCGATTTTTCATGTCCATTCGATCAGTTAATTATTCGAAAAAGCACAATCCTTGGTACACAATACACAAGCACAATTAACGACTACACTTATTCACAAAATTTGCATTGCCGCCATTTTGCACATTGAAATAATTTATATTTTGTTTCTTTGTTGCTGATATTTCGTATGCCTTTTTATGTGCTGTGTGTATAAATGATTTATTATTAATATTACCGCTCGGCGGATCGGGCGGGTCCGGCGGCAGGACGAACACTGTCCGCTCGGACGCGTCCGTAGCCCCGCCCGCTCCCAACAGCGGCTCGTCCGCGCCCACCCGCTCCGTGCATTCGTCGAAAAAGGACAGGCCCTGCTCCGAACACACGAATGACCGCTCCTCGATAAATCGTGTGAACATTTGTGTTCGCATCATCAGCTCGTAGAACCGTTGCTGCGACTAAAAATTTAATAATATAATATTTATTTTATTAACATCAGCTTAAGGATGTATATAAGGTCAAATTCCGTAGTAGTACTACATCCAAGTAAAAAATTGGACACCCAGACACTTATTATTAATTATAATGATTATTTATAGTCGATTTTTAAGGAATTATTCGATGTTTAATTATTATTGAAAAAAAATTTAGATGTAATTTGACCACCGCAAAAACAATGGTCGTCAATGATTGTGTCCGTTTCGCATGCGCAAAGATAAAAATCAGTTTAGTGTCAGTGTTAGTGTCATGTGCCAAAATCTGACAGAAATTGATTCAAATTTCTATTATTGCACATGCGCGAAAGCTGCACATGCGCATTGAAATGAAACGAATATGTCTAATCTAACAGCTGTATCGCCATTACTTTTCGAAGGAAAGTTTTCATCAATTTCAATTTGAAATATTTCCGCGGAATCAATGGTGAACCCACTTTTATTTAGGCTTAAAAAATCGCAAATCTTACAAAGAAATTGATAACCAGTTTTTTAGCCGTTTATCTTTGATAGAAAGTTCCCAATTCTGACGAATTCTCAAAAATTGTACCACTTCCGGCAAAAATTACGCATGATTCATGGAAATTTTAAAATGAATTATTTCACATAACTTGTCGGTAAGGTATTGATTTTTTGGTATCAATCGATGCAGGATGTTTTATTCTATTATATATTTCGAATTTAGGTCAGAATCTTTGAATTTATAAATGTTATATACATCCTTAAGTATTAAGCTAGAAAGCAACCCTATTGCTAAGTACTCACATACGGTTTTGCTCGATAGTTTTACTCCAAATCGAGTAATAATTACTGTGTGGTCCGCAAAACTGACAGCTCGAAGGCTCGCATCGAGCCGCTCGAAGGATTGGTGGAACCGGATCGAGCCGGATTGATGCATTCCATCAAATATATCGATTTAGAATAAAACTATCGAGCAATGCTGAATGTGTGGACGAAAGCCCGAGCCGCGGGTTCTGCTCGACGTTATTGCTTGGTTGAGCAAAACCGTATGTGAGTACTTAGCATAAGGGCCTGTTTCACCACTTCCTGATAAAGTGCCGAATAGGCTATTCACAACTTATTTGACAGATTCTCCATACTCCATCTGGTATGTTAAGTGGTGGATAGCTTATCAGGAAGTGGTGAAACAGGCCTTTACTCCTATGTAGAAGAAATTATTTAAGTCTTCGACTACAAAACCTAGTTTATCTTAAGATACGGTAAGTATGACATCGATAGAGCTCGTTTATTTTTCAGAAGAAAATGACTACTATACAAAATAGTACCTACAACAATGCATATATATATATATATATAATCTCAGTCCATTATTTTACTATTGTGCTTACTTACTAATATAATGAAGCATAAAGCATCTTCATATAAAATTATGCGACTCAAGATAACTTTAATCGCTCGTCTCACATCCTCAACTACATATTATATCACATACCTTTTCCCTCGACCGCATAAACGAGTCCATATGGAACAACGCATGGGGGTCCGTGGTGCCGACGGTCGGTGCCTTGGTGATGGGTATGAGGTAGTTACGGTAACCCTGTAGCGTCACCGCCATGAAACGCAGAAACGCCTCCTGAATTTTCAACTCTAGGGCTTGCTGAAAAAATAGCAGTTTATACCTATGATACTTTTTGGAACGAAGTTCCTTATAGCGCATTGCGAAAGGGGGCTAGACGGAAAAATTAATACCACAAGTTGTAACAACACTTTTCGCTCTTTTTCTCTGTCTGTCTCTCTTTCTCTGTCTCTCATAGAAAGCAAGCCAGTTATTTACGTTTCGTTTTTCTATTCCGCATTGTACAGTGTGGTATTGCGACGATTTTTTGTTGAGTGTATAAAACGAACTTCGTTCCATCCGGGTGTCCCATTGACACTTCTCATTTGTTTCAAATAATCTATTCGATATTTGGATTGTTAACATAATGACTATAAATTTAATTCAAGCGAATAATTGCTATGCTTCACAGGTAACTTAAGAGCCCGGGTTACCCTCGAAATTCTGATACATACGTAATACCAAAATCATTTTGTCATACGAAAATATTTAACATGTTTGAGTTATTTTTCAGCTTAAAATAGTAATTACCTAGGTTCCTGAACAAAAATTAACTTCAAAATATTTAAACACTAAAAAAAAATTTTTTGTGTATAAATTTTTTTTACTAAATTTACTACAAAATATTTCAACTCTAAAAAATATTTTTTAGTGTTAAAATATTTTGTAGTAAATTTACTATTTATTTATATATTTTTTAGTGTTTTACTCTATTTTTTAGTGTTTAAATATTTAGTAGTAAATTTAGTAAAAAAAAATTATACACAAAAAAATTTTTTTTAGTGTTTAAATATTTTGAAGTTAATTTTTGTTCAGGAACCTAGGTAATTACTATTTTAAGCTGAAAAATAACTCAAACATGTTAAATATTTTCGTATGACAAAATGATTTTGGTATTACGTTTGTATGAGAATTTTGAGGGTACCCGGCCCCTTAAAGAAAAAATGTCATAACGGTTAAATTACAAAAATAAATTAATAATTTTTTAGAAACTGTTGACAGTTTCATACCTCTTTTCGTCTCTTCTGAAACTCTCTGTCTAGACTCGTTGTGGGCTCTCCGTTGTATTTGCTGTCGTTAGAGTGAACTGGAGATGCTAAAAGTATAAAGCAATATATAATAATTATTATTGTCTGTCGTAAGTAAGTATTAAATGACTGTGTTAGAATTTTGTTTAGGGTTTTTTACACAATCGCTTATAAGTAACAAATAGCTTATATGGTAGTTCTATCCATATTGCTTGATAAAAAGCATAGAAAAATCTGAACAAGTTATGTAGCGATTGTTAAGCAGACCCTTAATAATAATAACTGTTACGTACCCAGCATACCAGGGCGAATGTTCGCAAACAGTTGCTCCAATGTTTGTCGAAGTATTCTCGCTTGCCGTTTTGGTAAAAGTTTCAGGGAAATGTGTCGTTGTGACTCGCATATCTAGAAGTAAATGTAAAGGTGATTTTCCGATCTTTAATAGAAATATTAGGACACAATAATAATAAATAATAATAATATCTATGGACGCTTCACACCACGTCAGTCTGGCCCCGTGCTAAGTACCTGAAGGACTTGTGTTACAGGTAGCAGACAACGGAAATATATTTAATACTTTTATACTATACATATATTTAAGATTTTTATTATATGATACACATTTAATACACATCCATGACCCAGGAACCTTATAAACTTTTTGTTCCGTCGGAGGGACTCGAACCCGCAACCTCCGGCTTGAGCCACCAACGCGCTCACCACTGCGCCACGGAGGTCGTCGTCCACAATTAACAGCAGAAAAGTTACACTTATCGATTTTGTTATTACTTTACCAGTATTTGCTTATAGTTGCGACCATAAATACTGTGTTAATCCAAAGCGTAACCTAAACTACTACCATAAGTAAACTACCATACATCAATTTCATTAAAATTCGTTCGGTTTTCAAATGCCATGAGGGCATTTTCTATAATTAACTTTTATATTAATTTAATTATTATTTATTATGTAGATATTGTATTTCGATTACTTACAGTGATATTGTTAGTATCCAAGTCCACACATGTTACATCGGGCGGTGGCTCATACAAGTCGAAAAACCTAGAGTCAACCCCTATTAGATATGGTAAGGGCGCGTGTAGAACTTCCGCTAAACCTGAAATAGAAAACGTAGCTATAGCTGATACACACCTCTTTTTTAACGAAACTATTTACACGATATTAAAGCTTGTGTCATGCTGTCTCCGTCTGCCAAATGATGTTTCTATATCGTTCAGAATCACAGAATACAAATTACTCTTCAGAATAGAAAGTAACAAATTACCTAATGGACAGAGTGGTATGTAGGGGCACTGCCACTTGAAAGGGAACAGGAGACTCGATACTGCTTCGGAAACCGCCGTCAGTGTGTCCGGTCTGCAACGAATTTTGAGCTTTAAGATCTTGTTCAGAAAGGACGTATTAGCGAAACATAAATAGTAAATACTCGTAACGATTCTCGTGTAATAGCAATACTACATTATCAGATTCAAATGCTTTTATGATGCGACCTTTTAAAATTATACGCCATACGACAATAGCAGTTTATGGCGACGCTGTCGGCGTCACGCTGCCGCATAGCGACATCTATTATGCCTCTTTAGAACCTTTACGCCTAATAGATTTCGTAGTTTATCTATAATTAACTTGGAATGAGGTTGGTAGCGCCATCTTTGGGGTAATGGTGCAACTATTATAACTCTTTGTTGGGATATCTGATATTTTTACCAGTTATTTTCCTTTTTTATTAAACTATTTCTTAATTAAATAAAAAGTATTGTTTTGAATTACATTTACCTGAAGATAATTATATTTTTAACTCAAATTTAAAAAAAAAATGTTGATAACCTTTTAATTTGCCTCCTTTGACCACTGTAAACTTAAAAAAAAAACAGTTGTGCCCGTGGGTATAAAAGCCGACAGATTTTGCATATCATCCTTTTACATGTTTTCAAGGCCCCCAGTTTTCGGTGAGTGAGTGTTTTGGTGTGTGTCTTGTAGGATTTCCTAATGTACTTATGTTTTAATTCCTTTTCATTGTAAATTCAACTTTATCCTGTATTTGGTTTCTTATTGTAGCGAAAATCGCAACATTGTGTATTTGTCTCAATTGTAAAATTTCTCTTTGTGACAAGACCACGTGTTTGAAGGCTTCCTGTTTCAACTTGTTATTTTGTAAAGTAGATTCTATTTGTAATACTAACTTTCTAATATTAATTCTTTCACCGTGGTCAAATTATTTTCTTGGTTTTCTTTGATATCATAACAAAATTGGCCCTGACCTAGTTTTAAATGTCATTGTCAGAAGTTCAATAACCTTTTTGCTCTTTAACTGTATTTTGATATTTTCTAAATTCCTTTTTTTTTAATTAGTGTTTTTAATGTTTGTAATGGACTCGCAAACACGTGCTCAAGGCTCGGATCTCGGACACGTGCTTTGCGGGCCAGCAGTGTTCCTTTTATTAAGGCCTGCCTCGAACATTCCAGGGGTGCTACGTTCCGGAGCAGCTCCTTGTTCTCTGCTACGCTCCGTCTGGACTCTTCTTCTACGTTTCGAGCAACTTCTCCACTCTACTTGGAAGCAACTGAGCTCCGTCCAGGCTGAACTCCGTCCTGGTTGCTCCAGGATCCGGTTTGGAGGATCCATCTCCCCACCGGCTCGCCACGTGTCAGCCCATGCCGTCTGATTGACGCAACTCTCGCCACACACCGAACTTGCCACCATCTACGGGATCCCGATCGTCTTGGCCTGAACACCTGGCAATCGACGCTACGCCTGTTACCGGGATCACGGAGACTTGAGGAGCTGGAGTCCCGCAAGTCGCTGCCTGTCCCCAGATAAGTGTCGTGTCCCTAAACCCGTGAGCTAAAGACCGAGAAATTGACTGAGGTTAGGATTCGTACCCGCGAAACCCGCTCTCCGACTGTCTAGGTTTTCTTTTTGTTTAATTGTTTAGTATTTTAATAAATTTGTTAAATTTTTAAATTCTTTTTATTTATCTCTTTTTTTTATTGTCCCTGTGCCGGCCAGGTGACAACGCAATGTTAAGTACAAAAAGGTCGTATCCTAAAACATATAAATCAAATATCAGTCGTGTTACCCGATTTTTACCAACGTCAATAACATTTCATGAGAATAACATTATGATGCTCCCTCGCCGGGAGCATTCGCTTGTAATGTAACGTTACAGAGTCGAGCATTACAATGCGCACCCTGTAATGATACAAAACCGAGCATTACAATGCGCACCGTGTAATGGTACAGTGTGTAATATCTTGATACAACTCGTAACATCAACTAGCTATGGACTGCTCAAAGTCGAATATTACATTACACGCGAATGCTTGTCAGTCAGGGAGGTAGTATTGTAATGTAATGCTCAAAATCGAATGTTTAATGTTACATTACACGCACGTAACGTAATTCTCAAAAACGAATCTATAATGATACATTACAAGTGAATGCTCGCGGTGAGGGAGCACCATTATATAGTTGGATAGACAACATATTCAAACAAGAAACGAAACTGCATTGATCAACATAATATTTTAAGTAGTAGCTTTAAGGCACTGTTAATATTACAACGCGTAAGAATAATAATAAAGAGAGATTCAAAACAATGTGACATAATATTAAGATAAGTGTGTATTTGTTTAAGTACCTGAGCGAGTGTATGAGAATCTTCTGTTCAGTCACGGCCAGAGCTAGTAACAGCAGGCAGTGGTCGGGGCCAAGATTCAGTAGGAGCTGTCTGAAGCCCGCCGCGCTGCGGGCTAGAGGCTGCTCATCGTGACGAGTGATCAGCACGCGCCCGCCGCCTGTCAACTAAAAAGGTTTTAAGTTAATACCTTAACACTGTAGCACCTCCATCGTGGATATCGCAGACACAATAGATTTTCAATTATTTACGGCAGCCGGCTGCGGCTTCGGGATGGATGGGTTAATACCTCGATCGTGGGAATCGCAGACACAATAGATTTTCAATTGTTTATATGCGACAGCCGGGTGCCGGGTGGGTTAAAGCAACAAACCAGTTTTAATGAACTTCATTTATCTTTTTAACCGACTTCAAAAAAGGAGGTTATCAATTCGATCCGTATGTATGTAATTTTAGTTGAGATTGACAAATCAACCAGATTCAAAAATATCATTCAGGGCAACGTCTGTCGGATCCGTTAGTATTATATTGTATTTTCATGTTTTCAAGTGGAATAAAGTTTACCTGTAATAATATTCTTGGATCGGGGAAAGGAACTTCCTCCAATAAGTGGATGATGTATCGCTCTATGGGTATGTTCAGGGGCTCCTTACTCCGAGACATGTCCTGTAATGATTCATATACATAATGTTAATTAGATTTGCAAAATAAGTAAAGAACTACGATAACATGGCGCGCCCCTCCAAATTACTCTTTCAATGTGTGTAGTCACATCCTTATGAAAGAGTTTGTATATAGTAAGTATTCAACCAATCAACCAGTACTCGTAATATTTCACTTAATGTCACTTATTAATAATTACTAAGATTTGTTGGTCAACTAATCATAACTAGCCTACCGCGTAAGACAACGCACTTCAAACGTTTTGACAACGCACTTCGAACGTTTTGAATTTTGGAGGGGCGCGCCATGTTATCGTAGTTTATCTCTAGCTGGTCTGATGTTCATTCATTCGTACGTCGCTTCTTTATAAATTTCGTGGTGACTAAACGGCTTCAGCCTCCTAATTAAGCAACCTTGATGAACTTAAATGTAATTGCTTATGGCCAAAACTTTGACGTTTTAACTTTTTAAAACACAATAATTTAAACAGTTGTAATGTTTTAACAATACTTTGACGTTTATACTTTTTAAATTAACTTTTAAATTATCCACCACAATCAACACACTCACCAGGACGTACAGCAGCCAGCGCTCGAAGGGGTCGCTGAAGGGCCAGCGCGACAGCAGACAGAGGCACTTGGAGACGTGCGTGGCATGCGTGCGGTGCGACACGCCCGCGCGCCAGCCCAGCGCCTCCGCCTGCGACTCTGTCAGCGATGACGACAGTTACACTGATGTCAACCTGCGACACTCACCAGGACGTACAGCAGCCAGCGCTCGAAAGAGTCGCTGAAGGGCCAGCGCGACAGCAGACAGAGGCACTTGGAGACGTGCGTGGCGTGCGTGCGGTGTGACACGCCCGCGCGCCAGCCCAGCGCCTCCGCCTGCGACTCCGTCAGCGACGATGACGGGTACGGCTCGTAGAACGTCACCGCTGAACCGTACACCTGATGGAGAATGAGATGTTTAGCAACAAACATATTGTTAAGCAATTTAAGGGTGCGTTTCCACTGAAACGGAGCGGAGTTAAGCGGTGCCCGAATTGACCAATCGTGCTATTCCAGCGGAATGACAGCGAAGCGGAGCGAAGATTTCGAGCATGGTGATTGATCAATTCGGCACCGCTAAGCTCCGCTCCGCTCCGCGTCAGTGGAAACGCGGCCTAACTGTCACGTGAGCGTGACTACTATAAATGTCAGCGAGTCCGACACAACTTCGTAGTAAGGGGTATCCGAACTTCGGAGTCGGGTATCCGAAGATTAAAGCGTCTCCCAGACAGACGCGGCCTGCGGTGGCGGCGGCGGTGGCGGTTAGTTGTATAACTTGCGAGTTCTATAAACGACACAGACACACGCGGCCACGCGGCCAAGCCATCCAACTGACCGCCACCGCCACCGCCACCGCCACCGCAGGCCGCGTCTGTCTGGGAGACGTTTTAAATGCGCGGTTTCTAAACACTAGAGGTAACACATGTCTAACTTCTTAGTGTTGCGAGTGTCCTGTTCTCATCAAATCTGCTCATTACCTGGTTCATTTTATTTCACCGTAACCATAGCTGTCACATTACTACAAAAGACGCGCCAAATAAATGACGCACTACAGTCCTACAGATTCAAATCAAATTGATTACTTCCCCAAAAAAGAGTCCAAAGCGGTAGCCGTTAGTTACACAACTCTATGTGTTTTTAACTGACTTCCAAAATGGAGGAGGTTATCACACCCCATACACAATGTTAAAGAACCTATATTGAAGCACATTTAACCTTATCAGTAGCATCAGCGACCGTCAGCACGAAGGTGGAGAATATCGGTTTGGGCGACAGCGCGTGGTTGGGCCACAGCTCGAGAGTCGCGCCCATCGGCAGACAGAACAGCGGCACCGACGTCGGGAACACTAGACTCCGCCGGTCTACTAGGGGATACCTGGAAAATACATGCACCATGCATGGACTTAAAATCCGTGATAAATATCAATTTCTTGCTACAGTGGCTAATTTTTATTTTTTATCATGGGGTGCGTCAAAAATTTTGCTTTTCAAAAGGGTTCCGCCACCATATTAAGAACCGCTGGTTTAGTTCATAACCTATTAGTTCTTAACCTATATCACTAGCACCAGATTAAGTTTAAGTGAGCCGTAGATCATTTTATCTCTCTCATTTATCGTATTTTTGAAAGAAAAGAAGTAATATTTTTGGTTTAACTTTAACCCTTAGGTTGAACTGGTCCTTACAGCCATACCATCGCGTGTTAATTAGTTTGCCGTAGTGAAAGTCACTTAACACAGTCATAATTCCTTCAAACATTCATCGCATTTTACAAAACACTTCATAGTTCACACAATGCAAAGCTTTGAATGAAACAGTTACCTTCAATTTTCACTTTTAAGTAATTTACGTTCTTTAATATTTGTGTATTGATTCTTCAAGTAAGAATTTTTAATCTAGAAATTCCTTATTTGCATGCGTACTATTCCATATTGATTTTGTAAAATCTAATACGAAAGGATGTCTATTAGCTTTTCACCCTACACTGCCGAATTTAGATGAAATTAAGTATGAAGTTCTGGGATATGATTTAATATAGGATAGCTTTTAGCATAGCGTGGCGTGTAGCGTGGTAATTAAGATGAGTTGGGATTTATTACATTTTGCGGTGACCTGCTTGCGGTCATGTTGATGTTGTGCAACTCTAAGGTTGGGTTGGTGCAACTTACTTTAACTATAACTGTAACTTTAACTATAAATTTAACTATATCTACAGTGCAAATTGTCAAATCTTTGGTTAAAGTTAAATATGGCGTCATATCTAAACTTTTCGTGAAAATTTACTATTTCTGGCAAAAGAAAATCGACGGAGCCCGCGATCCTATTTCTGGGTGTTGTGGTCTACGTTCCAACCTAACCTAAGTCCAAAAGTAGGTTGGTTAGGTTGGAACGTAGACCACAACACCCAGAAATAGGATCGTGGCCCCGCGTAGCGGGGCTCCGTCGACTTTCTTTTGTAGTAGTTTGTCAAAATGGCAGTCTCGATTCTATGTATTATGCTACATTTGTTTAATACAGGAGAATCAATTCCGAATACTTTGAAAATTGTATTTTTTTTTTGCCAGAAATAGTCATGCGCCATCATAACAATACTAGTTCTGATGTTTACAGATTATAACGCGACTGTAAAAAAAAAACGGCCTCAAAATCGCTATAATACGGAATATTTACCTACAGTGTTATATTTTTCCTGACGATTTTTACTGATAATTCAATTTTTAATACCCTCAATCCCGTTACCTGTAACTTGAGCTTCAATAAAAAAATAAACACAACAGACATCTGTGAATTTCTGCAGTCAAAGTTAAAGTTAAAGCTTAAGGACGCCTTATTTAACTATAACCATAACTTTAACCTTAACTTTAAATTTAACCACGACTCTGGTGCAACCCACCCTAAAATAATTTTAACGCGTTGTGACTGAAGCTATAGTTCATACTCGTACAGTGACTTAATTAGAGTTCGCATGATTTTTGAAAATATTTGATGATTAGTCGTCGCGACAGTTAATTTACTCTGTACAAAGAAAATCATTATATATTATGTACAATTATTATTTTGTAAAAATCCAGGTTAAATTCATATTATTTATTTATAAATAATGCCTTTTAATTATTGTAATGACGCAATTATTCTTTATATGAATTAATTGTGCTACTTTGTCTCTTTATCACAAAATATTTCATAAACATTATCCCACCAAAAAACATTTTCATGTAAAAATGCTGCCAAGATGAGAACATAATAGTTCGTGGTGTCAAAAAGTAGTGAGATCTCATGTAGAGCCAAGTTTCAAACCATACACACTCAGCCCTAAATCTAAAAACCTTAATTTTACACATAAATCGCGGCAAAACACTTGATTGTATAATGTGAATTAATGTGTCAGTCGCACGAGAAGAATCTAAAAACTCTACACATTAGTCAAAATCAGTGGCCTGGCTATTTTGTTGCGGTTAATATAAAAGTTATTGAGTAAATACAACAGAAGAGTAGTTCAAAGCAGATAGCATGACCAATAACAAAATGGCCAAGCCACCCATTTTGACTAATTTGTAGAGTGTTTAGATTCTTCTCGTGCGGCTGACACATTATATATCAAGTGTTTTGCCACGATTTATGTGTAAAATTAAGGTTTTTAGATTTAGAGCTGAGTGTGTAAGGATTGAAACTTGGCTCTCCATGAGATCTCACTACTTTTTGACATGCCTATTTTGCTCTATATCAATAAGGGCAACAGGTAGGTACTTGATTTTTTCTCAAAGTCCTTAATAATATGTGTACATTAATATCTAATAATAATATTAAAATAAAATAAAAAATAAGGGGGGCTCCCATACAAAAAACACAAATTTTGGCCTAATTTTGCTCTATAGGTAAGTGTACGGATATAAGTTAGGTTGGGTTTGATAATTTTTTTGTTGTTTCTGTACTACTAATAGTACAATAACAACAAAAAAATCAAATTTCAGCTTTCTCGACTTCAGGAAGTACCCTAACAGTTTTGATGATAGGTGAGTCAGTGCCAAAATTGTGGGCTTTTGGACACTTATAAAATCTAAAGTATAATAACTACGATATTCAAACTTTGCGCATTTCATTATTTCACTCATGTCATTATATCCCTAAAAATTTCAAGTATCTGGCATTATCCAAATGAAAGTTACGAGGATTCAAAAATACGACGAAACGTTTCGAGAAAAGGTAGGTAGTGCCCTTGAAGCGCTTCGCTTGGCTCATCTTGGCGGGGGCACTCCCGTGCTCCCAGATTCTAAAATATATCTTGTAAATAACATAATATTATAAACATTTAAAAACTTAACAAAGATAACGGATAGATATAACGGTTGTAATATGAACTCTACTGGGTATTAAAATTTCTACTTTCTATGAATAAAATTATAAGTACGATTAAGACAGTATGAAAGGTTTAAAACTAGGACATTTTTACGGCAATATTTTATATTATGTTGAGGTTTCTATGTCTTATTAAAACAAAAATATGAAGACTAATAAAAGATGCGAAGGACTTTGGTTCTTACAAAACCTTTAATGAACATATTTAGCTGTAAATATGAATAAATTCCAACACATAATTAGAATAGCCACCCTGAAAATACCTCAATCGCTGTTATACGTATTTACTCGCTAAAATATTAACATTGTTATGGCATACTTTTACTATACTGATAAAAAAACAATGTGTATACAGACATCGTAGTTATACAGTGCTTAGTCCATGTCTGTCGAGCAACTTTTCTAACATCGGACTAGAGCAAACATTGTATAACTATAACCAATGTTTTTTTTAACAAACATTGTAATTCAAATTACAAATGATTCTATTCATTTATGTCAAGATTACAAACTATAGAATTTTTAACCTCACTCTTCTGTAAATTGGTATTATTGCACTTGTAATATACCTTTTTTTTAACATGGGGAAATGCTTTACGCATCCCTGGCAAATTGGGGATATCGGCCGGGGATGTGGGACTCCTGCGTAGTTTACCCACTAAAACCCCACTCATCGCTTATGGCGCTATATTGAAAAAACTGTCCTTTTTGACGTAATACTATAGGACAGGGGTCACCAATTAGTTTCGTTCGGGGTCCATATTAAGAAGTGAAATGACCTTCGCGGTCCACATATAAAAAAATAAGTTTGGAGTAAAATGTTGGTGCAAGCTATTGTCATTAAATCCTGGAGATGTTGATCAGTGTCGAAACGGAAGCTTATATTTTTTAACGAAGTTCATCTTCGAAAATGTTTCGTCAGCACCAAGGAACTTAGAGTTACTCTAAGTTCCTCGGTCCGCACACAATGGGTCGGCGGTCCGGATGCGGACCGCGGTCCGCCATTTGGTGACCCCTGCTATAGGACCCTCAGAAATGTTACAAATCTGGTAATGAGATATACATATCTTCATAGCCTTATCTAGGTTTGAGAAGAACTAGAAACACGATTAATGTATTTTGCCTCGATACATTTAATTTTCGAAATGACCTCTTAAAAATACGAAATTTGAAGATTATTTTTAAACGAAAATAGATGTATTGTAGGAAATTAGTCTAATTGATAGACACCTTTGCAACTCAAAATCGTATAGAAGTATAGAAGCATTTTGCTTAAATGCTCGTTATTTTTTAAATGATTATAATTACGTTTTTAACCGACTTCCAAAAAACGAGGAGGTTATAAGGGAGCATACCCATACTACGTGACCTACTTTTTAAGATTTTTTGATCCCCTCCCTCCCCCTGGTGACCATGCGTAGTATATGCCAAGACACCCCCCCCCCCCCTTCAATTGTTCACGTGGTATTGACAAGAATTTTTTTAATCATTTTGTAAGTAGAAAGAGTAGATAGCAAATGAAAATAATTTGCCTCATAATAATTATTATTTGTGTTTATTAAGTTATTTATTCCAAATGACTCTTTGCATGTTTATAATAATTATTAATACTTAAAACAAATACTGGACACCATTATTTAAGATGCTACCAATATCTACTTTGCATGCTTTTATTGAAAGTAGCAGCGCTGAATGAGCAAATTTTTTTTCACTTTTGTATGGGCAAGCGCCCCAGTGTAACGAGTTTCTCCATACAAAAGTGAAAAAAAAAACAGTGTGTGAAATTCACTATGTAACTTATAAGGAAAACATACACTTTAGGGTAAAGTATTATCACTTACATTTATGTATAACTAGATGATGCCCGCAACTCCGTTGCGCCAAAACTCGTTCGCGTAACTCGCGTGGGAACCGTACATTTTTCCGGGACAAAAACTATCCTATGTCCTTTCTCGGGACTCAAAGTACCTCCATGCCAAATTTCAGCAAAATCGGTTCAGCGGTATGAGCGTGAAGAGGTAACAGACAGATAGACAGACAGACAGACACACTTTCGCATTTATAATATTAGTATGGATGGAAGTATGGATATAATATAATATTAGTCCAAAATTACAATACAATAATCAGAGAAATTAGCTTCTAGGCAGATGGCGGACCTAAGTAATTTGTTCGCGTTTAAAGCTTTATGGCTTAAAGTTAAACCCAACCGACAGATCACAATAATTAACATTGAATTGACATGATCCGACGACATGACGTTGATCTGTCACCTACCTAGGAATCAATTTTCTCGATGGTAGCTATTTTAGTCACGACTGTACAGTGCTCCCAAAGTGATAATGCGCATAGAAATTTTCGAAAATTCTCGGCAACGGTTGTATTTCCCGAGCGACGACGGTAGACGCTATTGCATTTTCTAATTGCACTGCGTTTAAGATACATGACGTGTTAGTCAAAGTTCGTCGTGATATTCCTGTAGCTTTTGTAACACGGTCATTATTCACAGCCATTTATGCGCAATATTAATTTGGAAGTACTGTAGTTCAAATTGTAATCGAACACCAAATATAGTAAATGATCACCAAGCTTCAAAATGCCTGACAACAACAGAGCCTGTTTTTTTTAATGGCTGTTGGCTATAAATAATAAAATACCCATAATAAATGCCAGTGTCAAGTATTAAATGGCGAAATTGACTACGTGACAAAACTCTAGACCCCCTCCCCTCCTCTTGTGACCGACCCCCCCTAAATGGGTCACGTAGTATGGGTACATACCCATACATAGGGAACATTCCCTAACATGTTCGGCTGTGGATATATATTTTTTTGTATGTTCAACGATTACTCCGCCGTTTGTGAACCGATTTTCGAAATTTTTATTTTGTTGTATTAGGTTTCACTCCAATTTGGTACCATGTTCACAAAAGTGGTGACCTGATGATGGTATCCATGAGTAATCGAGGGAACTCCTCGAAATTTATATGGAAACATATGGTGATTTTAGTTTTATGAGAAGCATCCTAAGCATATGCTACCAAAACGCAAAATTTTGCACCGAGGTATACTATGGTTCCGAAGATACTAAGAGAACTCGGGATTCCTTATAGATACAAGTTTGGGAGTTTAGGCGCTGTTTTAAGAACTGAAAGCATATGCTACTATGCAAATTACATTCATAATTATCATCATCATTACCACGTCACCAAATACCAATGTCACCAAATTCAACCTTATCTCCAGAGCATAAGGCACATATTTGACATTACTTCTGAGAAATTAAAGTTGCTTCGATAATGTAACATTTTGTCTCACTTCGCCGAGATATTCTGGAAAACAACCTAATTTCAACCTTTTGCATTGGGTTTAGCGTTCATAGTACAATAACTGTCTGCGGTCTCGCATATCTGCCATGGCTGTCAAGCGAGCGGCGTGGCGGCGCGGGCGCGCGGGCCGGGTACTATGTGCACTGCGTCGTGCGACAAGTCGAGCGAGTGCCAGCCTATTGAAACTAGTCCGGTGACCGGCTACTTAGCACGTCACACGTGTTCACTTCGATTTTTTTTATTGTATTGTTTAAAATTATCTGCAGGCTGCAGCTGATATTATAATATTTTGTAAGTGTGACTGTAATAAGATACATAGAATAATATACGGGTGTATTATTCTACGTATAATACGCGATGGCTTACTAGGTAACTAAAAAGAGTGAAATTATTATTTTTAACAAAAAATTAAAACCGACTTCCAAGGTAAAAACAATAATAACATCCTTATAATATGAACTAAAAAGTATTAAATAATTATCTAATAGTACCTTTTTCCGAATTCGGCTAAAACTCAACTATTTCTGTACTCAATCTTCATAATTTTGAAGTCGGTGCCAGTTCCAAAAGTTTCAAATATTCTGTCAGAGAACTGAAGATTCATCTGGTACCGACTTCAAAATGATGAAGATTGAGTACAGAAATAGTTGAGTTTTAGCCGAATTCGGAAAAAGGTACTATTAGATAGGAATAATTATTTAATACTTTTTAGTTCATATTATAAGGATGTTATTATTGTTTTTACCTTGGAAGTCGGTTTTAATTTTTTCGCATGTTTTCCGAGCGAGCCGATAGCTTCTGGCCGCAGCGTATTCACGACTTTATAATCATACAAATTAAGTATAAAATTGCGCTTGCGGTAAAATTACTTTCGATATAGCGCCTTAAGGCAGAGTTGCGGGTACGATGAAACCTACGGCAACACTTGTAATATACCTAGGAGTCGTCAATTTAGTGGTTGTTGATGATGATATACAAACAGAAGGTCAAATGCATTCAAAATACATACCTAAACAGCACTTCTGGTTTGTACGCTATAAGCGGCGGCCGGTTCATCGACTTCTTGTAACACAGGTATACGTCACTGCCCATTAGACCTGCAATAAAATTACTTTTTAAATGAAGTCGGTTAAAGACGATCATTAGATCCTTGATATATTTGATGACAAAAGAGATTATTGTGGTAATTAAGTGTAAGCGCTCACATGAGGACCAAAGACTTGTTACAAACTTAGATTTAGACTTGCCTTACGTCCATACTAATTTATAAATGCGAAAGTGTGTATATCTGTCTGTTACCTCTTTACACCTAAAACGCTAATCCGATTTTGCTGAAATTTTATATGCTGATACTTTGAGTCTCGGGAAAGAACATAGGATACTTTTTATCCCGGAAAAATGTACAGTTGCCTAATGACACAAGCTATCGTGTCCCAAGTGAGCGCTAGGTCTTAATGTTTCCAATATTTTCTGAAAGAGCCGCTAATAACAATAAATTGAATGTCATCTCTACACACATAAAACTTCCATAGTTTTATTTACATTAACAATCGAGTTGCAAAAAAGGTTTTATTGTTTGAATACAAAATTGCACAAAGGTCAAAGTCAGTTGAATTATTAACACTGAACGCCGAGGTAAAGTATGAACATTGAACTGCAATCATGTAATTGCAGTCAATATCATACCGCAGGACAAACCCTCACCAGTACTTTTTTACCTCTAAAAGAACCTTTATGACAATGACATAAAGATTACTTTTATACAAACTTTGGGGTAAAAAACTTTGACCAGAATTTGTTTTCTGGCTGACTTCAATAACTTTTTTCTTTAAAAATCTGATGTTGCTTACAAATACAATTTTGCGTGCAATGGCCTAATTTGGCTGTAGTATTCTATTCAACTTTGTTACATTTTCCGAAGATATACAATTACAGTAGGCAAAGGTTTCAAAGATTTTATTCATAAACTTAAACGTGAGCTCTCAATACGAATATGCTTACGAAAATTGCTTTATTTCCCATAAAAATCAATACTTAACATCAACGTGAGTCAGAGGGAAAGACTTGTTAAATGCAGTCATTAGCATTCAAGGCCCGGCGACGATCATTGTAATTGTCACCGGAAGTTCCGAACGGCCTATTGTAAATCGTTATTAAAAAAGGCACGATAAGATTATACGGGGAATTTGTTTGACACAGTCATGGCACAATTTAAATTGTATACAGTAGAGCCTATAAATACTAGACCGCTGCGACCGCAGCACGCACACAGTAGCGTGATTTCAGTCAACTTGGTGTAGCAAAATAATAGAGCATCTCTTGAGACTTTTATGTGTTTAGCAAGTTTTATTTTAAGGACACATCACACAGCTGAGCTAGTCTACTGCATGACAATTGATATTAATTTATACTGTGGTCAAGTCGAGTCTAGTCAATCGTTTGTTAAATTTTTGCAGCATTATTAACTTTCTAAGTTCAATTAGAATCCTTTTATGGGGTATTCAACTGTTCATTGTTCAGTCAATTGATTTGTCCTTGAGAGCAGGGAGACAAATCTCATTTAAATGGAGATATATTTTTCTGCTTTGTTCGGTTGAAGAATGCATCTTACGACAGACATTTTAAATTGAAGCTTCCGATTTATATTTACGCTTTTCGGTCGCCCACAGATTTTCACCATCCTGTATGGAATTATGGGTTCCCACATAAAACTGCGAATTCACATCGCATTATAATGTCATTTTTATTGTGAACTAGATGACGCCCGCAACTACGTAGCGATAAAAATCATTTATCGCGCGGGAACCGTACATTTTTCGGGATAAAAAGTATCCTATGTCCTTTCCCGGGACTCAAAGTATCTCCATGCCAAATTTCAGCAAAATCGGTTCAGCGGTTTGGGCGTGAAGAGGTAACAGACAAACATACAGACACACTTTCGCATTTATAATATTAGTATGGATTTTGCCGCAGATATTTCCGATGCGATGTAAATTCGCAGACTTTACGTGTGGAAGCCCTATGTCGAGCATAGCCTGTACGCATCTCAATTCTTGACAATGAAGTTATTGGGACACTATGTCTATCTACCTTTGTTGAGGTTCTTGGTGATCATGCAGAAGGCGTGCGGCGGCGTTTCGCCCCTGCTGGCCACGATGACGCATATGTCGACCACAACGAGCGCGTTGCAGGGGGCGCTGGGGTGCGCGCGCCGGTACGTGATGAACGTCTTGGCGGTGGAGTTGTTCACGTTGGCCACGCGCCCGCCCACCGAGCTGAGCACCATCTCCGCGTCAGCCATGAGCCGCTCGCGACCTTCGTACATGACGCCTGAAAATAATACGTTAGTTCAGTACCTACCAAGTAAAACAAACAGATCCCATAAGTCCGTAACTCTTGCAGCAGCTACCTGGCGGCTATTGTCTAACCATAATAATTAATATTCAGGCCAGTGTTATTCAATACCTACGGACTTATAAGTCCGGAAAGTTATCTCTACATACATACGTTGGCATCAGGAGCGTAGCTACCGCCGTATCAATTTTACGGGGCCACGAGGCCCCCCATCCTAAAGGCCCAGAAACAAAATTTTATACGGGACCCTACCACGCCACGCTACGCTTCTGGTTGGCGTAAAATTTAAAAATTTAATGAATCTACAATGTTTCGTCCCTGTACCATAATATATATTCTGTGCCTGTACGCAGTGTGGTCTGTGGATAGTATTAACAAGGTGGCAGAATCTTCGACACATTAGACACTGCTGCGACACTGCATGAATACTTTGTACTTTCCTGTGATTGATTACACTTGAATACAAATTATATTATGTCACCTTGAGACTAGTCTGCGCTTACAAATGGTCAATGAGGTCTTACTTATTTACTTCTTTGGCCGCATTGAGATATTTACTTAACTTCAATTTAATAAATTATAAAGGTTTGACAGAAAATTTATGGAGTTAATATCAATATTTTTTTCTTTATCTTCTTTAATGATTGAATTAAAGTTAAGTAAATACAAAATCCCTCTACATAACTCACTTAGTGCGGCCGAAATATTATTGCAGCTAAAAACAAACATACCTCAAAGTAAAAGAAAATGGTAATATCTAATAATAACCATATTTGAATAGTCAATGCGGTATTCCATAGCTTCAAACGGGATTATGTTACGAGGTACTTTCCCTAGAAGCCATAAGAAATCTCTTCAGTATTTTCTAACTTGTAATACGCAAGTCGGATTACATACAACTCTAGGTAATATCATTTTACTATCTAATGTTCCATAATCATTATTATTAACAACTAATCATGTATGCTGCCTGTTAATCTATACTGGGTACAATTACATTTTGCAGTAGATATCCTTTACCTTCAATCATATTTTACACAATCTGTAGCTGTTTTCTATAGAGATTTCTGCATATTATATAGAGAAGAAAAGAAGACTAAAAATAATATGGTTTTATAAACTTTAACTCAAACTGTACACTGGGTACTTACTGAGGACAAGAATTGTGACTATTTCCTGTACTTATTATTGTATAATTTTTGCACTAATCACCTTCAATAATTTCCTACACATACTTACTTATAAAAGGAATCTAAAAATGTAGTTCCATAAAAAGGGGTTTCAAATTTCATCATCTTTAAAGTTTGAGAACCCCTGCTCAAGAGAGAGACAAGTGGCCGTAAGGTGACACCTTATTTATTAAATTGACCCTGGCCCATTGGTGGCACAGGATCGATATATCACTCGTAAGTCAATAGCCAAAATTGGGTCACATAATTGATTCATACATTCTAGTTAAAGGTGATTCCTATTTTGGACGTAGATAGTACTCATTAGCTCAAGACAATTTAGGGCCTGCACAAACTGTCGACAGAAATGTCTATACCTATCCACAAAACTTGACCATACAGAGAAACAATCACATTTTACAGAATGCAAATGTTGAAGGACGACGAAATTTTAATAAAATTTAAATAAAGCAAAATATAGTTCACACTGATTTTAAATGCCAAGTAACATCGACATTGCATTACGATCGGCATTTTTTTCTGTTTCCTCAACATCAACCTTAATGAAAGAGACGGAATGCAGTCAGTGGATCATCTCCGTTTTAAGCTGACAGACTTACGATTGTCCAGAGCAGACATCCTCATTCCCTATACCACGAATTTAGAATAGCTAGTTCATAGATCCTTTACTAGAAATATACATATAGAAACTAGGTAAGAAGATACTATGGACCATCTTAAGGATAGGTACAGTTAATATTACTGCAGTCGGCAAAGTTTCACAGCTAGAGGCAGATCCAGCAAAAACAGTAAACAAAAAGTTTTGTTTGACGTTTGACAAAGTTTCTGTCAATAGTCTGAAATGGCGCGTGCAGCATGTCTGATTGTCGTCGTGTTATTTACTGTATGTGCTACTAGCGCCCTCTGCTCCGACCTTTGTGTAATATTCCGTATTGGCTATTACCAAGCTACAAATGAAATAAGGAGCTCAGTTTACTTCCGCCGCAGGCCGCAGCAATAACTTTCTAGATCTAAAACACAGACTTGCATGTAAAAGGTATCATTTGAAACTGGGTAATTGATATTGTAGAGAAAATGAGGCAAGTTTCATTAATCTCTAAGGGCTCAGGCTTCCACAGGTTTTTTTTGCGCGCTGTCGACGTTACACGTTTTTTTGACGCAAATGAAACGCGCGTTTGTATCGATACAAGAAGCAAGTTGAACGCTATTGTAACGCGCTTTGAACACGCGTTTCTCTCGATACAAAGGGTCTAAACACACTAGGCTGAATTACGCCGACGTAAATTCCGCCGCCGCGTTCCCATCGAGCCAAGTCGAAGCGATTCGGCGGTAATGTTTTGTATAGCAACACACTATACGCGATGGAATTATCAAAACAAAACATAGGAAATCCAACCTTATCTCCAAAGCGTTAACGCACACATTACATCTGAGAATTTTAAATACTCACTTAGGGTCTAAAGACACTAGGCTGAATTACGCCGGCGTAAATTCCGCCGCGTTTAAATTGCATACAAAATACGGGCCGAATACTAGGGATGACACCGGTGACACACTATTACGTCGCCTTTTGTATGCGTTTGACATTTGCGGCGGAAATTACGCCGGCGTAATTCAGCCTAGTGTGTTTAGACACTTACGCGCGCGTTCCGCAACGGAAATTACGCCGCGTAATTTCGGCTCTTCGCGTAATTTATAGTGTGTCGCATCAGACGTAAGCAAGCAATAAAAACGTCGTGTGGAAGGGCCCTAATAACAAGCTAATTATTTTAAGTGGTTTTAAGTTCCTGTAACTCTAATCCAGGGTTTCTCAAAGTGGGGTACGCGAACCCGTAGGGGTTCGCCATTCGAGGGCAGGGGGTTCGCGACAAGATTTACGTAATGGTGGCTTGATAACGCGTGGCACTCTTTTGGCACTTTATGTGTTTCATTAGTTAGTAAGGGGTTCGATTTCACCTGGAAATTTTAACAGAGGTTTGTGGAGCCGAAAGTTTGAGAAACCCTGCTCTAATCCTATTGGCTTCCCTTATCTTTTACGTCATTCGTCAAAATCCCTGCCTTTTATGCAGGCTAGGGCTTCGAACTTGAAAACATTCGTCTCTGGACTCTGATACAATACATTCTGCATTTTTTTACAGTAACTGGGTTTTTTTTTCTAATAGGAACTTGACTGCTGCTTAATGAGGCTTATTCCCAAAAGGCCGTAATTCACACTTCGAAAATCTGGTCTAGGGAATGTACAAAATATTTACATAAGTCTTCTTTACGATTTAATTAATAACTTCCACACCGGTTTCGATGACGGTGGCCGGTTTCATTGAAACTAGGGCAGTTACTGCTGCTACACCCAAGTATGTGCGCAGTACACAAGAGCACTCTCTATTCGATACATGCCCATCCGATACTTAGACCATCTTACTTGTCAGACAATCAGGTGATCAGCCTGCATTGTCCTAACCAAACTTGGAAATAACATGTTTCCAACGCGGGAATCAAGCCCATGACCTCCAAGTCAAAAGCCACAATCTATAACCACTGGACCACGGATCTAAGTCGTAGTACTAGATGTATCATAACAATACGATCCATGTGACATGAATAGTAATTGAATAACTACCAGGTGATCAGCATACTATGGATCAAACATCGATTGCGCGTTTATAAACTAATAGTATTATAATCTTTAAGATAAATCTAATAATGCGACCTATCTTTAATATTATATCTTTCTCTTTAAGCGACAAAAAATGAAATCCCAATCCCCTACCCTATTCCCTTTCCTACCCTCCCCTATTCCCTTCCCTTCCCATCCCTACTCTCCCCTATTACACTATTCCCTCTTAAAAGGCCGGCAACGACCCAGCAGCTCTTCTGATGCTGTGTCGAGTGTCCATGGGCGACGGAAGTTGCTTTCCATCAGGCTCGTTTGCTATATTATTTCATTAAAAAAAAATGAAAGTATTGTCAGTGCCGTAAATAGGGCCGTACCACCGCGCCGGTGCCCAGGCACAGGGCGCAGACTCTGAGGGGCGCAAGAATGGCCAGACCAGGGAGGCCTATACGTAAGCATTGCTCTGGGTAAGTACCTATAATATCTAAAAATAAGGGTGCAGTTATAGAAGCTCGCACAGGGCGCAAAAAAGGCTATTTACGGCACTGAGTATTGTATCATTTCTACTTTCTAGTAAAATGACTAGAAATCTTATTTTATAAAAAGTTCAATATTTTAACGAAATATCTGCCTATTAGCCTTTATTTTACAGAAATAAGAGACACAAACGTTGATTCTTGTAAGACTAACCTAAGTGACGTAAGGAATTAGCTGTACTTTTAAAAAAAATAATAAGAACTTACCAATATCAACCAAAGGTGGCCGATCCCGCCCCCTCCGTATGCACAGAAAGCATTCAGGTGACCGCATTGACCCATGGTTCAAGTCTGCAGGCAGCCCCGTTGGTGTTGACTCTAGAAGTTCATATCCATTTGGCAGCGTCTCAGAGAGCCCCGGGAATATAACACCTAAAATAAATTCATAATTATCGTATTATCCAGACAAATATTATATTTTAGTATAATTTTTTATCAGTATAGTTAAAAGTTAAATACAATTATTTTATTCGTAGCACCTCCATTGTGGGTATTGCAGACACAATATATTTTCAATTGTTATGGGGCATCCGGCTCCCACTTGGGGATTGATGGGTCAATGGCAAACAACTAAACAGTTGTTTGCCTAGTGATTGTAATAAATAATAATATTCTAAAATAAGCATTTAAGAATATTATTATTTATTACAATCACAATTACACATATTAATGTCATTTGAAATTGTATATCTAATTGCAATTGTTGATATACTTAAACGAGCTTTTGCCCGCGGCTTCGCTCGCGTTAAGAGTCCGTATACGAAATTTTGTCGATGAATATGAAATTGCAAAGGTTCGTTACAGAAATATTATTTGGTTTTTTCACCTTATTAGATTTAAAAAATATATATTATTAGATTTAAAAATATATTTAAGCGCGGACTGCCGACTCGAGCCTTGCAGCGAGTAATATTATAATGTGAGATTTATGTTGTTTTGAATAGTGTTTTTTGGCACAATTTGTTTTTTTTTTCTTTTTTTTCTCGAATTGGATAGAATTTAAATTATTTCTGTCGTTTTCTTTTTATGAATTACAGCTCCAAGTTGCCGAAATCAACAGCAATTCTTTGCCCATTTTCTCTAAAATTTTGCCGAGTTACATATTTTTTTACTCAACTATTTCATATTATTGCGGCTCCCCACGATGGGCCAGCGTAGTGGCCCATCACGATGGGCCAGCGTGGGGAGGACGTAGTGGCGTAGGATGGCCGATGGTGCCAGCGATGGCCGTGGAATGGCGGCGGTGTCGGTTTTTCCGCCGCACATCAAAGGATGATGGCCCAGCGATGGCGGTACGCCTCTACACGATGGCGATACGACAGTCGACGCCTGACCGCGGGCGAGTGAGGACGTCGTAATTCGTTCGAATTTTATTCAAAATGACCAGTACTTGGTCTTATAATTAATGAATTATATATTATAAATATGATAAAGGCGAAAGTTTGTATGGATGTTTGTTACTCTTTTACTCAAAAACTACTGAACGGATTTTAATGAAGCTTTACAGTTTACAATAATTATTATAGCTTTTACATTATAATATAGGTTTCGGCGTTGTTTTAAGAACAGAAAGCATATTATGCATAGCTTATTACTATTATTACATTCATCATCATCACTACCATAAACCATTAATATAATTTTAGTCTCGAAATAATTATTCGTAGAATTCAAGAGATGGTTCATATTAGGAGGGAGGTGATGCGAAGTTCACCGGGTCATCTGGTGAAGTCATAAATAATTAAAAATGCACGTTTTGCATTGCCGCAATGGCTAATGCTTACACGTCCATCTTGAACGACGTTTAGATCACAACTGAACACGGCCATCGTGTACAGGGTTGCCAGATGATACATTTTTTTTTCTCGTACCAGAGTTGCTAAATATCTCGTAATTTTAACAAATAATCTCGTAAAATCATAAATTTAAAGAAACTCAAATAAAATTAATGATTTTATGCTATTTACTGTACTATGTAACTTGTGTAGTCATATTCTTTGCGCTTGGGGCTGTTAAATTCAAACAAAACAATTAAAAATCTTTTTTTATTACTATATTCAAAATAAGGGATGTTAGTAAAATCATCTTTATTTTTAGAGTATAGCCTTTCAGCTGTCGCCTGTCATTCTGGCCTCTCTCATAGCGCTTTCGGAAGCTAAAAGTGTACCATTTGGGTACTGTATCTGTGATACGACGATTTCTTAAATCTATTTTAATGAGGTAGGTAGTTATTACTAAATACTCGCTCACAGTCTGCATTTGCATGAGGCAAAGCCAAGAGTCAAGACTGCGATTTTTGCATTTTAATACTACTACTAATTAAATTAACTTTTTGGCTGATAAAGGTATGCGAAAGTAGTAGTCATTGTTAAAATCTCGTAAAAAAGTGTACGAGATTTTTGTTAATCTTGAATCTCGTACAGACCCTCTAAATCTTGTAATGGTACGAGATTTCTCGTACGTCTGGCAACCCTGATCGTGTAGTGGCGTTGCGACCATTGCATGGAAATCGCAGGCGCCATTCGATGGCCACTCATGTGGAGGAGCAATTAAAGTGGTAAAAAGTAATTCCAACATTGTATAGACGACTTTCTCAACAGTACATTGTATTTTTTTCATACCGTTAAGACGTCAATACAATCCATAAACAGGTGATATTCTAAGCCCAAAAACTTCTATTTAAGTTGGATTATTTAAAAATACTTTTAAAAAAATTTTGCTCCAACGTTAGATTATAATTGAAATGATCTTACATGTTGTGCATTAAAACTTATAGAAATACTGTGTTTTTTAACTGTTAAATCACGTCTGTTAAATCAGCGAAATCGGAAAATTTCGTCTACGGACTCTTAAGAAGTATTATTATATATAGAAACTTTCATCCCCTGTTTTAACCCCTTGGGGTTGGAATTTTTCAAAATCCTTTCTTAGCGGATGCCTACGTCATAAAATCTACCTTCATGCAAAATTTCAGCCTGATCCGTCCAGTGGTTTGGGCTGTGCGTTGATAGATCACCATGTCAGTCAGTCATCTTTGAGTTTTATATATATAGATACGTAATAAGTGTGTTTACAGTTACAATTTAAATATATAATTTTTCAAAAAAAGTGCATTATAATACAGTATTCCAGAAACTGTACATTTTTAACTAGATTAAACTTAGATTAAGAGCCCGGGTTACCCTCGAAATTCTCATACATACGTAATACCAAAATCATTTTGGCATACGAAAGTATTTAACATGTTTGAGTTATTTTTCAGCTTAAAATAGTAATTACCTAGGTTCCTGAACAAAAATTAACTTCAAAATATTTAAACACAAAAAAAAATGTTGTGTATAAATTCTTTTTACTAAATTTACTACTAAATATTTAAACACTAAAAAATAGAGTAAAACACTAAAAAATAGTAAATTTACTACAAAATATTTAAATACTAAAAATTATTTTTTAGAGTTGAAATATTTTGTAGTAAATTTAATATTTATGTATATATTTTTTGGTGTTTTACTCTATTTTTTAGTGTTTAAAAATTTAGTAGTAAATTTAGTAAAAAAAAATTATACACAAAAAAATTTTTTTTAGTGTTTAAATATTTTGAAAATAATTTTTATACAGGAACCTAGGTAAATTAAATACTAAAAATTATTTTTTAGAGTTGAAATATTTTGTAGTAAATTTAATATTTATGTATATATTTTTTGGTGTTTTACTCTATTTTTTAGTGTTTAATAGTAGTAAATTTAGTAAAAAAAAATTATACACAAAAAAATTTTTTTTAGTGTTTAAATATTTTGAAAATAATTTTTATACAGGAACCTAGGTAATTACTATTTTAAGCTGAAAAATAACTTAAACATGTTAGATATTTTCGTATGAGAAAATGATTTTGGTATTACATATGTATGAGAATTTCGAGGGTAACCCGGGCTCTTAACTGTATCCTTTCTCATCATCTTCTCAGTATCGGCACAGTATAGCAATATCCCTACAGTAACGAAACGCCTTTGATGTCGCACGATGCCGCCACCGGTGTTATGTAGGTACCGAGCAGACATGCCAGGGTTGCCACGAAACGGAAAATAAAATAAATAAAATGTTGTGCTTGTAATGTTTTTCATTATTTCATTTAATCTGTTTAATCAGCGTGTTATATTTACATATTATTATGTTGTACTGCCAGATATTTACGTGAAACTTTATTTTAGACGATTTTAGTTCTCTATTTAAAAATTTAATTATTTAACCCATCAAGCTGCATAAGCTCATCGGTGAGTGAAACACAATAGATTATAGAATAACAATAGATTTCCATGAATCCACGACTCACGATCAAAGGATTAAAATAATGAAGACGCATTCGAATATATAAAATATACAATAATTAATCTACAAATAAACAATTGGTAGAACATACGGTAGGCCACACATCAGGTGTAACAGAAGCACTTCAAAACTCGCTCTTATTACGTGAGCGGTAAGGGCGGCCCTAACGAGCCTAAGGTCAAAATGTTACACTTGGTGTGTGTACCTAGCTAGGTAGATACTAATTAGTATGTAACAGGGTATTTGACAGGTTTTTAATTTATTCCATATTTTTTTCTCTCCTTGTTACACTTCTTACAACGTAAACAATAAAACAGAGATGCAAATAAATGCCGCCAAGGCCAACAAAAGTTTAGGGTGAACTGTGAGCCAATATTTATGAAAATTTAAATCCTTTTTGTTTTTTAATCAGATTTAGATCTGTACACTGAACATTTATTATATTATCCCATTGTTTATAAGATAAGTTATCGTTTTACAACACAAAATTCGTAGACAACGCGCCAATGTCACCCCTATGCCCGTAGGTATACAAACTCCGCGAGTTTATATACGCGGGCCCGCGCCGCCCGCTTCCCCGCGGGTACCCCTCCGTTGCATGTTGCTCTGCGCAAGTACATTCGTTTCACTACTGTAGGAAAATGTCATATTACTATACTGTGGTATCGATCCGATACCACAGTATAGCAATATGATGCAAAATTTCAAAATTCTAATTTGATGCAAAATTACACAATATACAAGGATTTATTATTTAGATGCAAACAAATCAACATATTTTACTTATATTTGAATATTATTGAAGAAAAATATTTTAGCATCTGCAAAGATGTTGCTGCAACAGGCTTGACAACATTTCATTTGTTCATTTTGTTTTCACTCCGCATCCAATATTCAGATAAAGATATCAGAATGTCATCTAGACCAATAACTCCAAACAAAAGTCAATGCAATTTATTAAAAAAGACATGTAAAATGTTTCTGCTTCTCATACAGTATAATATTGTTTGATAAGAAACCAATCTAACATCATGTAGGTAGTAGTGATTTAGTGTTAATTTTATGCTATATGAGAAATGGTACTGAATGGTATATTTTATTGATTGACAGTGACGGATTAACCCTTAATCAAATTAAACAATTGCCTAGGGCAGCGGTCGGCAACACGCGGCCTGTGGGCGGCGTAAACGTCACCAGATGAGTAAAAGCACAAAGACCGATTCTAGTTGACATACGGATAGGGGGCCCCCTACAGGCATGGACTGCTTAGGGCATCAAGTAATCTTAATCCGTCACTGTTGATTGAAAATATTATTGCTTTTTTGTTGTAATAAAACTTTTGTAACCTTTTTTTTTAAGGCAAGTAAGACTATAAATTTAAAAAACTAGTATTTAGTATTGTTCAACAACTGTTTTTAATTCTTGGCTCTACACTGATGCCTACCATTCATTTGGGAACTAGCCTGGCTGGTCATTAAATGAAGTCGTATTTCAGTTGTTGCGGGTGCATTTACTATAAAATGTTTAAAATTCATAGTGTATGAATCATCCCATTGATAAGAACAACAGATAAGAATGAGTTCCCTAATTTGACATGTTTACTAATGACCTTGTAGTGGAGGCGGAATTTAAAGTAAAACAGTTTAACAGTCACAAGTATATAAGTTTTGATTTGTAAACTCATGCAAATCCATCTGAAAGCTCAAATGGTTTTACGTTAAAGTTGTAATTATGTACCAAATTAATATCCAGTGCAAGGCCACAATATGTACATTGTACAAAGTTTACACAAATATAATACACATTCCTGTATAAAAGATTGTTAAAAATACCAATCTACAGTTTAATAAAACTAAAATTATTCTGTAAATGACTGCTATTTATAATAATATCATACCCCTGGCATTATCAGAATAATAAAACTTGTTTACATTGTTTTAAAATGAAATGCTCAATAATACAATTACTATGGTCATACAGTCTAAAACTAAATAATAAAGCTGATACTCGTAATTACGTACCTATATCAGTGATAGGCGCTTTAGGAGTGTACCCTTTGAGATGCCCAGAATCAGAGTCATCAAGTAACTCTGGTTGGTCCGGTAATCCAGCTACGACGAAGTAATCTGCTACGCGGCGCTCATCCATTGCAAGATATTGTTTTTAGACAACCACTGACTAAAATAATTGAATAAAATTCCATAATTACAAAAAAATACAGCACGAACTTTTTTTATATAAACAAAATAACCTAACCTTCAAACACATATTTAACAAAACTTAGTACGCCGTGCTATTTCCTGAAATATTTGCAATTATTGTATTTGATTAACGAACAATAATCATTGTTATATTGATTTATTAGTTTTACTTTTAGTATAAAAACACCTCGAAAGAAAACTTACAAATAAACTGTCACAGATAAGACAGCTGACAGATTAAAAAACGATAGGTAATGGATAGGATAGAGAATAGTGATGTCCCGTGAACGTTATGTCATGATTTGGCAGTTGGGACTTGGTGGGAGTGGTTATGTAAATTGTAATATCGATTATTATTATGTAATATCGATTTCAATAATTTTATATTTTTATAATAATTAGATCTTTTCACTCCACCTAGAGCTCACTCAAAGCTAAATTAATCTGACTTAATGCCTAGACTAGAATGTACCTACCGCTAACAAACATAGCTGATAGGTAACTCTTAGTGATTACTTGTAAGTGGGCATAGGCCAATGTTGCTTATATCATAACATAACTCATAACCTTAGACTACTCGCATGGACAACTTAGTTGCTCAGCGATTTATTTGTCTCTTTCGAAAATAAATAAAAAACTTGAAAAATAGAATATTGGGTGCATCCATTAAGGAGCGATCGGCTGATTCTCGGGAAATTTCGGGGAATATCGCCGAGCAACTACAGTCGGGGCATTTTAATAGGCCACATTTGACATCTGTCAGATTAATCTCCATAGTGCGGTGAGCTGCGTAAAAACATCGACCAAAACAAACAAATCGATACGGACTTGAAATAAAATATTTGAATTTCATACGTTTGAAACAAACTCCTGTCCCATTATTACTTTTTCTTTTGCAAATTCAAGGAGCAAAATAAGACAAGTACATAATTTACAAAAAAAAAATGCATTTATTTGCTTGAATTATAAAAACTGTTAAATGTAGTATTATCATTATTCATTTCACATAAATATGTGTTACTTTTCACAACGTGGTTATTAATTTATGGGGATATTTCGTTACAAGTAATCAATGCATCGATACTATTTATTCGCATTCGATTTTTAGGGTAACTTCCCTAGAGTTTAAAAAGAAAAAAGGTCAGCTGACGTAACATTGTAACGACGTGCAATTATTAAGATCAGAATTTGTTTATTACGTTTAGAATTGTTTAGCAGTAAAAGAAAATCGTAAAATAATTCGTATCGGTCATATTTACAATAAATATGTAATCGTAATTGAAAAAAAGTTAATCAATTGTGCAGTTATAACAAAACGAAAATATTTATTTTTTATGTACGTCGCTATAAGGTTACCTGGTACAATTTTGATGAACTGTCAAATGTGGCCTATTAAAATGTCCCGACTATAAGTTGCCCGAGCGCGCACCACCTTACTTAAAATAAAAATATATATAGGAGCTGTGTGTTCTTTTATTGTTCCAGTGTACTAGGTAGTACGATTGCACAAATTTAGAATGATTTGATTAGTTACCGAACATCATGTAGGAGAGGTCTGTACTCTGTACACTGGAACTAGTAAAGGCGTCACAGATTAATAACACCAATGACCCAAACCTGCACCAAAGGCGTCTTTGACAAATGAAACTTCAAAGTGACAGCTCGAGGTGAATTGTGTTTGTGCTTTGTGGTTTGGTATAGTTTGTTCGTTTTATGATGATATGCGTGACACATTATAATTGACAATAGTAGGGAAGTTACCTAAAAAAAATAATCGAGTAATTTAAAAATATCGAATCACCTCGTAAAGGAATTGCAATCGAAATTATCGATTTCGTACTGTTGTTTCAGAGTGACGCCGGCGATTTAAGATGGCCGCCCTTTTTTATCGATTTGATTTCGATTCAACAGTGTCAATCTCTATTGACATAAGTTCCGTTTCATGCATCTGACATTTTTCAAATATTTTCGTAACAATAATTTTATACTCCTATTTCAAAGTTAATATTTATAATTTTATATCAATAAGTTAGCATTTAGCAACTTTTCATTTTTATTCATTTACAATTACAGGAAACATTTATTTTTGTAGATGGAATATAATTTATTACATTCTGTTTTTTTTTTGTTTTCTTGTAAAAAAAATCCGTAGCAAGGAATATGAGAACTGTCACCCATATCATCTTAGAACGAACAAACTATAATTGGTTTAGCTTGCTACATATAATAATCTGTGGTTTGGTTTGTGCTAAAAGTTAGGTTAGTTAAATAAAATTTTATTTTGGTTACATAAAAATTTGATTGACTGATGTTAAAGTAACAAGCATTTAACGATGCATTTGATCAAAGCTAGAACGTTTCCGAGACTAAAACAAGTTGTAACCAGGCTCAATTATAGCACCTCGCAAGCACCATTATTGGACGAAAATGAATACACTGAAAAACCAATTTATCCACCGATTTTGGACATGTCTCTCGAAGCTAGGAAGAGGAGGAAGAGACAAAAAACCTACGATAATATTAAAGCACTGAACACAGTCGAAGAAAAACAAATAGCATTGAATATGCCCCGTTATTACGGTTTCAAATGTGTTTCTCTGAATGAAACTAAAGTACCATATAATGCACTGCCTCTCGTACAACATTACACTAAATCGCACCTAAAGATAACAGATAAACTTCCTGATATTTATAACGAAACTGCTCAAGTTGCAGACTTAGTTGTACAAGATATTAAATCACTTGTAGAAGACAGTATCTTGATAGAAAATGGAGGTGTTGAGTAAGTATCTAGCAATAATCTTATTGTGTAATGCTTCCACATTTCCGTTAAAGTTCGAAAAGACATCTGTGCAGAAACTTATCTCTGTATGTATGGTTACATTATTAGGGGTCCAATAAAGAAAATGCATAACTCATTACAATAATTACTGTGCCAACAAATAGTCAATAGTTATGTTTAATTATTGTTTACGTTTCGATCAAAATTTATTAAAAATCACATAAAATGAAACATACGTCTTAATTAATCCTTCAGGCCCCGCGCGAGCACCGGTGATCGCGACAACAATAGAATACAATAGCAATTCCTGGAAATTCCGACTGAAGTATTAAAATTGAAACAAATCTTAATTTTCATTTTTATTTCAGGCGCAATATTGTAACTACAGTTGAGAAACCAGAACAGAAGCAAAAAGTGGATGCTTCTGCTCAAAACATTGTGAAACAGATAAACAGGATTATCAGCAATAATTTGACAGATAGAGTTTCTCATATTTTGTCTGCTCAGGTATATTATAAAAAAAAAGTTCTTAATTTAATCTAACAAAATATTTATACAACAAAATGTCTTGAATTCAAGTGTAAAATAAAAGAAATAATAGTGGGTGTGAGTCAACAATTGTTACACTTGGGGATGATTGAGGATAATATTATTATTTATACTAACATGGCCGTAGCCACACTAGGGCAAGCTTGCCCCACCTTGGACATGAAAAAAAGTGCGATCAAAACAAAAAGTGCGCGCGATTTATGCGCGCATCGCAGCGGTCTTTTAAAAGCGAGCCGTATTACTGTAGACTGAATATGTATTACATTTTATTAAAACGCGTTATTCATAATACCGACCATAATAATTCATATCTATCCATCCAAAAAAGATTCCTTGGGGGGTTCAGGTTGACTGTTGCCCCACCCTGAGCCCAAGGCTATGTATACTAATATTATAAAGCAGAAGAGTTTGTTACTTTGTTTGTTTGTTTGAACGTGCTAATCTCAGGAACTACTGGATCGATTTGAAAAATTCTTTCAGTGTTAGATAGTTCATTTATAGAGGAAGGCTATAGACCCGGGGTCACCAAATGGCGGACCGCGGTCCGCATCCGGACCGCCGACCCATTTTGTGCAGACCACCGACCAAGTATTTTAGAAGATGAACTTCGTTAAAAATAAATTTTGGGCTCAACTTACTGATGAACATCTCCAAGATTTAATGTCAATAGCTTGCACCAATTTCACTTCAAACAAGCAAAAAATTGACACTTTTCTCATAGAGGAAAATGTGAAAAAAAGGGGGGGAAATTATTTGAAAGGGCTTATTTGAACGCGCTAATCTCAGGAACTACTGGTCCGATTTAAAAAATTATTTCAGTGTTAGATAGCCCATTTATTGAGGAAGGCTATAGGCTATATTTTGTCACGCTAAAACTAATAGGAGCGAAGAAATAGAAGAAAATGTGGAAAAAACGGGGGAAATTATTTGAAAGGGCTTATCTTACGAACTACTAAAGCAATTTAAATAAACTTTTATGATTTTCGCCTAAAATCTATTTTGCTGAAATTTAGTATAGAGATACTTTGAGTCCAGGGAAAGAACATAGGATATATTTTGTCGCGAAAAAATGTACGGTTCTCACAAAATGTACCTTCATGATTTGCGCGTAAACTATTCAATCGATGTACGGGAACAACTATAAACTGAAGTCCACGCGGACGAAGTTGCGGGCAACAGCTAGTGTATCATATTCTTTCAGGTTGACTTTGATCCGAGAGTCGAAGCATTCTGGTTTGTTGGAGGTGTTCCAGTTCCGCCAACTGTGAAAAGATGGAGGAAGCAGTTTCCTTGGATGAAGGGGAGGTTGGATGAAGAAGTTGATAGACCTGTGCAGTATATAGGTAACCAAGATTATCCTTACTTCCTTACTAATATTATAAATGCAAAAGTGTGTCTGTCTGTTACCTCTTCACTCTCAAACCGCTGAACTTGGCTGAAATTTCGCATGGAGATATTATATTGAGTCCCGGGAAAGGACATGGCCCATAGGATACTGTTTATCCCGGAAAAATGAACCATGCATTTTTCCGGACGAATTTTTCGTAACGGAGTTGCGGGCATTATCTATTCTTGTAATATTTTGAGTTTATTATTTTGTAATCAGGCTCTTGGCTATGACTGAAGTATTTGAGCTTTTGATTAGATTTTACCACTAGGAAACTGCTCATTTTTAGGGTTCCGTAGCCAAATAGCAAAAAACGGAACCCTTATAGATTCGTCATGACTGACTGTCTGTCTGTCCGTCCGTATGTCACGGCCACTTTTCTCCGAAACCATAAGAACTATATAAATAAACCTTACTGCTGCTGCGGAACCCTTCATGGGCGAGTCCAACTCGCACTTGGCCGTTTTTTTTTACTAATTTATGTTTCATCATTTTTAACCTGAAATTGGTTTATTAGGTTCTTATAAATTACTATAGATCGAGACCCCAAATTTTGGCGCAAAAACAGAGTAGACAACAAGCAAACAGAACAAACAATAACCTAATTTGTGTGCAGGGCTCGGAACCGGTATTTTTTTAACCAGGTTAAAACGCTCTTTAACCAGGTTAGTGGTATTGCTTCTAAAATTAACCTGGTTAATTCCTCGCGGAAAGTAGTGCAGTGATATCTTCTATCCCTTTCTAGTGCACCATCTAATAGCCAATAGGCCATTTGTTTTGAATGTGTGGACCACAGATATCAGAAACAAGAGATGGGCCGCCGAGCGCACTTTGTTTGAGTCCTGATGTAAGCGACACATACATTGACATCTGAATAATTACACAAGTTACACCCACACATTAACAAATCGCTGCCACTCACACATTCAAGGCGATGCTCTCATTGCTGCGCACACATTGCCATCTACTGTGTAAGTGTGTAAGTACGCGCCTCAGTCCAGAAAACACATTCAACAAATTTCACACCTACGCTAGTGATTGACTGTCGATAAATTACTATCGAGTAGTTACGTTGTTGCATATTATGGCGGACAATTTTAGCTTTAGTAGCAGGCCCCAATACAATTTTAACCAAGCATTTATTTAGATCCATCTTCTCTATAATTAAATCTTGCAAACTTAAAATAAACCCTACTTTTTAACGTGTAAGTTGCCTCACAGTCACAGTGTAATGCAAAGTCATTAGGTCAAAAATAAAAGATTATTTCGATTTTACTTCAAGAGATGAAAATAATGTAAATTCGTAGCGGAGTCTAATGCTGAGTACTCACATACGGTTATGCTCTATAATATTACTCCGAATCGAAGAAAATGACATATTTGACATTTAACTCCATCGAGCCGGCTCGAGGCGAGCCTTCGAGCTGTCAGTTTTGCGGTCCACACGGTGGTTATTGCTCGATTTGGAGTAAAACTATCGAGCAAAACCGTATGTCAGTACTTAGCATAAAGGTGGCTTTCGGATCTTTGGCACGAGTGACCGCGACCGACAAAAATTAAAAAAAAATGCCACATGACAAAGGATATAGGCTTCATTTTAGTCTACACTCTACGCCACTAGCTTACGCCGCTGCCGGCCAGGGGTCGCCACACAAATGTAAGTAGAAAATGATACCTATTATAGCTTATGTCATAAAGTAGCATTTTATTTGAATTTTTATCGGTCGCGGTCACTCGCGGCAAAGATCCGAAAACTACCTTTGAATAAATTCGTACGGTATGGAAATAAAAAACTATATGATAATTGGTACTATCATTTATTAAAATACTAGCTGTCCCGGCAAACGTTGTTTTGCCATATAAAGTATTTCGCCCACATTATTTTTATTTATTGTAGTAACTAAATAAGTACAGAATAGCGATGGATGTTGCCACGGTGCCATCACCATGGCAACGTCCAATGCTATCCCGTCGCACAAATAATGGTCGCTGTCAGTCTCGAGTTGTAATAATTTACTATTATTTATTCAACAAATGCACTTTTCAATATAAAAAGTAACCAGTAGCCGATTCTCAGATCTACTGAATATGCATATAAAATTTGGTAAAAATCAGTAAAGCCGTTTCGGAGGAGTACGGTAAGTAACATTGTGATACGAGAATTTGGTATATTATGTATAAGATAAGAAGATTATTACCATTAATTAAGGGACAGTCAATTTTGGACATAATAATAATAATAATAGCCGGTCAAAGTGGAGTCGCGAGAGCTTCGGCTCGGAGGGAGGATGTGAAGCGTAAGTGGCGAGTGGGCGACGTGATGGGACCCTCTGAGGGTGCAAGTGATCGGCGTTTAAAGTCCAGCGACACCTCTCCTGCCTCAAGCCGCTCTGACAATGTTGCCACCTCGGTGCACCGTGCGTGCGGCCATTTTGAGGGGCCCATTCAAAGAGTTGGTGAGTCACCGTCTGCCAACTTTATGATACATGTTACAACGTTGTATCGGCAGACGCCATAGTCCTTCCATAGTCCCAATTAGCCAGTCCACTAGCACCTCACCCCCATAGCCCGATATCATTTTAATTCCGTTCCCTGCAATAGTCCTACACTGGCTTCTGGCTTTCCTTGGTCGTACTCCTATAGTGCGGCCAGGGAGACATAATAAAACAGAATAAAGAAAAAGAAAAAAATAAGAAAAAAAAGAGATAATAAAACAGAAGGTAATAAAGTAATTCCTTAGATTGTTTTACACATTTATAAATATTTATTAAACTATCAAAATAATGTACCTAAAATTAGTTATTAGTTTATTACTCATACTAATCGCGGCAACGTGACGTATCGACAACAAGAAATGACAGGTACATCCCTATCTCACGGCGCTTATCAGCGCCCGGCACGGGAAGCGACCGATTCAATATGCGCAATTTTCATTACTCGCTCAGACTGTTTTCAACACCTGGCACGCTACACTTAGCGAGCAATGTAATGCGTTCAATCGTTAGGTTACATATTTCTCTCAGAACCCGACTGGAAATTTCTAGTGCAATTATTTGAACGAAAATTTAATTAAACGAAAAAAATTAGATTTTGGTAGAAAATACTGGAAATACAAAATTGTTTTTGTACTTACCTATGGACAGTGACTCCTTTAAGTTTATGGTCACTTCGATTCTTGCACACAACCATCGAACAGTTAGGCATTAAAAAAAAACACTCGTAGTACGCGCTTAGACAGTCACGTCCCGACTAATTGTGTTTTCGCGAAGTTTACCCGTGTTGGGTATACTTCACTAATCACTTACACCGGCCACGCCCCCACAGCCACTCTTGTTTTAATATCTCTATGGTGTGGACAATGGTTGAGGGTCATGGTGTGTGTGAGTGGGCGGGGCGAACATAATCGCGAACGGTTCTAACCGGTATTTTGAGCAGAGAGCAATTTCATTTTGCTCTTAAAACAAAACCAGAAATAATTTCGGTCCGTTCAGACCGGAATCGAAATGAAAACGCTCTTTTCGAAATGTATGGCGTTTCTAACGAACAGGATCACGAAGATTAACCAGGTTTCCGAGTCCAGTGTGTGTAACAAACATTGTGTTAAGAAAATTGCCGACCTGTAGAACTTTATATAAAGTGAAAGAAAAATATTTTACATTTCTTTTTTCAGGTACTCCACTTATGACTCTCAGGCACCAGCTACCACTAAAACCAATTGTCCCATACAGTGAAGCAGAAAATCCAGAATTTAAAGTGCCCAAGTTCTCATACCATCCAGAAAATGTTGGATACACATATGCTCATAGGCATGGCACCAATATTCCAGGTGATATAGTTTTGCTATTAAAAAAATGTACACACAAAATATTTTAAGTAGAATTAAGTAAAATTATGTTGTTTGTTTTTCTATGCAGGGTATTGGCCAGGAGATATAGACGAGTTTGGACTGCTATCCTACCATGGTACTGGACATATTTTTGACAGATTGCCAACATTTGGAGAAGAGGATAACCTTAACGCCTTGCATTGCCAAGCCATCAAAGCCAGCTTTGGATGGTTATTAGCCCAAGCCAACTATCAAGGGTTCACCACATACAATGACGTAACATACCCCCTTGTCACACAAACTGTACTCACAAATGGAAAAAAATTTTCATTTTATCTGTATCAATTAAATACTATTGCAATGAACATTGATGAAATAGATAGTCCAAAACATAACATATGCATTGCAATGAAACCAACAAAACTGTATGACAAAATAGAAGATGGAAAAGTGAAGGGGTTAAATGATGGGGTTCTAAAAATGCTAGTACAATTATATTTAAATGAACCTGAGAAGCGTGATCACGACATGAAACCTTATTTAGGGAAGGAGGAACAGTTTGTGGCTGATATTGAAGACGACCAAAAGAGGTGTTGGTTAGAAAACCGATACAAACAGTTGGTGGCTAACAGACCCAGACATCTACTGGTACCGGAGGTTTACAATTGGGAACAAATTTACAAAATACAGCACAAGACCAGGTTCTTTGAAGCTAGACGTCGACCGTTTGAGTTGGACATCAATCCAATGCAAAGAAGGCTAGATGAACATTTGCCTACGTACATACCCAAAGTTTTGAGGCCATACCCAAGACACAAAAAGAAGTTTGAAACGACATATTATCCTAAAGTTTAAACTTTAAATCATAAACAAAAACTATTTTAATATTAGCTATAAATGTAATTTGTTATGATCAATATAACAATTAAATGAAACCTCTTTTATCTTGAACTAAGTACCTAATATTGTACCCTCGTATATAAAAAAATATGGTTTAATATGGTCTAACTATGGGATTATGACCGGCTTATATTATATATGTAATTGATTGTACTGTCGGTTCTTGGTGGAAATTCATTTTATACATTATTCCAATCCAGTGATCAATTCCAGATTCCAGACACTGCATTCTAGTGCCTGTTTACATTAATAGCAATCCATTACTAGAATTAATAATGTAAACGGGCATGTAGTTTAGTGCATTGACCCGTGCTATCCGTTTACAATATCCAGTAGCAATCTAGTGCCATCCAGTGCTATATAGTTGCTACACTAGCTATACCACTTCCTGGATTATACTATGGGGGGTATTACATTATCGTTTATATTGGATCATTTATAGGATCCAATAAAAATGATCATTTGATCATATCTGCATATTACATTATCACATTATTATTTATCATTGATCCTATTTTACGTCATATGTGGTTTTAATAGCCAATGACCCGTTGCTTACCATCAAGTGACCCGTTTGCTCGTTTGCCCCCTTATTTAATTTTAAAAAATTGGGGAACGCTAACGCTGACAGGTATTGACATCAGTGTTACTAGATCTCGGAGAATTCGATTTGTCAAAAGACATCGTCATTTTTAATATGGCTTGTCTTATGTTATTTCAGCAAGAATTATTCAAGTACCTATTTGATTAGAAAAAGAATTATATTATATTATTTGAAACATATTAACGAACAAGAAATTAAAAACTCTTTTTTTATATTAAATAACTGGCAACACCCATTTCTATGACCGTATAACGGTAAATATAATGTTATTTTACTAAATATCGTTAAAAAAATAACGTTATCTGGCTACCATTATGAAAATAACGGTACGTAACGATATTTTTTCTGTTATTCGATAACGTTATGAAGCCCTGATATGTAGTTATACATAGTAGGTACTCAGTGTGTAGTACCCATAAACTCATATTAAACTGTCGTAGTAGTACCTTTAATGTACCTATTCTATTCTATTGTCAAATGTCAAACTGACGTAAAAATTGTAAATTTTCTAACCTCACATGGTTGTTGTATATTTTGTGTTTTAGGATTTTTTAAATATGAGAAACCTAAACTTGTGGCAGGTTTCGGTTAAAAACATCGATATCCAAACTGAAGAACGGTTTTCTTCGTGCTATGGCCATTACGATGACTGCGCTAAGGGCGAACTGTACGTGTGTACGTCTAACCTATCGGTTTTCAATTTTGACTACAACGGCGTTGTAAAATGGACCGCAGACCTTTCAAAGATTGTGCCTATAGAAACTCAACCAGTAAATATATCGTTTCTGTCGCTATCGAATTCACTTAATGTAGGACTAGCCAGTGGTGAGCTTATAACAGTTGCTGACTTTGGAAACAACTGCGATGTAGTAGGTGTGTGTGAAGATGGATTATTGGTAAGAGCTTATATAATATATAAATATTTAGAAGCAGTACTCCATTGTATGTTTTATTTTTATCAAATACGACTTGCTTTAATACTTCAGTCGGAATTTCCAGGAATTGCTATTGTATTCTATTGTTGTCGCGATCACCGGTGCTCGCGCGGGGCCTGAAGGATTAAATTATAATAATATGAATTTTTGAAAATGCCTAAAGTAGCACTGTTAAAGCAATACAATAATTAGTCGATTCGGTTATGTACTGTAAACAATAAAAATAATAAGTATTTTACATCACTTTTATCCATCACACTTAAGATTCTTTAATTTTAGGCTATGGAATGGAGTCCGGATCAAGATATATTAATCTTGGTGACTAAAACATTAAAAGTTATTGTGATGTCATGCACTTTTGATCCAATAAGTGAAACATATCTGCTGAGTGATGAATTTGGACAAAAAGAGTTTATAAATGTAGGTTGGGGAAAAAAAGAGACCCAATTTCATGGATCTGAAGGAAAGCAAGCTGCCAAAGCTAAGACATCTGACATTGAAGGTATTTTTTATGAATAGAATTCAGATAAGAAAATAAAAAGTTATTAGTTTGATTTAAAACTAGAAATTATATTAAGTTACTAGCTGTCCTGGTGAACTTAGTGTCACTTAAAAACCTTCCCTGGACTTCTATGAATATTTTAAGACTAAAATTAGCCCAATCCGTTCAGCCGTTTTCGAGTTTTAGCATTACTAACACAATTAAAAATCGATTTTTATATAGATTGGTTCAATTTTTAAACAAAAAAAAACGAAGGTTTACTTAGTCAACAAGAACATTGACTTACTGTTTATATCTAAGAAAAGCAGATTTAAAGGGTACTGTAATAAATTTTCAGACGCACCAGTCACTGATGAGAGAGTCAAAATATCATGGAGGGGAGATGGGAACTTGTTTTGTGTTGGATATAATGCCAATGGTAGACGAAAGTTCAAAGTTTTTGACAGAGATGGGAACCTGCACAGTACCAGTGAAAAAGTACTGGGTCTTGAGTCAAATCTGAGCTGGAGACCCAGTGGTAGCCTCATTGCCACTACACAAAAACTGCAAGATAGATATACAGTTTCCTTCTTTGAAAAAAATGGGTTAAAACATAGAGAGTTTACCTTATCAGTCAACTCTACAACAATAGTTAAAGAACTTCTGTGGACTACAGATTCTGAAGTTTTAATAGTACAATGCAGGGATGAGGCAGCTAACTCTGACATTGTATTCCTCTACACCAGAAGAAATTATTATTGGTATCTGAAGCAAACTCTATGTTTCAAGAGTACCCAAAAGATAAACGAAATTATATGTGAAAGCGACTTTGATACTGCCAATGAGAAGAGAATCCATGTGCTGTGTCAAAATGGTGAATGCTACTCCTATGCTTGGAATTGGGATGTCGATCACAGTGTAGGCAAGTCATCTGATGATGATGCAGTAGTCGCAGTAATAGATGAGAAGAAGGTACTCGTCACAGGTTTCAGACAAACAGTAGTGCCACCACCTATGTCTAACATTGAGCTAGAGTTTGCTAACAATATCAACTCTATACGCTTTATCTCAGACAATGATACAGATACAAATTCATTTATAGTATCACATGGCAACAAACTAGCGATCGTAATGCAGAAACAAAAGAAGCCTTTAGAATATGTTGTTACTAAAGAATTAGACATTGATGAGCATCAGTATCCCTTCCAACATTACAATTGGTATTGGCTTAATTATGATACTTTATTGTCTATGTCAGTTGATGGACAAAATGTTTATACACTTAATCAGTATGCTATAAATGGTGATAAATTATTACTAAAAAGAGGTACTAAACTACCATCACCTATTGCAAAAATTCGAAAACATCCTATAGATTTATATAGTGCAGTACTGCAATATACATCTGGGGAAATAGCTGTGTACAAGTATGATGATAAGGAAGCATCGTTAGAAAGCTACCATGATACTTTACCAGCCGCATGTCCTGATTTTGATGTGGTGTCCATTGATGGAGAAACAACAATAATTGGTTTGTCTCACAAAGGTTGTCTTTATATTAACGAAAAGTTAGTATTGAATAATGTTAATTCATATTATGTTCACACACAATATCTATTAATCACAACACTTAAGCATCTTTTAATTTGTGTTGAACTTTCCAAATTTGGTATAAGTGATTTGGAAGTATATGAAAAGAATGAGACATCCAGCTCAGTCTATAAAAGAAAAGTCGAAAGAGGGTCTAAGCTAGTCATTGCTGTTCCAAATGACACGAGAACTATTTTCCAAATGCCCAGAGGGAACTTAGAAACTATACAACCCAGACCATTATCATTGAAAATTATAGGGGACTATTTGGACTCATTGAAATATTATGAAGCATTTGATTTAATGAGAAAACAGAGAATCAATCTCAACTTGATCTACGACCATAATCCAAAACTCTTTCTGTCCAATGTAGATGTGTTTTTAAAAACTATTAGCAACAATTCATGGCTTAGTCTTTTCTTGGCTGACTTAGAAAATATTGATGTTACTAAAACTATGTACTCGAGTAGTTACTCGGGTAAGGAACATAATACTTTCACTTATGAGAGTTCAAAAGTAATCAGTATTTGTATTGTCATCAGAACTCATCTACAAAAATCTGAAAATAGCTCCGAGCGGATTTTGCCCCTATTGACTACTTATGTGAAGATAAATACTGTCAAAGACTTAGAACAAGCATTGCAAGTTATCAAAGACCTAAAAGTGAAGGAATCCGAGGGAGTTAAACTCCCGGTTTCTTCAGATGAAGCCTTAAAGTATTTGTTGTACCTGGTAAATGTGGATAATCTTTTTGATGTGGCTCTCGGCATGTACGACTTTGATCTTGTTCTGTTGGTGGCAAACAAATCCCAGAAAGATCCAAAAGAGTATATACCTATGCTCAATGAGCTCAACGAAATGGATGAAAATTATAGGCAGTTTAATATCAACAAACACTTGAAAAGATTTAAGAAAGCAGTGGAATGTCTGGCAAAGTGTGGCAAGTCTCGCCATACGGATCTTAGAACATTTGTCAAATATCACAGTCTGTACAGAGAAGCCCTAACACTCTTTTCTAGTGGAGATGAAATTTTTAAAGAAATATCAGATGATTATGGTTCGTATTTGAAGCTAAAGAAGCAGTATGTAGAAGCTGGACTTGTTTATGAGAAGGCTGGCAGCACTGACAGAGCAATAGAATGTTACAAGGAGGCATTGGAATGGGAACTACTTTTTAAATTAGCTAAGAACAAAAGTAGAGATGTTTTAGACACAATAATAAGGTAAGTTAGTCTACAACTTGCCTTTGTTTTAAAAATGTGTCATTATTTTAGAATAGTAATTATTAATTTGTTACAGTGAACTTGTGCAATCTCTAAAAGATGAAAAAAGATATACAGAAGCTTTGAACATTCTAGAACAATATGGGAGTAATGTAGGAGAAACAATAAAATGTGCAATTGAATGCAGCAAGTACAAAACAGCAATGACACTCTGTGCTCGACATGACAGAAATGACTTAATAGGTGAATATGAAGAACTAATTAAAATTTCCTCTAGTCCACCGACGCTGCGAACTGCGAAACAGCGGCTAACTGATTTAGAGCGCTTACAAACGAATAGCACGTGTCGGCGGCAAACGACGGCACGTGTCGGCGGCAGTTGACGGCAGTCGGCGGCACGTGTCGGCGGCAGTCGACGGCAGCCGTCGACAGTTTATCGCGCTTGCAATTATGACGTAACGCGTAAAGGTAAGCGTTCACAGGTTGGTATTACTATACCGACCTGTGAACGCTTACCTTTACGATGCGAGACGTCCGCTGCGTACTCGCAGCGGACGTCTCGCATCAAATGAATAATTTTTTTACAGTATGTCCACTGTGTCGGTAGCGTACGGATTACCGACTAGCCAGTATGTTCATCTTCAAATTAGTCTAAACAAAGTTCCAAAGTCAAAATTTCTGGTTTCGACTTTTCCATCCACATCCCCCTTTTGAGCATTCATTTACTAGGCTAATCAGTAATCTGATGATTCAGCTGACGTACTGTAAAAAAATATCCGTTTGATACGAGACGTCCGTTGCGTACGATACCGCCCTGTGGACGCTTACCTTTAGGCGGTACGTCACAACTGGGGGCCTACCACCACCTCTACTAAGCGACACCATTTGACAGATAAGAATTTATTACATAAAGGTACAATTCTGTAAAAAAATATCCGTTTGATACGAGACGTCCGTTGCGTACGATACCGACCTGTGGACGCTTACAAAAGGCGGTACATCACAACTGGGGGCCTACCACCACCTCTACTAAGCGACACCATTTGACAGATAAGAATTTATTACATAAAGGTACAATTCCGCGACGCGATCGCGACGCGATGCACGGAATTGTACCTTTAACGTCAAGCTAGCGATCTTAAAAAGTTGATATTTCACAGCGGATTTAACATTGTTTTGCATTTTTTACTGTTCTTTAGTAAAATTATATTCAAAAAGTAAGTACGGTAATGTTATTGTAATCTTACAACAAAGTGTTCTGGAAATATGATAGTTTTAGGAAGTCGTGGTAGGCCCCCTGCAAGCGTCATAAACTGTCAAAGGCTGCCGTCGACTAGTGCCGTCGTCTGCCGCCGACACGTACCGCCGACTGCCGTCGACTGCCGCCGACACGTGCCGTTTGTCTGTAAGAAGCCTTACACAGAGCCAGTACTGGCTGCCAGTCTTATTGGCAGCCAGTACTGGCTCTGTGTAAATTATACTTTACTGTCTCATCCGCCACATGACAATGCGTTCTCTATTCCCGATTCGCATTGGTTTCGCAGATATTTCGCAGTTCGCAGTGTCATGTCGTAAAAGAGTTACTTACCAAATAAATAAGAGAGTACATAGAAAGAAAGTAAGTAAGAGTACTTTGACCCAAAAATAGCATTTTCTTGTCTGCTAATTGTCTGTCAATTGTTTGTTACAAGCTCACATCCCATTCTTGAAATTGGTTTTTGTTTTCAGATACACACCTTATACCAAACTTATTGGAGGAGTATACCAACACAAAGGAATTAGTGAATAAAAATAGAAGTCTTTTTGTGCAGTATAAAAATCGTCTTCAAGTTGTGAGAGAAAATAAAACCAAGAAAGAAGCTGAAGGATATGATACTTTTACCAACAGAGACATAGATTTATACTCTGATGCAGGCAGTACCATAGCTTCATCATCCGGATCAGGGTAAGTTTATGCTTCTGAGTCAATAATATAAGGTTTAGTTAAGTTCTAGATATAGGCACATGTCAAGAAGTTTTGCCAGCAAAAGTTTAGAAGTGTACCTCAAATGCAATGGACTTGTACTTTGTAAGTTTAAGATAACAGACTTGTTTAATCTTAAACTTACAAAAACGAATAATAATTCCAATAATGTTTCTACTTTCTCTCACATAGTAGAGACTTTAATAATTATTATACTGCCTGTATAGTGTGTATGCCTATTTAAACCCTGTACTCTATAGTATTTATTTATCACATTTTTCAGGAGATCTTACCGGTCTAGCAAGAACCGAAGAAAACACGAGAGAAAAGTCGCGTCATTAAAAGAAGGATCACAGTATGAGGACACTGCACTAGTCATGACATTGCACACTTTAGTGACTTCTACGTTTGAACTAAGGCCTCAAGTCCATGAGTTAATAATCGCTTTGTGTTGTTGTAACAGAGAAAAGGAAGCAGGCTTACTTCAGGTATACCTTCAATATTATTATTTCTTTTTTAACTTTATCTTTTTCAATCCATGGATCGGTGGCAGATATTACTCAGAGGAAAATATTATATTTTTATTTGCACATAAAATTAAAGAAATATCATTCAATTTGTATGCGCATACAAATTTCGATTGGTGTGTGCATAGTGTACAACCCTTGTATGAAAAAACATTCTAATCTAACAATATTTTGTAAGTTCTATTATATGACACTAGCTAAAACGATAAAACACGACTAAAGTGACATTTTCTAAAAATGATACCTAGCTAGATCGATTTATCGCCCCAACACCCCTATATACTAAATTTCATGAAAATTGTTGGAGCCGATTCCAATTATATATATACATATTTATATATATGCAAGAATTGCTCGTTTAAAGATTTCATATTCTCTTGGCAACATATTTTTATTTCTAATTCTAAGATGATTCTCTGAATCTGCCAAAAACTACAAGTGCTTTAATAAATAATACTGAACTGTTTTAATATAAGCTTTATTTATTTTCAGGCGAATCTAGAAACTTTACTCAAGGAGATGGAGGACAATTTCAAACAGATTTGGACGCATGAGCTTGTGATAGAAGCCACCAATGCTAAAATAGCAGCAGAAAATGTCCCTGAGGGCGTTATTGTGGTGCCACAAGGAATGGCTAGCTTGGGTAATATTTTTTTTAAAATAAGGGGTAAACGAGCAAATAGGTCACCTGGTGGAAAGCAACTACCGTCGCCCATGGACACATTAGTAGAGCTTAAGGTTAGTTTCCGGGCCTTTTAAGAGGGAATACGCTCTCGTCTTGAAGGTTTGCAGGTCGTATTGGTCCAGAAATACTGCTGGTGACAGTTCGTTACAGAGTTTTACAGTGCGCGGCAGAAAGATATGCGACTCATCATATTATAATATGCATCTCCGTTGCGCCAAAATTAGTTTATCGCGCGGGAAACGTACATTTTTCCGGGATAAAAAGTATCCTATGTCCTTTCCCAGGACTCAAAGTATCCCCATACCAAATTTCAGCTTAATCCGTTCAGCGGTTTGGGCGTGAAGAAGTAACAGACAGACACACTCGCATTTATAAGTATGGAAGTTTAACCTGCTAACAATAATTTAAATAATACCTATTTACATAAAATCATAGAGGTAGATAATAACTTGAAAATAAAAAAATAAAATGAAAAGATCATGTTATAAAAGTGAAAAAGAAATGTGTTAAATGCTCTGCAACTGTGTTAGAAGAGTCGTTATAGAGCATTTAATAATTTTAACACAATATTTTCTTTTTACTTTCATGAAGAGACAAAATATTAAATTGTAATATTAAATTATTTTCTTTTTGCTCTTTTCAGCACCCCATATGAGGATAGCACCTGTCGTACAAAATATGAAGTGGAAATTGGAAGATCTTTGCTGAAATAATTATATTATTTTTTGCTGTGTAAAATAATATATTTTGTACAGAAGCTTAATAAAATATTGTTAAAAATCGTAAAAGGTTTTTTTCTCATAAACCATAATTTTAGTTTACTGTTGGTGAATCAAAAATCAAAATATTTATTTCCAAATAGTTTAGCAAAGTTAACACTTTTAGAATGTCTACATGAGGCCTACCACAGGTTCGGGAACACCTACCACCGAATGTTGAAATATCATCATCATCTAGTGCCCTCTTCATATCGAAGTTCAGTGGTCAGCGGGTTGAATTTCCTCCGGTCTTGGGCTCATTTCTTTAATTTCTTCTTTAAACATTTTTATAAATGCTTTGCTAGTATTGAGCTAGACTAAAAAAATTTAAAGTGCACTTTTAAAAATATAAAATTGCAGAATATGAAAAAACTTATTTATTTGATTGAAATACATTTTGGAGAACAAAAGTAGCATTCAAATTTAACACTGCAATTTCTATTATTATTAAAAACAACAATTCTAAAAAAGTCTTTCAGTTCATATTCCTTGATAACATAGAATTTATCGTTTAACACTGGTCTGCCACATACACAAAGATTAGCGTTGTCTAAAAACTCGACTAGAGTCCAAGGTATTATGTTAGAAGCGTAATATATTTTTTGTTTCATCACAGCTTTGCTTGCAATGTGAAGTAGGCTTGTTACATATAAGTCCCAGTGTGAATGTTGCTCTGGCACTAGTGAATTTGTTTCTACATTAAATAAATTACATGACAGATCAATATATTCTAGGCGGCATTGCATTAGACTACATGGTAATGCTTGTAAGTGGTTTTGTGACACTGTTAAATATCTGAAAAAGAACAAATTGGTTAATGGTAATAATATTTGTTATCCATACAATATTATACATGCGAAAGTGTGTCTGTCTGTCTGTTACCTCTTCACGCCCAAATCACTGAACAGATTTAGCTGAACTTTGTGCCAAAGTTCAGCTAAATCTGTGAAGATACTTTGAGTCTCGGGAAAGGACATAGGATTTTTTTTGTTCCGAAAAAATGTACGGTCCCCGCGCGATAAACGAGTTTAGGCGCAATGGAGTTGCGGGCATCATTTAGTACAAACAAACCAAGCCCAGTTTGACATTCGTCTAGTTGGCTTGATCGGCTTATATTTCCTAAGTACTTAACATTCAAATAATTATTACCTTAAACTACTAATACGACCCAGTGCTGCAGGTAGCCTCGTCAAAGCATTATTATTAACTTTTAATGATACTAGATTTTGTAGCTTCCAAATTGACTTTGGCAGTTCTTTTAGTTTATTTCCACTGAGATCAAGTAATCTTAAATTGGCCATTAACTGCAAGGAACAGGGAAATTAAAAAGATTAAAAGACAGTAACATATTGAATCACATTCAGTTCAATTTATAACGAGCACATAATTTTAAATATGATTTCTTTAACCCATCAATCCCCAAGCGGCACCCGGCTGCCGCATAACAATTGAAAATCTATTGTGTCTGCAATTCCCACCATCAAGGTATTAAGGAAGTAATAAGAAATGTGTAGACTAATAATTATTTGTATTATTAGGTGGATTTCTTTTAAACTTCTTTTAAATCTACGAAGTAATAAACTACAGTATAACAGTAATAAAAATAATCAATATTTAAACAAAATTGACCATGAGCTTCATAGGAACACAGAATTTAGAAAAAGACTTACCCGTTGCCCAAAAAGCCATTTCCAGTCCACTATGTTCTTACTTCCCAAATTATTATTTGCTAAGTACAGTTCAGAGAGATTGGGTAGCCTTCCTGAAAAACATGATGTCCATATGATCAAATGTGTATGCATAACGTGAATATTTCAAGTGCCTGTCTGTTGTATCTACCATATTATTGATATTGAGCAAAATATGGTAGAATTATCACATTATTTGTTGTATGGGAGAGGACATTTTGCCTCGGCATTTGGAACATAATTATTTTTAACAAAAAATTAAAACCGACTTCCAAGGTAAAACAATAATAACATCCTTATAATATGAACTAAAAAGTATTAAATAATTATTCCTATCTAATAGTGCCTTTTTCCGAATTCGGATAAAACTCAACTATTTCTGTACTCAATCTTCATCATTTTGAAGTCGGTACCAGATGAATCTTCTGTTCTCTGACAGAATATTTGAAACTTTTGGAACTGGCACCGACTTCAAAATTATGAAGATTGAGTACAGAAATAGTTGAGTTTTATCCGAATTCGGAAAAAGGCACTATTAGATAGGAATAATTATTTAATACTTTTTAGTTCATATTATAAGGATGTTATTATTGTTTTACCTTGGAAGTCGGTTTTAATTTTTTGTTAAAAATAATAATTTCACTCTTTTTAGTTACCAGAGTAAACCATCGCGTACTATAAGTAGAATAATACACCTGTATAATATTATTTTGCGTATCTTATTACAGTCACACTTACAAAATATAATATCAGCTGCAGCCTGCAGATAATTTTAAACAATACATTTTAAAAAAATCGAAGTGAACACGTGACGTGACGTGCTAAGTAGCCGGTCACCGGACTAGTTTCAACTTTCAATAGTACTGGCACTCGCTCGACTTGTCGCACGTGACGCGGACGCAGCGCACATAGCCCGTGCCCGTGCCCGCTCGACAGCCCTGCGGCCCTGGCAGATTGAAGTGAGACTGCAGAGAGTGTTATTGTATTATGAACGTTAAACGCAATGCAAAAGGTTGAAATTAGGTTGTTTTGACAGTGACAGACAGTGAGACAGAATGTTACACTATCGAAGCAGCTTTAACTTCTTAGAAGTAATGTCAAATGTGTGCCTTATGCTCTGGAGATAAGGTTGAATTTGGTGACATTGGTGACCCTGACATGGTAATGATGATGATGATGATGATGAATGTAATTTGCATAGTAGCATATGCTTTCAGTTCTTAAAACAGCGCCTAAACTCCCAAACTTGTATCAATAAGGAATCCAGAGTTCTCTTAGTAGCTTCGGAACCATAGTATACCTCGGTGCAAAATCTTGCGTTTTGGTAGCATATGCTTAGGATACTTCTCATAAAACCAAAATCACCATATGTTTCCATATAAATTTCGAGGAGTTCCCTCGATTACTCATGGATCCCATCATCAGGTCACCACTTTTGTGAACATGGTACCAAATTGGAGTGAAACCTAATACAACACAACAAAAATTTCGAAAATCGGTTCACAAACGGCGGAGTAATCGTTGAACATACAAAAATAAAAAAAAATAAAAAAAAAAAAAAAAATCCACAGCCGAACATATAATATAACCTTCTCGTTTTTTGGAAGTCGGTTAAAAATACTTTTAAATTGTCTTTTGGTCTGTTTGCGAAAGCGGGACAATTTCAGCCTTGCGGGGGACAGCGAGACAGACTGCCTCAAAGCGGGACTGTCCTGCCTCAAAGCGGGACGTATGGTCACCTTATGTATGCATCAAATTATATACATGCAAGTACACACAATATCCTGGATGTTGGAAGTGAAACCATACTACAAAATGAATTTTCTTAAAATATCAAAACATTTATCTTTTAAGCATCCAGGACAATAATAGCATGGGAGCCCTAGAACAATTTTGAAGTGAAAACTTCTTTAGCGGCGTTGAGCACTTTTGTGGGATGGGTAAAAACTGTGAAACTCACGTCAGATTCTCATGCTGATCGAAAAACTTTGGAATAACCGTAAGACGGTTGGAGAGTATTGTTTTGTATCGAACTCGAACTCGATTTGAAATTTGATCGAAACTTGATCAAAACGACTTGATTGACGATTTTTTAAAAATCGATTTTCATAAAAAATGGGTTAAAAAAATGCACAACGTTAATAATCAAATTTTCACTTCGGCCGGCACTCCCAGAGTGCAACCCGTCTTTTTTTTATTACTATCAACCTAATTTTTTGTGAGTAGCTTCATTTTGATAAGACGAACAAAATTTTTTTTGCGAAAAATCTCGAAAGTGGTAGATAGCAGAAATAGGAAGGATTTCATACTTTGAATTTGTTGGTCCTAAAATATAGATTGTTCTATTTGTTTGTTACATATTACTAGTAAACTATCAATCTACAAAAATGAGCTTGTTTAGGGTACCTTTGACATTTAAAATCTTTTTCTTTATTTACAAACTGAAAGTTGCGAACCAACTTCAAATATTATAACTGTTGTGTAAGGACGATTTACCTAGTTCCAGAGGAAGCTTTTCTATCTCATTGTCACTTAGATCTAGCAGTCTTAGGTTGTTCAACAACAATATTTCTCTCCTAAAATTACACAGCTTGATGCCATTTACGTAGAGATACTCCAAGGACCTAGGCAATCCACTTGTTGGATATTCTGACCGGTTAAGGATCACCAGTTTCGTAGGCATCTTCTCTTTGACCACCCCGAGCGAGCATAATTCTCCAAGTTTAACATTTTTAGTATCGCCCGTGATACAAGATTGCAGCAACTTCATAAATTTTTTGAGCTCTGGCTCGTTCGACTTTATGCACAAATCGTGTGGTGGTTCCTCAAACCTAAGAGTAACTTTTCCCTCGCTAAGGCATTTTACGAAAGCTTTCTTGATACCCTTTACGTTATACTTTGTCCCCTTTTTGTTGACTGATGAAAAATGCAGTATGAAATATTCGCGGTCATTTTTTGGTTCCTTGCCTAGCGCTAACGTGGATTTCAAGTATTTTGTGTTAGGTTTAACGTTCAAATTTAAATGCAGCCTATTAACAACTTCCACTTGGCACTGTAGTTTCATTATATTATATATTTTGATATCAGTTTTCTTTAAATCATTAGCTAAATAAAGTTATTTCGAAACATTGAAAACACAAATGACAAAACATTATGCACCTGAGTCCTGACAGTCCTGAAGTTTGACCACAGACAGAGGCACAGAGCTTGACGTTAAATTTGGTGTGACCAGGTCACAGAATATGAGAATACAAAATAATATTATGATAACATGGCGCGCGGCGCGCCCCTCCAATTCCTCCAAATGACCTCAGAAAAAAGAAGCCTATGGAAATGGCATAAGCATGTACTTTGCCTGCATACCTAATTAAACAAACCCGTTGACAAACATGGCGGATTAGGGATGCTCACTTTTCTCTAGCTAATCGATAATATCGATATATCGATGGATGCAGGATGAGTGAATGGTAGGAAAAGTGCGATAAGGCTTTAAATGAACGTGGGCGCTGCAGCTGGTGAAGAGAACTATCAAAATTTTTGTATGATGGCAGCGTTAGTTCCTTTTTAACCGACTTCCAAAAAACGAGGAGGTTATAATTATTATATGTTCGGCTGTGGATATATTCCTTTTTTTGTATGTTCAACGATTACTCCGCCGTTTGTGAACCGATTTTCGAAATTTTTGTTTTGTTGTATTAGGTTTCACTCCAATTTGGCACCATGTTCACAAAAGTGGTGACCTGATGATGGGATCCATGAGTAATCGAGGTAACTCCTCGAAATTTATATGGAAACATATGGTGATTTTGGTTTTATGAGAAGCACCCTAAGCATATGCTACCAAAACGCAAGATTTTGCACCGAGGTATACTATAGTTCCGAAGATACTAAGAGAACTCCGGATTCCTTATAGATACAAGTTTGGGAGTTTAGGCGCTGTTTTAAGAACTGAAAGCATATGCTACTATGCAAATTACATTCATAATTATCATCATCATCATCATCATCATTACCACGTCAGGGTCACCAAATTCAACCTTATCTCCAGAGCATAAGGCACACATTTGACATTACTTCTGAGAAGTTAAAGTTGCTTCGATAATGTAACATTCTGTCTCACTTCGCCGAGATATTCTGGAAAGAACCTAATTTCAACCTTTTGCATTGCGTTTAGCATTCATAGTTCAAAAACACTCGCCAGGGCTGTCAAACGAGCGGCGCAGCGGCGCGGGCCAGGTAGGTACCTGCGTGTGCGACAAGTCGAGCGAGTGCCAGCCTATTGAAAGTTGAAACTAGTCCGATGACCGGCTACTTAGCACGTCACGTCACGTGTTCACTTCGATTTTCGATTTATGAAACTTTTGGGACTGGTACCCACTTCAAAGTAATGAAGACTATAGTATGTACAGAAATAGTTGAGATTTAGACGAATTCTGAAAGAGGCACTATTAAAGAGTAAGAATTATTTAATACTTTTTAGTTCATATTATTACTTATTGTTTTTACCTTGGAAGTCGGTTTTAATTTTTTGTTAAAAATAATAATCTCGCCACGTTAATTTAAAGCCTTGTCGATTTTTAGTGTGTCTGTCTGTCTGTTACCTCTTCACGTCCAAACCACTGAACCGATTTCGCTGAAATTTGGTATGGAGATATCTTGAGTCCCGGGAAAGGTCATAGAATACTTTTATCTTGGAAAATGCACGGTTTCCACGCGATAAACTTTATGGCGAAACTGAGTTGCGGGCATCATCAACAACATATAATATAGAGACTTGGGTGCTTAAATCCACCACTGTCATGTACAAGAGATAATTACCTACTGACAACAACATTACAAGTCAATTTTATAGTAAAGCTATCCACATAGGAAGATGGCTAAGTATAGGTCTACCAGAATCACCACTCCACCACTAGTGGCAATGTCATCGCTCTGCACGGTCCCTATATTGTATTATCTATGAGGCACAGGTAGTAACGGCAACTATAGTTAAAGTTAAAAAAACAACCAATATAAAAAAAAAAAAACATTTATTTAATTATTAATACAATTACGCGATAAAACCCATATTATTATAATAATTAGGGTGATAAATGTTCTTTACAGATACAAAATTCTTAATGATTACAAAATATGTTATTCATTGCGAAATAAAATAATTTTATTAAAATAGTTCCTAAAAGAAAATTTTTCTGTACACTTTTTACCGAAATATCTGAATCTGATGTCAAGGTAAGTTTTTACTACTGATTTAATTAATAACAATTGATGCTTTGAGTCATGTTCGTTGGAGTCCGATGAGAATATTTTAGAATGTTCTTCAATATTCTCTATTAAGAACGAGTATATTATGTAGAGATAGTATTTTTCATTATTACTTTTACTAAAATTGCTTTTGAGTATCTTCTCGGTTTTAAGACAAATATTTTCTAGGTCTTTTGAAGGATAAATAAGGCCTCCGTGTGTTTTGCAAGTTATTAACGATTTTAAATAATTTTGTGTGTCTCCACGCAACAGCGACTCACATACTGAACATTTTAAATTTCGTGACAGTTTCCTTGCAACAAACCCCGCAATGTATGTGACAACAGATTCAGAATATTTTGAAATGTTGCTATTGAGACAGTCTAAATATTCTTCGAATAACTCGCTATCATCCTCTTCAACCTCTACAAGTTATTTTTTTTCTGTGAGGTCATTTAAAGTGCGAACTGGGTCTGTAGTGCTGGGACAGTTTAGAATATGTATCTGCTCTAACGGAATGCAATTTCCAACTCCACTATCGCGTATCTCAGCACGTATCAGGAGCCGCTTAAACGCTGCTCTAAATTGTACAGCGTTTGGATTGTTGTTGAAGCCTCCACGGGCTCTGATTGATGAAAAAAATAACTCAATATGATCTTGGCTGAATTTATAAATCGGTAGGTATACCAGGGTGGAATTTTCAAGAACCAAATTCATAAATAATTGAAAAGCACTTTTCATATCGACGATAAGTCCAAGAAATCCAGTCTTCCTCTGGGACTCTATAACTAATGTTCCATCTAAAAATTTTAACGTACTAATGTAATTTTCGGCCATTTCAAAAAGTGCTTCAATAAGTCCATAATTGTTAGAACAAATAGCTTTTTTCCACCCTGGAGGTCTCACCAAATAACTGTTCAGCACATCAAAAACATTATTCATAAGTCTTATAAAAATTATGGTACCATCGCAATCTTCAAAACCTTCAATTTTAAGTTCTTTGCTGCAATATTCAAGAGCATCAGCAACTGACTCGCTAAGTAATTGTGTCGCTAAACGCACCTTCATCTTTTGTTTATTAAAATACACATGAGCTTTCGTAACTTTGGTGGCCAGATGTAAGCCTTCACTCTCTTGTAATTCTATAAGTTTTACTAGTAAATTGAAATCAATTTTTCTTCCAAATGAATCTTTTTTTTTATCTCCAAATGTGTTTCGCACTAGTTTTAGCGCATGACAAGGGTCAATAAACGCATATATTTTATGACCCTCAAAATAAAAAAAAGTTTTATTCATTTCCATAAGATTGCATCCCATGTTTTGGATCATGGTAAAATTCGATGCAGGTCCATCACATGTCACGCTTACAACTTCAACTCCTACCTCAAAACATTTGTGTAAACATGAAATCAACAGACCAGCCTTTTGGTCACCACTTAAACTAGTGATTAGAAAATACCCTACGGGCAGTTTCCATTTTCCGTTAACACAGTTAAGTAAAAATACCAAACTTTGGCTTGCTACTTCAACACTGTCATTATCGACGCCAGACCCGATATTTACTCGACCATGGTATTGCTTTGATTGTGAATCCCAAACAAGTGATTTTCTTATGGACATTAATTCATCTATTATAAGAGCACAGATAACAGGCTCTTTACTTGCCTTAACCTTGGCTTCAAGGGTAGAAAAAGCCTCTTGACAAAGCCCGGGTGCCGCATCAACATTTTGGTACCACTTACTAACGGTACGTGGATGTGGAAGGCAGGAATCATACGTTCTTCGAACGAAATCATAAGCCTTTGGCGAATAAAAATGAAGAGTGAGTGCAAATTTTTGGATTTCTTCTGAGTACTGTTTTGGCAAAGGTAACCCTTTACATTTTAAAATCTGTCTCTGTAAAAAATCTTTTGACCCAGCACATTGTCGTAATAATATGGAAGTCTCCATATTTATTAAATTTTTCTCCTTCAATTCAATGATTATGTTTTTAAAAGTGTCAATTTTCAACCTTTTTTGACGGACTACTTCATTTAAACATTTAATTTTCTTTTTCTGCATCTCCACTTTTTTCTTCAAATTTTTTCAAATTACTGAACTTGAACTGTCACATGTCACATGTGTCATTGACTTAAAGACAGAGTTGCCAACTTAAAAATCAACTTAAGTACCAAATTAAAAAGCAGAAAATATCGTTTTTGATACAATTTCGATATTGGATATTTGATATCGATATATCGATATATCGTAACAAAATATATCGCCCAAAAATATCGATATATCAAATTGAAAATATCGATATATCGATATTTATTCGACATCCCTAGTCTGTGAACAACAATAACAAGAAAAATATTAATTGAGTGCAGTGTTGCCACCTTGGTGGTTTTTCCACCAGAACTGGAGCTTTTTTAAAGCCTTTAGAGGATTTATTTAGTTACATAGCGTTTTTTTTTTTGTGGTTTTTAGCGGTTTTTTCAGTATGGAATCTGGGGAAATCCTAAGCACAATCAGAATTTCATATTATTGTTTTATGCTTACTCTACAACCGGGGAATCCCTGAATAGTCTACTTGACATATATTTAATTTCATTGAAAAAATGCATATTTCTAGTAGAACTTGGCCTAGGAAACTGTATTTCACCCTTATCGTGAAATAAAAGCTTATGCTTGATAAATAAAGTCGATTTGAAAATATGATTTTATGAAAATAGGAATTGTACTGACGAAAACGCTTTTGCGGTACTTCCGATCTGGATGTGACGTCATCTCATTTGTAATTTAATATCTTTTATTTATCGCGCTCGTTATATGTAAGTTTATTTGTACATAAATAATATGAATAAGCCTAGAAAGATCTATAAAATATATTTTCTTGAATAATTCAAATAAAACATCAGTTTTATATATTATCTCCATTCATTGTAGTTATCCATTCATTTTTTTAAAACTATTATGTTCAGTCATCTCCATTCATTTTTTTAAAATTATTATGAAACTACTATATTATTTGGTGGTTTTTTTGTGGTCCAAATTTATGAAATCTGGCGACATTTTACTTTTGACTTAGCGCTTTATAAAAATTCAAGGTGGCAACATTGATTGAGTGCGCGAGTTCGAGTTTGTACAAAATTTGTATTTACTGATGAAAATCAATCTTCTGTGTCTTCAAACTAAAACATTAGAAAATTAGCCAACTCTGTAACTGTAAATCAGTAGAGGTGAGAAATTAATGTATGAATGTAATTTTGAAATTGAATAAATTTAGTAGGTACTTACCAATTTTGTCGAAAATGAAATTTAACCAAATTAATAAACATTAAAACCAACGCCAATAGCAATTGCTCAAAACGTTCTCCATATTATGAAACTTTTAAAGAGTTTGCAGGTTTATATAACGATTTTTCTAACTTTTATTGGAAATAAAATGGCCACTCTCTTTGTCCAATCTCGATTTGCCGGTCTAAAGATCGAAGATGATGAAATGCCGGGCGAGAATCAAAAATCTAAAAAGGCGAAGGCTAATGCGACTAAGAAAGTTGAGCCTCCGAAAAAATCGAAGACCGCTAACAACAAGTCTCAGGTACTTTTGCCACCCATAATATTTGATCATGTCATTTTAAAACAACAGATACCTATAATAGGTAGGTCTACCAGAATCTGATGGCAAAAAGTGAGAAAGTAAATTGACTAGCAATGCTGGGGTAGTTGGAATAAAACATTTCAATCCTTTTTTGTCCTTATAGCGGCTGATACTGTGTGACAGGTGTGTGTGAAACATGCAATTGTATAATAATTTATCCAATGATCAAGTATATTTTTTAAGAATCTGCCATCCAAATTTGCTGTCAGATCCTGGCAGATCTATAGTAAAACTCACTATAATAATTCTGATATTCATATAGGCTGCTCCAAAAAAGCGTAAACAAAAGCCAGCCGAACCAACAAAGGAGCAATGGGAGGAATGGAAACAAAAAGACGAAGAGATTGTTGATGGCAACTTTGAATCAGAGCTTCAGGAGGTACATATATTCATTAATATTAGTGTAAATTAAAGTTTAACAACTCCATCATGGGTATCAACACAATAGATTTTCAATTGTTATGCGACAGCTGGGTGCCACTAAACTTGGGTGAGGTGACTTTGATGGGTTAAAAAAATCTGGTTATTTTTTTACATACTATGTATAGAAAGCTTAATATAACTATTTTCTTATCCATTTAGGCTATTTTACTTTCAAAACTTGATTTTGAAGAAAAGAAAGATGTGTACAATGCTCTGAAGAAAGAAGCGGAGGCAGAGAAAAAAGTAGAATTGACACGAAAAGAAAACAAGAAAAATAAAAAGAAGAATGTAATGAGTTTGGAACAATTTAATGATATGGTTAATAATGAAGATTTACCCATATATGGTATGTTTAATAAAATAAGTATTTAATTGCCTTTCTTGTAATTACAATCTAGCGAGCTCTATAATATTATGGACCAAATTATAATATTTTATATACTTACCTTTCAGTAAACAGTCTTGTAGAAGAAATACCCTCACAAGATGAAAAGAAAGCCTCTGGAAAGGATACACACTTTTTTGATCGTATACAGGATGAAACTAAAAATGAAATTCTAAGGGACAAAATTCTTACAAGGGTTCGACAGCCGACAATAACAGATGAAATAGCCACAAGAGCCCAATTTATGGATGCCCTAGAGAGAAAAGACCAGGAAATAGCTGCACTGAAAGAAGAAATAATAAGCCTCAAAAATGAACTGTTAACTGTGAAGTCTAGGAATAAAAAACTATGTAATATACTTGGACAGGGAGAAAGTGAGTAGCATTTATTGCAAAACAGACTATACAAAAAGCATTTATTGCAAAACAGACGATACAAAAGCAATATCAATAAATTATTTTTGTTGTTAATCATCCATAAAGAGGTTAAATTGGCTTACTTTTATTGGTGTTTGATACTTATTGGTCATTTTCGACAAGTCTACTGCATATTAAAATGGACATTTACACTCAAACATGCTGATGTATTTGATTTTATTACAGTAAAGATACAGTTACAGTGGGTAGAAAAGACTTTGTGTTGAGCTTTTTTTTTTTTTATTTTTACACTTCATATTAATTATTACAGGTCACATATTTTAAATCTCTGAATAATAATTTTTTAAATAGATGTTGCAATTACTTTGTTTTATATATTCTAAAATTATAAATTTCAGTGAAAGACAAGGCAGAGGTTTTGGTAGAAGTTGAAAAACTCCGGGCAGTGCAAGCGGAGCTCACCGGGGAGTTAGCATCACTACATTCAGATCTCGAAAAAGAACGATCGAGAAACGCCGACCCAAGAACTAAGGACAAAGTAAGATTTTTTTTTGTATTTATTATGATGAGGTTTATGACTAAAAGAAGTCACATTTCTCTTTAGAGTTGTGGATGTTTAGATTATCTTACTAGTTATGTTGTATTCTAACTGTATTAACAATTAAACATAAATTCTCTAAATCCATAAAGCTTGGCTTAACCTCTTAAGAGCCCGGGTAACCCTCGAAATTCTCATACATTCGTAATACCAAAATCATTTTGTCATACGAAAATATTTAACATGTTTGAGTTATTTTTCAGTATAAAATAGTAATTACCTAGGTTCCTGAACAAAAATTAACTTCAAAATATTTAAACACTAAAAAATTTTTTTTTGTGTACAAATTTTTTTTACTAAATTTAGTACTAAATATTTAAACACTAAAAAATAGAGTAAAACACTCAAAAATTTATAAATAATTAGTAAATTTACTACAAAATATTTTAATACTAAAGAATATTTTTTAGTATTAAAATATTTTGTAGTAAATTTACTATTTATTTATATATTTTTTAGTGTTTTACTCTATTTTTTAGTGTTTAAATATTTAGTACTAAATTTAGTAAAAAAATTTATACACAAAAAAAAAAATTTTTAGTGTTTAAATATTTTGAAGTTAATTTTTGTTCAGGAACCTAGGTAATTACTATTTTATACTGAAAAATAACTCAAACATGTTAAATATTTTCGTATGACAAAATGATTTTGGTATTACGAATGTATGAGAATTTCGAGGGTTACCCGGGCTCTTAAGGGGCCGGGCTACCCTCGAAATTCTCATACATACGTAATACCAAAATCATGTTGTCATACATAATGATTTTGGTATTACGTATGTATGAGAATTTCGAGGGTAACCCGGGCTCTTAAATACCAGATGTCAAAATTCTATTGATAAAAATATTTGTTTAAATATCTATATTTCAGAGAAATGTTTGTAAAAAGAAAAGTGTTCGATTTGATGTCTCCACCGAAACCAGTGCCGCACACAAATGTTCAGAATACAATAAATTAAATTAATAAATTAAATTAATGGTCCAATAAATTCTACAAATAAGTACACTTTATTTTAAATAATTCCATTTTTTTCTTTTCAGAAAAAAAGAGGAGGAAATTCTGAAAAAGAAAAATAGAGTGTTTATACATAGATATTAGATATACTATATATCACAACTATAGTATGTAAGATATCATATATTCAAGTAAAGGCCAGACACAACTTTTAGCTTGCTCAGCGAAACTCTGTGTTTATTCAGAAAAGTTGATTCTTAGGAAGATGGCGGACCTACATAATTTGGTCGCGTTACGTCAAACCTAGCCGTCAGATTACTAAAGCTACGCTTATACAGGCAACTAAAATTGCTCCACTCCAGTCAATTTTCGTCAACTTTGACGTCACGACTACATCAAGCAATTTTCGGCAACAAGCAGCGACAAGCAGCAATATTGCGCAATACATCGCAATGCAATTGAACGATATGGCGCAACTTCATAAACTAGTTACTAGAGGCAATACTGTCATACACGAGCCCATCGGATATTCGTCAATAATTCGTATCGGCGACATTGAGCGATATGAAATATCTGGAGCAATATCGCCGTAATAATTGCCGCAATTTATTGAAATTGCTCCATATTGCTCCACTAATTGCTCCAGATCGGTCCATTCGTGTCGCCAGGCAATCGTGTAAGCGCTTCTTAAGGGGCCGGGCTACCCTCGAAATTCTCATACATACGTAATACTAAACTGGAATACTCTTGACAGTGGAAACTGTCAAGAGTCATTCCAATTCCCAAATCGAGTAACACACAATCAGTTGAAAATTACCGACCTATAGCAGTCATACCCACTATTGCAAAGGTGTTTGAGCTGGCGCTTCATAATATCTTAATGGAAAAGATTCGTGAATTACTGTCGGATGCTCAGCATGGATTTCGACCGGGTCGTTCCGTCAGCACAAATCTCTTGTTACACGTTGATATCATTTCTGAGGCCATCGACTCCGGATATCAAGTTGACGTTTTGTATTTTGATTTCTGTAAAGCATTTGACAGAGTCGACAATGATATTCTTCTTAATAAGTTGAGATCTCTTGGGTTTTCGTCTGGCTTTGTTAGATTCTTCGCGAGCTATCTACGAGACCGAATACAGTTTGTAAGATACGGCTGCTTTGAGAGTACTACTTACAGCACACGCTCTGGTGTTAGTCAGGGTTCAGTATTAGGCCCTCTTTTATTCCTGATCTTCATAAATGATCTTTCAGCAATAATAAAGTATGCCAAATTCTTACTATATGCCGACGATCTGAAGATCATCATGGTAATAAAATCTTTGCACGATTGTTTACTTCTCCAAAAGGATCTGGATGCTCTCCACCGATGGAGTATTTTGAACAATCTGCTGTTCAATATGAGCAAATGTACCGTAATGACATATGGAAGGAAGTTACGACCTCTTGTATTTAATTACACCATGGATGGACATCCCTTGACTCGAGTCCACAACACAAAAGACTTAGGGGTATACTTCGATAAAACCCTTACATTTAAAGACCATATTGATGCCATTGCTAAAGATAGTTATAAACGTTTAGGATTTGTTCTCCGAAATGTTAGAGACTTTAAAAATCCGAAAGTTATTAAGTTACTGTATAACACATTGGTACGCAGTAAGTTAGAAACGGATGCCTGTGTTTGGAGCCCTCATACAAATGCGTCAACACTGATGCTCGAAAAAGTACAGAAAACATTTCTGAGATTCCTGTACAAAAGAGTTCATGGATATTATCCTTATATGTACCCCACTAACTTCCTTTTAGGTACCTTGGGATATCACTCACTAGAGGTCAGGAGGGGTGTGGATCTCGTTCTTATAATTTTAAAAGCTCTTCGTGGAATTATAGACTGTCCGGAACTTCACACCCTCGTTTGTCGTTTGTTCGTGCCCGACAATTACCGCAGGCACCGCTCTTGCCGTCGGCCTAAATTATTTGCCCTACCTATATGTAATTCTGTCGCGAGAGCCGAGTCCCCACTGTGTCGTGGGTTAGACGTGCTCAACGCTCTCCTGTCTGCCAACCCCGAGTGTGACATCTTTGCTGACAAGTGGATGGAAATAAAGAAAGTATGTGTGAAATTCTGCGAGGGAAAGTATGAAAGAGCTTCTACCGTTGTCTATTAGTTAAGTTATTATTATTATTAGTTTTTAATGTCTATCTGTCAAGTTATTATTTTAATCATGTATTATTAATGTGTTAGTTTTAGGTTAATTAATGTAATTGGGGTCACCCGTTTTAATTAACTGTAAATAAATAAATAAATAAATAAATAAATAAAATCATTTTCTTATACGAAAATATTTAACATGTTTAAGCTATTTTTCAGCTTAAAATAGTAATTACCTAGGTTCCTGTACAAAAATTAACTTCAAAATATTTAAACACTAAAAAATAGAGTAAAACACTAAAAATATATAAATAGTAAATTTACTACAAAATATTTAAATACTTACTAAAAATATTTTTTAGACTTGAAATATTTTGTAGTAAATTTATTATTTATTTATATATTTTTTAGTGTTTTACTTTATTTTTTAGTGTTTAAATATTTTGAAGTTAATTTTTGTACAGGAACCTAGGTAATTACTATTTTAAGCTGAAAAATAGCTTAAACATGTTAAATATTTTCGTATAAGAAAATGATTTTGGACGTATGTATGAGAATTTCGAGGGTAGCCCGGCCTCTTAATATCGAATTTACATAACCTGACCTAAAGACATAGGTCTGTCAACTGCCTAGGAATCAATTTCTTTGATAGTGTCATCAAGGAAATTGATTCCTGGCAGTTGATAGACCTACGTCATTGTCACAGCCTACACGGTCAAATTCTCATCAATCTGATTGACGGAATATTGATGGTTATAAGAAGTTCATATTCAAAATACGATCAATCCATCAATCCGAGTCGTACACGATCAAATTTTCGTCAATCCATACCGGATTGATGGATCAGATTAGTCCCTTCTAGACTAGATTCCTAGGCAGATAAGTCCCCCATCTGCCTAGGAATCAACTTCTCTGATAGTACAATAATTAACATAATGTGTAACTATTTGCTTACCTATCAATAACATGTCCCCTTGGACACCCACCCTGCCCACTCTAAAGAGTCCAAAAAACAAATACTATGCTTTTTTTAAAGTTTACAGTTGTGCTTGTCCTGTTATTATATTATTATCATGGTCAATTTAAGACAAATTAATAGGTATAGTAATTATTCGAGATGATTGTTTTGAACACTAGGTGTTTCCAAGAGATTCTTCCACTACATTAAAAAACAAAAAGATTATTTTTTTAAAAACTAACATTAAGAAGTGATATGAATGGAACATTTATTTTCAAATTATGCTAACTATAATTTCCTGATCATATCTAAAGAAAAACTCAATGATATTATGTGAGTAGGTATGTAACTAGAAAATAATATTGAATTATTTAACTGGTTACTATTTTCGAATACTCATGCCTGATATTTTCTTTGTTATGCTACATAAACCTCAGAACTGTAAATCGAATTATTATTGAATGGATCTTCTATGTTAACTATAACTGATATTCGTTCGTCCAAATTTATGTGGAGTCTGTGATTATTTTGATAGTTTAAGTTAGCTGAGGCCTTGTATTATTTTTTATACGTAATCGAATTTAGATTGCATCATTGCATGTAACAGTCTTAATTCTGTACTTATTAAAAAATTAGTAATAAAACGCATATTTTTATTATATCGAACTTTTTTTGGGGGGGCAAATATTTTTATAGATATGCCTTTTTCAATCTGTAAGATATATCGAATCGTGTTGGAAAAGGTGTTAAGTAAAACAAATAAGAAAACAATGCACGATTTTATTGCCATTTTAATTAAATACACAATTGTAATTAAATAGGTCAGTGTAATTTTACAGTTTAAATAATATTCAGTGTAGTAAGACTAAGTGTAAAGTTAGTGTCGGAAAGGAAATTAAAATTGTGTATTAATCTACCGACAATGTTTCCTGACGAGTCTTAGAACTGAAACGTCAGCAAACTGACATACAAGAAAATACCTGAAAGATAGGTATATTATGATAAATAAGTATTATAGGGATACAAATTATGCATTCATAAGTAGAAACGAGTCAAACGGCCATGTTAAAGCTTAGGAAGTCTCTCTTAGGTAGTCGTCTTGTTTTTATATTATGTTTTAGGTCAATACTCTACAGCTAAGTGTTGCCAACATAGAAATAAATAATTACCATAATATTAAGTTGGCTACGCCTCGAGGACTTCCTAAGTTTAAACATCAGCATCGACCACTAATATAGTATTTGTTTTATGTGAACATTGTGATAAAACAAATACGATACACTTAAAACTAACTTTATTAACAGTTAATCCTAGAAACAGATAACAATACATAAAACATACAAGTCTTAAGGCAAATAAACCACTGCTTTCACTGGCTATTTTGATCAAGGTCTGACTAGCTATTATACACTATGTTATAAAAATACATACTCGCTACAACTATTTTGAATCGGAGACGCCTAATGCGGCCTTCCCATGTTGCCCCACGATGGAAACGAGCGATTGCGTACGTGTATTGTGTAATGGGTAATATTTGTCTATGATTGTCCATGTCCAATGGCGTCGATTGTGGTTCGCGATCATGGTTACCCATCGTAGCCCAATGTGAAGACAGCCCTTTAGATGAGGGGAACTTAAAATTACAGTGTCATATTGGCAGTAAATACAATTATGGCAACGCGAATTGGTTCTCTAATATATTTTTGGTCCGAAATTTTACCTAATCACTCCGCGGTAATGACATCATAATACTGTTACACGTAGATGTTACAACTAAGCGAAGACTATTTATATCTAGTTATCTATAATATGGCAGTTGTACAGAGCGATTCAGCAGTCAGCCCGCGAGATTCGATGCTCTGATTCGAGTACAAAACGAATAGTCTATTCGATGGGTTAACGCACTACCCCATCGCACTGTTCAGTCACTCACAACACTGTCTCGGTTCGAAATTTCGTCGAGTTCTATCGTTGGACACTGTGGGGTAGTTCACAATTCCCGTCTCGGAAACTTGCCGCGTTGCTATTGGTCAACGCTTGCCGCGGCGAGCGCTCATTGGCTGTTGCGTAATTTGTCCAGTTGCAACTATGGATTATGAATTAGACCCCTAATCCATTATTCCACGTTCAAAAGTTTCCAATGTAGCCAAGTCATTTTCGACTTACTGGCGTAATCTTTTCCATCACTTCTGCTTTTTGTCCTAGCATGCTGGCACATCTGAGCATATGATGCTGCTCTTGGGTCGGACGGTTAAGTCGCAGTGTTTGTCGTCGACCACTTTGTTGGACACCTTGTTGACGCAATGCACGTTCCTCTCTCTGGTCGCCTTCTCGCCCTGCGGAAATAAGAGTTTTGGTTAGTTTTAACTTTTAACCTTATTCAACTTTTTACTACCAGCTTTCGCTCACAAATATCAAGTAGCATAGTTTCTAACTATGGAGTTGTTTGGTCAGTGTCGAGTTTGGAAATTGTCTTAAGATAACAATTAACACTGCACTGCGTTAGTACAGTGCTCACTTCAACAGCTGCAGAATGTTACGCTAAGAGTCGATGACCAGTTTGAACACAGTACAATAGTCATATAACCCTTTTGCGAAGTTGTATACTATTTGGATTTTAGACTGTCTATATTATGTCGATTATATTTACCGTAACCAAACTGTGCAGTAAATGTCGTGATATATTTGTCGTAATGTCGCATATTATTGCGTACAGTGTGTGTAGCGTACCTAAGTCCTTTTTCCTAAAGGCCTGGCTCCCTGTGATAGCCAGCCAAGTCTCTGAAGCCTTAACGTCCCTAGTCCATATTAATACTTCATAATGGTGGTCATAACTGTGTACATACCGGCATATGGCAAGTTCGGCACGGCTTCCACGGCCCGACCCACCAGTGCGCGGCACAGTCCGCTACACGACACTTCTGTCTCAGCGCTTCGTGACGCGGCGCCTCCATGTGGTAGCACGCTGATTGTTCCACTTGACCTGAGAACAGATTGCCGAAATTTCCAGATATTATGGCCCAAAACCCTGGGTATTTTCCGGCCTTTATTGATGGAGAAACACCAATGTGCTCGAGAGTTTGCCCATTTGCCAAAACTATAGGCCTTATAAAAGATCTAGATTCATAGTGTGTTTAAGCCGTTATATGCATAACAGTTGACAAAGATATTAAAAAAAAATGCTATTTATCTAGTATATTTGTCAGTTCGACTAACAAGGACAAAATGTTGTAACCATTGTTTTCACACAAAAAGGACAAAACGTTTTATAGCTATAACTACTGTTTACACATTTAATATCATGGGTGTATGAATAGAGTAGCTGCAGTTAGCTCATTTCTGCTAACAAATGCAACCAGTGCCTATAGTGCCTACAGTAGGTATGGGGTATGAACTATGGTTGGTATGGCCTTGTACTCGCACATTTTCTTAGGTACTATTTTTATGTGTAGATTTCGCCAGAACTTCCCGTTTGTGGTCTACACTCCAACAAACCTGCAGATCTAGTTATCTTCAAAGCAGCTTTTAAACTACCCATTTGGTCAACTCACGGTTATGCTCATCGAAGCACTGGTAGTGTCGCTGCATATACCCGTCGCCGCACGATGCAGAGCAGGCGCTCCAGTCGGACAGGCGGTAGGAGAACCTCGCTCGTGGTCTATCCACTGTATACTGGTACGTTACTCCCGGGTTGCGGCGAGAACCGCTGAAGATGCGTTGCTGTGAAGGAAGGAAACCTTTAGAACCTTTAAATCTGGAAACTTGGAACTGTTATGAAAAAACATCTTACAAGCCCTGGATCCAAACGTCAAAGATATACCCAGGATATATACGTACGTGGTCAGTGGATGGCGAATGGTTCCTATACATGAGTATGTACTTGTTGCTAGATATTTCGCACTTCATAACCTGGATGTTTAACCTAGCACATCCCTTTGTGATACTTACCAAAATTACGATTTATCTTGTGCGATCAGAAGACCAACTTTCACTATTTGAATCGTGACTTGCTTAATTTTTGTAATTCTAAAGTATTTTTATTATAACACTAGCTAAGTCTTTGTTATTTTCAAGTGTTCTTACAAAAACTTTGATGTCCTCGGCGATGGGTCCGTTGATGTGGACTTTTTCCCAGTCGCGGTCACGCTCGTAGACCGCCGGGGCTCCCGCCACGAAGTACTCCGTCAATGTTGTATTCCTATACCAACGATAAAAGAAAGTAAACTCAGGTTTTCTGACAAGAATTTGTCTTTTACAACTTTCTAAGCTATAAGTAATAGCTGTGTCTAATCTAAATGATCTTTGTTTCATCTAGTTTCGTAGATCCTTTCTTATAAAATGCTTGCATGGGATTAACCTGTTATATTCTGGGCTAACCATTCACTATCCTGCATAAGCCGCCGTGCAGTTCGCCGGCTTATGCAGTTTAGTGAATGGTGTTGCAGGCCTGCACGGCGGACTGCAATGCAGGATAGTGAATGGGCCGTTTTACCCATTTACTTGATTTAATTGAACATTATAATAAAATTCTTTGATTCCAAATCTGACCAAAATACTAGATACGTAATATTGTCTTACCTTGCTCCACTTAGATAAATCCTTCTCGAGTTCTTGGCGCTTCTGATTGAAATAAAGTTTCCGGGGCTGACTTTCTCCTGAACTTTTACGTTCCTCGAGCCAGCCGGAATCACAGCAACCTAAAACAACACGTACTAGCTATTACTACGATAAGGTCACTGATTGGAATTTGACATCACTGCGACCCTCGAGGATCTATTGTGACTGAAATTTAGCATGATTAAGCATGAGCTATTGAACCATAAGTGCATGTTGCTACGGTGTGAACACCTGGGGGGTGAGCCAAAATGTTTTCATTTTCGCTTCGTTAAAGAATCGCCGATGAAAATGTATGGAATTGACATAAGCGTACGTTAATATGACTTTGACGTTCGACTCGTCTTATGTCAATCCCATACATTTTGATCGAAAAGTTTCGATCGAAAGTTTCGGCTAAATGGCCAGGATGAACTTAGGTACGTTAAAGGTGAACGCAGATTTGGCCGCACCGTACGCACCGCAGTCGCCGCATTTCGAATTCTTCATATAAATAATGTAGAAGTTGCGAAGACTGCGGCGCGGGTAGGTATGCGAGCTTGCCTATAACTTCATATAAAGGATTCGAAATGCGGTGCGTGCGGTGCGGCCAAATCTGCGTTCACCTTTAAAGAAGTTGCAGATTGATTTGATTTGAGTTGCGACGTTGTCCGTTGTATGTGACAACGCGTTGCAACTCAATTTGTAATTCTTTACAAACGGATAGATTGTTGGAATGGTGCTGACATCGGTACAAACTTTACAAATATGTATTCATCAATTTCCTCTACATTCAGCATTAGTAGGTGGTCGATGGAAACTTCTTAAATTTCCACTTACCAAGGTATCACCGGAGACTCTCGTAGTGTCCTTATTGTAGATGCCCTGCACGGTTTTGCATGCGGTGCCGGTGCCGCCGCAGACGCCGCACGCGTCCTCCGCCATGTCCGAACCCACTATCCAGTCGCAGCCCACCTTGTAGCAGACACCTGGGAAGTTAGGTTACGGTTAGGGCATTGGTCTTTAGAATTGTTTCAGTAGCGGGGGCCAATTGCCAAATATATTATATATAACAACAAGACCTAGTAATGTGGCGCAAAAACCGGTTCGAGTGAGAGGGCTCCTTGTGGTAGTGTGTCCCTTAATTTCTAACGACTCAATCGCAAATCGAAATACGTTAATCAACCAATAGCAAAATGTCAGACAAGGACGTGTGTCCTTATTGGATAAACTTTTTGGGTTGGTTGTCAACACATTACCGAAAAAAAACTACGATCTTTGATATAACATACAAGCACTAAAAGCATTATTGTTTGAGTTTCCTCGTAGTCGGGTAAAGAGTATGTACCTGAGATACACATATCCCTGGCGCCCAGGGTCTGCCTGCACGGAGTGCCGTCGGCCACGAACCCGCCGTTGATCTCGAAGTCAGCGCCGTTTCGCGGCACGCACTGTAGCTCGCATGGACGGTCTGAAATAAAAAATATATCATTATATCATATTTATCACACATTACCTGATGGAAAGCAATAAGAACTGAAAGCAGGGCCCCCGCTACCATATTATGTGCAACGCGTGCAATGCACACGGGCGCTATCTTCTAGGGGCGCCTAATCGTCTTTTTTTGAAGCGCCAAATCCTTTTTTTGCACACAAGCGCCAGTAGCTTACGGGGGCTCTGACTGAAAGTTCCGTAGTTCAGAAGTTCCAAAAACTTAATAGACTGAACCTTGAAATAACTAAAATATGCTTTTATTTGGAGCTTTAGTCTATAATGTCTATTATCCAAATCGTATAGATCTCAAATATAAAATTTGGGATCTGTACGATTTGGATAATAGACAAGTTAGCGGCTAACTCTACCAAACAAAATTGAAGAGGGACTATTTAGATTAGGTCAGCGGTTAGCCCAAACGACATGACTTTGACGAGGGATTAGACTTAGTTTAGCGGCAAACCTAACCTTGACAAGAGTCTCTTGTTTAATCAGAATTTATAACCCATAGATACAATAACAAATTAATTTAAAAGGCACCAAGACATTTTTTGCGTGGTCCCAAATCCGTCAGTTATTGTTTCGGGAAGGTGATTCATATTTCCCCGCTGGCGTCATCGGTCAGGAAGTAAGTTGATGCAGACGTTTAAGTTTTATTGATCACTTGCGTGTGCAGTGAAGTTTGACGACTAGTTTACAACAGGAAATGCGCAATGTAAGTTAAGACAATAAAGTTTTACGATTTCAAGCAAATTAGTTAATTTGGTAAGAAGCTTAAAGAAATAGGGCTGCTTAGTGCCTAATCAATGAAGATAAGAGTAACACAGTAACAGAGCTAATGTCTTATACTAAGTTTATCGGATAAGAATTATTGTGCGGCGCATGACGCATCACACAACTTATGCCAGTCATATAGATTACTCAAGTTGAGTTTTCTTTTATCATTGATCTCGTTGTATACTCCATAGTTATGGACCATATGTGCATAATAGTCTTTATAACTAAACGTGCTAACTTCATTCCGTTCAGAGTGAGGGCATAATTTATTATGACTCACACTCATAGAAACTTCATAGTAGGTACTATTATACAGTGTGTAATCTAAGTGATAACCCTTATGTAGAGTTCACTGTAAAAGTGGCAGCGCTGAAAGAGCAACATTTTTTTGTGATTTGTATGGGCAAGCGCCCTAGCGACATGAGTTTGCACATACAAAAGTTAAATTTTTTTTACTCTTTCAAGTTTCAGCGCTGCTACTGTGAACTCTGTACAGGGGACTCATACACACCCTAAAGTATTATCACTTAGTTTTGTTACAACCTGATAGTCAGATTTGTGTCTGTCTTAACTCTTACCTTGGTCAATATACGGTATCCACTCCTCTATGGTCTCGTTCCTGTAGGTGTTATTGTTGTACCGCGAGCACTGCACCTCGCGGAACGTCGGCTCGTTGATTGGACACGGCTCAGTGTTGCACGTCTTGTATCTAAAAAAAAAGTAAACGTCACATTTAATTTTTTTAATGAAATAAAGGGACAAACGAGCAAACGGGTCACCTCATGAAAAGCCACCTTCGCCCATGCATATTCGCAACATTAGCAGAGTTGCAGGTGCAGGCATGGCCGGCCTTTTATATTTCAAATCCGTGAGTCCAATCAAATTTTATGTAGAGACTAGGGTACGAGTTACGACTGATTGGATGATGTAAATCATTTTATCCAGCCAGGTTTATATATATTTTCATCCGGTTGTATTACTGTATTGATAAAAAAGATATACAAGTCACGCAGGTATTATCACATTAACTGTTCGAGTGCTATTTCCGGACAATCATTCGCCCGGAAATGACATACACAAAATGACGATTCCCGAAAGATACCAATGTGACAATATCAAATCAAATCATCTTTATTTCGGGCATCGGAGGCCCATATAACAAATACCTTAAATCTAACATATATATTAATAATCTCAGACCAATAAAAAAAGATAGACAGAGCCATCCATGCTACGCGGTGAGGCAGGCAATAGGAAGCCGATACGGCCATAGGAAGCCGGCCGCCCGCCATTCCGGTTTCAACGAGTGACGGCGCATGTCGTTTTCATCTGTGTCAAGAAATATCAAAATATGCCGTCCTGCATCGTTAAATGGTGCAAAAACAATTCTTGTGCTCAAAAGAAACCTTGTGAGATTACGTTTCACAAGTAATTAGTTGAATATTTAGGTATGTATTACCACCGAAATAAGGAATTTAATTTATTAGTTTTAAAAATTGTCTCGGGAGTCTCGGAACACAGAACCTCAACCAGTGCTGCATACTGGTCGCAAGATATTTTTCCCCATAATAGGGGAAAAATATTATTACGTGCTGTATTATCCTGACAAATGTTTATTTTTTCGTTATTCATTTAAAATCTATTAATATAAATAAAATTGGAGTGTCTGTTTGTAGTATTGAAAGATGTTTTTACTATTTGCATATTAATCTGTATACGACACATACTGCATACACCAAACAACATTCTTTACAATTTTTGTCTGTATGTATGTCTGTCTGTCTGTTCTTAGTTGAAACACATAATTTATTAGATATAGATATTTAGGTATTTACTTTTTTCAGCAATTACTAATGAATGATGATTAACAATCTAATTTGATAGCAACTTTTGTAGTCATTACTTAGTAGTTTAATAAGACTGCAACAGGATGGGAGTTTGACAATCTGAAACCCTGAGTTGGCAACATTATTTTTTTGCACACAAGCGCACGCCTAGCGTATTTATGCTAGGCGTGACGCACACATTGATCGACAGTGACTTCACCCCATTACCTGTAAATACTCCGTCTTTCTTTTTTTATTGGTCTGAGTTAATAATATAATAAATACCTTAAAATCTAACATACATATTTCATATTCACTTAAAAACTAACACTGTCACTAATTCTTGCCGGCGACGTGACTCGACGCTTCGTTCCGGAGTCTCCCCCGGAACCTCCGATAGACTACATCCATCGGCCAGAACTCCGGCGCCTCGAAGGTCGACAGAAGATTCGTCGGTACTCTCACCACAAAGGAGCTAAAGTTAACCTTGTGGCGAGACTGCAGACGCTCGACCCTCAAGCGCAGTGTCAACAATATGTGCACTTTGTATCTCCTATTTTTACAGTTTCCAAGTAGGTATAGTAGACTCTCGCAAATCCGGCCTCTGGCTAGTCCGGCGCCCGTTGTAATCCGACATGCCTATAACTGGTTAATTTAGGTACATAAACATTGACATAATCATACCTGCTCCTATCTCCAATACAGTAGGCTCCATTATTCTCCGGCGCGGGGTTGTTACATTCCCTGGACTGTGTGGACACTCCGGCTCCGCAGGTCCGCGAGCACTCGCTCCACTCCGACCACGGGCCCCAGCCGCCGTCGCGTGGAGCTGGCGACTCGGTGCGAGCGACGCATGTCTGGTTCTGACACCACTGGATGGGAAAAGAGCAATTAATGAACGGCATCTTAAGGCAGAACCTAATACAGTCTTTCTGAATAGGAACATCAGCAATTTCAAATGGTAAAAAATATTTACTAGATTTCTGATACCCTTAAAAACAACCATAACATCAACTATGATTGATAAGTAATAACCACAGATAACATATTGATTTATGATACGCTCTTATTTACTCGGAAGATAATCGCAATGTTTTGCTTATTAAGGATCTTTAACTAGGCTACTGAACAAGCTTACGAACATTTTCGAAGAACTAGTAAGAGTTGTTCACTAGCCAAACGAACTACTCATGTAAAAATTCAAGCTACGTGGTATACCAACCATGTTCTCCCCACAAGGGGTGCCAGGGGCAGCCGGGCGAAGTATAGTCTTGCAGGTGTTGTTCACAAGGCACCACAGGTGTTGGCACAGCTCATCAGGCCTCGCGCACACTATCGCCTCAGCCCCAAACTGTAGGTGGCACTGCTCAGCCCCGTCATATGTCACACCTGGGTGAGAATCAAACAAAAAACATCAGTTTCACTTCATTCAGTCGGTAATCGAAAGTGGCCTATTGTTGGTTTTTATCCGTTTGATAGGCCGTCGAGTGTTGACCCACTGGCGACAATGAAAAAGCAAATATTGGAATTAGCGCAAAAAGTATGATTACTTTCTAGTGTTATGACTTTCGGTATCTCGGCCTCTTACATTATCAAAGCAAAAAAGTTTAAAAGTTTTAAATAAAAATTTTGTGGACTCACCAGCGGGTTCTTCGGGATAAATATAGTGCGTTTCCTCTTGTGATGGTATGTCACTCAGACATTCTCCCAGACCCGCGCTGTAAGGAAACATGGCAATGTTTGTAAATCAATCATAATTATTATTGATCTATCTGCTCTAAATTTTGCGACAAATTTTATGAAACCTGATCCTTGCTTTCATCTCAAACAATATTTTATTACCTAAATCTAGAGCTTTTACAAAGACTAGTAATTAGCATACTGTATACTTTCCAATCAAACACCTAATTACTTCAAGAATTGGTTTAATTAAACGTTTGTACTTTGTAGCTAACAGTCAACGGAACAATTCACTCCAAAAAGTTAGACTTGCTCTTTAAATTCAATTGACTAATTCAAGAAGTTGGTAGCCTTAATACTCCTAGAAGTTGGCGACATATCCTGTTGTTCTTTGGATTCAAGTAACTAATTCAAGAAGTTGGTAACAGAACAACTTACTCCAAGAAGTTGGTGACGTCCCGTTTGCTGCAGCGCGACCAGGCCACCTGGACGGTGTCGGACTCGAAGATGGGCGTCATGATGTGCAGCGTGGCGCCCTCCCGCCGGTGACAGCCGATCTTCTCCGTGTCGTGGTACAGACCGAAACTGGAATAAACGTGCTAATTAGACTAGTCTGAAAATTATGACTCCATTACATTCCAGAGGACCAGTGCATTAAAGGGTGTAATAATTCTAACAAAACTAAGTGATAATACTTTAAGGGGTGTATGTGTTCCTGACTAGAGTTTACTGTAAAAGTAGCAGCGATGAGAGAGCGATTTTTTTTCTGATTTGTATGGGCATCTTTGATTCATAACAGCGTCATGCATATCTGCGGTCAAATGACTCTACATAATTATTTATATTGACGACAACTTATTGTCTTTACTGGGGTATTTATTGTATTTAATAAGTTGTGAACTTACTGGAGCGGTATCGCTTTAAGACAGAAAAATATGGTAGACCGTACAGTGTACACATTATTATTTTGCACCATTGGTCGGTTTTAAATTTGTAAGTTGTAACTAGCACTATATAGAATATAGCGATTAGCGTATAAATAGACTATACCGTTAAAACAATCTTTTGAAGTCGTCCTATCAAATGCATAACCGCATAATACAACCGCATCATAAAGAAAGTGAAAGTAAATAACCATGATAGCGTTATCTATGTATAAATAGTTTGTTATCTATCATGTTGTAGGTCAGTTAAACTGCACTTATCGAGTAGATAAGATTGAAGTTGCTATGTGTTACATGATATAGTTATGTCACGTATACGGAGGCTCACAAAATTGAAGTAGCTAAGAAATGTTTTTGATGTTTTTAAGGTTCTGTAGCCAAATGGCAAAAAAGGAAACTTATAGATTCGTCATATCCATCCGTCTGTCCCTTCCTATATCACAGCCACTTTTTTAACCTCGGCCTATTCGAAGATATAGTAATCTTCTTGACCCTTTCCTCAAATGCCTCGCGTAACTTAAGGACTCCCAAATACGATTAATACTTCTTAATTTTTATAACCAAAATACCATAATTGAATGCAAAATGTCCTACTGAAGTCGCACATAAAGTATGAAGCCCCGTTATATTGGCCGGCCCATACTCATCGTGTCAAAAGTCAGGCGATAAATCAAACTGGCCATAAAAATTGACTTTATTACCATTGGTCGGACGTTACCACCCAGCTGAAAACACAGTTATTTATAGGCATTCGAATTGCTTCAATTCTTTAGGTAGGTATGCATTATCTTAAATACAAAATTCTCGTATCGCGATGTTAGTTACCAAACTCTATCAAAACGGTAGGACAGATTGTATACTAATAATTATTATTCATTGAGTCTGAGAATCGGCCTCAAATCATCAAAGATAATTTTATCATCCTCGTAATTAAAGTTGTATAAGCAAACGGCGCGAAGTCCTGTATCGCGATATAAATGTTTTTTTTAGATAGGCGTGACTCGTGAGTCGTGACATAAACAACGCTCTACTCTACGAGAATTGACTTCGTCTGAAATTTTCGCAAACTTATTTTGTCTACCGACTACCACCTACTTTAAGAACAAATTATATTTTAGCGCCCCCATTGTTTCAATTTAAAATGCATCCTGATGAAATAAATCACCCCCCAAGCCTCCTACACAACGCCCCCATTTTTTTCTGGCTCCCACACTACCCCCTATTCAGACCTTCAGCGCCCACAAGGGGGCGTTATCGCCCACTTTGGGAAAGGCTGGTATAAACGAACATTAATTGCTGGATCAGCTAGTGTTGTTAATAATAATTAAGTATAATAGCAACTAAAAGTTTTTCATTGTACTCTCCATTGCATCTATAGACTATTGTTTCGCTTTCCCATTCATAAAACGATGAATGAAGTGTATAATGTTCATTGATAACTCGTAGTTCATTATACAATGTGAATAGAACCGCAGTGTGTTCTGTGTAGTACATATTAGTTGTAGACTGTAGTAGTACACTAATGCATGCACATTGCACGTACGCCGTAGGAGGTAAAACATTTGCACTAACTGCCGCACTCAGAGACCAATATTATAATTATTTAAGGCGACGCGGCGACGCCTTGATAATTTGGCTGCAGCGATATCGATTTTTCTCAGCAATGACTAAAGCTAAGAAATTAAAGTTCATTGTCGGTATTCATCATGTCTTTGTCTTTGAATTAACCACAGCATAACACGATTGGTCAACTTTTATAACACAGAATAATCAATCAAAAATACCTCTGTAAAAAAGGGGTTCCTATTTCAACAGAGGAGAGTGATTTAAGCTTCCAAAATTTGTACATAGATTGGTTCAATCATACACTTTAATTTGCCAGTAGCTTTAAATATGAAATGTATTTAAGTATGGTTTTTAAATTACGCGACAAAAAACATTTTGTCGCTTACGTCCTTTCCATTTTTTGCTGTTCCATTGTTTGTGCCCGGCCTCTCATAGAAAACAAGCAATCTAAAACGTATCCAACACGTTTTTGACGTGATAACGTCTTATAATTCGATATGGGGGTGCGCGCACGAAAAACGTTCAACTATCGTCAGTAAACCGACTTTACAGACAACCGATTTTTTTACTTTAACGCGGCGTCACCTTAACTGTAATTAAATATAGATTTTGACATAAGCCCAATACATTAGCTGTTAAACTCTTCAATAGATTGAAGTTAATCATAATTAAAGTGCCTGAGTGCGGCCGTAAGGGATGAACCCTTACGGCTTGATAGTTGATACTACCGAAAGTCCTTAAGGCGGGGACAAACCCCAATTTGTTATTCCGTGACTCCCGGTTTACCTAGTTCCAATATAATAACGAAATGTAAAAAATATGAGATATAAGGCACAATATTTGAAATACTTTAAACCAAAAACATTTTAACAAAACGTAATACTTTGGCTGTAATTAATTTACAAACTCACCTCCGACAAAAATCTATTTCATCGAAATATAAGTACATATTAACTAGGATAATTATACATTTTATTTGAATAAATTGTTAGTTAATCTATATTAAAATCTTTTGAACCGAACAATTTTATTTATTTCCAAAGATATTAAAAAAAAACATGAAAAATAGAGAAGATCCGCCCCTAGTAACTACAGTTTTATGCTAAGCTAAAATGAATCTTATTGCGATGCGTATACGCATGGTCTTCGGTTGTGTGCAAGGTGTGTGATTAATCCCCGTCTTAATAATTCCTAGTATTTTCAATCAGAAGTTAGAAGTATAAACTATAAGGTGCCAATAATAGGATGACAGCCAACGATTGGATAGTTTACTTCATTTTGCTCTATAAATATGGCACTAGGTACAAAATTTCGAAACAGTGATTTCATCATTTCATTACGCCGATCAATATAATTCCGCCGTAATTTTTTCATAAATTTCCATAGCGTTCACCACTGAAGTCGTAAAAAAACCGACCAAGTGCGAGTTGGACTCGCCACTGAAGGGTTCCGCAGCAGCAATAAGGTTTATTTCTATAAAATTAAAAGGTTTTTGATTTATTAGGGTTCCGTACCTCAAAAGGAAAAAACGGAACCCTTATAGGATCACTTTGTTGTCCGTCTGTCCGTCCGTCCGTCTGTCAAGACCCTTTTTCTCAGGAACGCGTGGAGGTATGAAGCTGAAATTTATATCAATTACTCAGGTCTACTGTCCCTTGAAGCTGTGAAAAAATCAAACTTCTAAGCCAACGCAATCAAAAGATACAGCCGTTTATGCCGCAAATTTTCGACACTTGCAAGGGAATCAAAACCTACAGGGTGCTTCCCGTGAACTCAGAATCTTGAAATTTGGTACGAAGCAACGTCTTATAGCACAGATAAAGGAAAAATTACGAAAACCATAAATTTTTAGTTACATCACATAATATATATTTTTTTAATAATTTTAAACTTACTACCCATTTCCTCATAAACGCGTAGAGGTATTAAATTGAAATTCATACCAAATACTCAGGTCTATAATACCTTTAAGCTGTAACAAAATCAAACTTCTATGACGAACTTTGTAAACCTTGCAGGTTTGTACGGAACCCTCGGTGCGCGAGTCCGACTCGCACTTGGCCGGTTTTTTTTTATACTTTAGTTGATTTAATGAAAGTTAAATTTAGGTTTGCCATTTATGACGTATAAAGAAAACTACTTGATAGATCTCGTTCAAACCAATTTTCGTTGGTAGTTTTTATAGTAATGTACATCATTTATTTTTTTTAGAATTATCATGCCCCTACTTTAGAAGTTAGAGGGGGGGACACACATTTTACCACTTTGGAAGAGTCTCTCTCGCAAACTATTCAGAGTAGAAAAAAATGATATTAGAAACCTCAATATGATTTTTAAAGACCTATTCATAGATATCCTACACGCGTAGGTTAGACGAAAAAATTTTTTTTTTGTTTCAGTTGTACCTATGGGGACCCCTAAAATTTTTAATAATTTTTCCATTTTTGTATCAAAATCTTAATGCGGTTCACAGACTACATCTACTTACCAAGTTTCAATACTATAGCTCTTATAGTTTCGGAGAAAAGTGACTATGACATACGGACGGACAGACAGACAGACAGACAGACAGACATGACGAATCTATAAGGGTTCCGTTTTTTGCCATTTTAGCTACGGAACCCTAAAAACAGTATTGAACTGCATTCCTGAGCTACACAATAAACAATGTACAGTAGGCTAACAATGCACAGTAAAGGGCACACATAAGCGTTATTTCGGATAGCTATAAAACATACGCACGCGCGTAAAACTCTCGGAGTTGACCGAATTTTATTGATGCTGCGCGATTTTTCTTCGATTTCGCTACTAGTTACTAGACGCTACTGTTTTTATTTGCATTACAAGCGTCGTAAAGCAATATTTTACAATTGTGTGGTCGGACGACCTTATTGTTTGAGATAATGAATTGAAAGAGAAAAAACTTGTGTGGGCCGATAGCTGCACGGTGCACCGGGAGCAATACCCGCCTGACGCATTGTCTGCAGAAGGTCAATGGCTGTTTGCACTTACATAACTCGCGTTTGTTTTACACTGTTCCCTTCCGCTGCTAATTTCTGTACGTCGTCTTAAGTAGGTGTTTTGAAAAGGCTGTACGGTTAATGTAAACAAAAGGAAAATAATGCCGAAAAAATATATTTTCTTCATAAATCATTGTTCATTTTAAATTTTTTTGTTAAGTAAACACAAAAATCTAACATATATATTTCTTGCTCTGAAATACCGCGACCGATATTGATGGCATGATGATTTACATCATCAATTACTTCCCATTTACTTGATAATGCATGCAGCCCGAGGTTCGCTAAACTTATTGAAAATGTACAAAGTCGACAGCAAACAATGTATAGGGTTAAGTATAGGTACTGTATAAACAAAAATGTTTTATTTCCTATTTCCCAATTGGTTAGAACTTAGAAGACACTTTCAGAATAGTCCTAAATTATGCCTACCGGTTCTGGAACTGACCCGGCGAGAAAAACCGGCGTAACAAACTCGCACGGGGCAAAACGCTGGGAACAGTAATGTTGAATGAAAATATCTTAGGCGACATTGTAATTCAGCACGTGTAGATAATGTGGTGCATTTCCTGACAACTCGCTCCTTATGTATGTCGTATCTGCGGACCCACACTTATATCACCGGTAATATAACCCCTACCCTAACGATATAAGGACTATTATAGACATTCCGAGGTAATATAATTCCGAATGGAGCTTCTCTGAAAGACGCGTGGGAAGAATAGAGACAATACTCGGTAGTTTCGCTATTCTGGGTATAAATAAGTGAGGTAAGTGGTGCCATACTAATACCTGTATGATAAGGTATCAGGTTGCAGGGAATAATTCATAGGACACTCTAGTACTAGATACTAGATACTAGATAGTATATTATAATACTCTACTCTAGGTTCTACAATAAATACTAAGAGTGTAATAAAGCAAAGTCAATTTTAGCTCATTTGGGGTGAGAATCCCGACGCATCATCTACTTTTGAGAAGGAGGAGTTCCGGCCGATTGGAGTCGTCTACAGGAAGTTCCGAGGACGACTTCCGAACACGTCGCGCCCCACGTCGCAGACAATTATACGTGTTTAGTGTTTTAGTGTTCGTTTTAGTATAACTGTATGTATGTTAGTTTATAAGGTAATTATATTATGGGCCAAGATGTCTGACTTAAATGAATAAATAAAAAAATAAAAAATAAAGGTATAACATATTGCACATCAACTTACTGTCAATATATTATGTATTACAAAGGAAATCAGTGTTCCTTTATTTTTACTAAAGATACTTTACTAGATTTAGGTATTTTTTTAAATATCTAGCATTCTAGCCTACCTAATGTGCGGAATTACATTAAAATGATCAAATATAATATTATCACTCATAAGGAATTACGCCAAAATAATAAATAGTGAATTAATAATTATTATTGTATAACTTTGCCAGACTATTCTCATATTTCTGTCGACTTTGCGTTCGCAAAGTAGGCAATATTCTAGCAATAAAAGAGGACCACCAGGTTTGTTAGAAGTATCACAGTTTAAATAATATACAGTATAGCCTCTTCATACTAAACCGCTATTACAACGCACGTGATTTCAGATTAATGCAGTCTTTCTTGTACCACCGAAGAATTTAATGATTCATAGGGCTAGTTGATGGACCTTCGTCATTTGGTCGAGTAATGTCAATTCAATAAGAGTCGTGATCTAGGCGGCTGGGTTTGAAATATTGCGATGAAATTACGTAATCTACCATCTGCCTATTAATCCACTTCTCAGATAGTATTTTTTGGAAGAATTAATTTTTAATCACGGCTAAGTTATACTACTGTGTACTACTATTTATATTATGGTCGTAGGTAGATGCTTAATATATTGATGACCAATCACAATATAAACTTAAATCTATTCTTAATGATGAAATTTAATTAAAATTAAGTTATAAAAATAATTTACGATGACACCTCAGACTCTCGGCAACAATCAACATATTTTTTTTTTTCATAAATTTTATGCATGGAAACAATAAATCGTTTCGTATAAGATAAGTAACAACATATTGATTTATTAATATATTGATTATACGAAGATATATTGGGAGTTATAAATTTGAGCAATTTATTATACTCAGTTTTACTCGAATACACTTTTAGTGAGCAAGATAATGTTTAGAAACATGAAAAGCACGTGGGAGTAAGAGTAAGATTATTAAAGATAGTATCTGTGCACAATATACAGTTTATCTATTCAGTAAGTATTTTATACCGGCCTTTTACAGAGCTTTTTACTTAGACTATTTATTCACAATAAATATTTTATTGTTTGAACCAGCTTACACTAGCTTACATTAGCTTACACATATACGTGGGAGAGCTATGCTTCGGCACGAATGGTCCGGCTCGACCGGAGAAATACCACGTTCTCACAGAAAACCGGCGTGAAACAGCGCTTGCGCTGTGTTTCGCCGAGTGAGTGAGTTTACCGGACTATTCCCTTCCCTACCCTCCCCTATTACCTCTTAAAAGGCCGGCAACGCACCTGCAGCTCTTCTGATGCTGCGAGTGTCCATGGGCGACGGTAGTTGCTTCCATCAGGTGACCCGTTTGCTCGTTTGCCCCCCTTATTTCATAAAAAAAAACACTATGTAGAGTTGCACCTAACTTTATCTATTGCTCACAACGTTACATCCAGGATGAAAATAAGTAATAACCTACTTAATTTGTTTGGGTTATGTCAGCCCAATCAGCAGAAGTTTCTCATATTAAACATTTTTGATAATAATATGTTTATTATTATAATTATTATTGTTTACGACGCAGGGAAACTTGTATTGCGTAGAGCAGCTATTTGAATTCCTAAAAAGTCAAATACGATGAACAAGTAATCAAACATTGTAGGTGCCCACTACCTACCTATCAATAACATCGGTAATGAAATGAGTTTTAAGGTTCCGTACCCAAAAAGGTAAAACCCCATTACTAAGATATCACTGTCTGTCCGTCCGTTTTTTACCTCGAGGACCACGATAGCTAGACAATCAAATTTTACGCATCATATTGCCACTACCACAATACCAACAAAAAAAAATTAAGCGGGGCTTGTCTACAAAAAACGCCATTTTTGCTTGATATAAATCGGTCATCTAGTCAATGGTACGGAACCCTTTCTACGCGAGTCCGCCTCGCACATTTCCATGTTCTCGGAAACCAGCGTCCTTGCAGTTCTCTCAACTTAGAAACGTGACTCACTGTAACCGCTGGGCAACGGATTATTTTCAAACTAACACAAATGAAATATTGCAACGCTTTTAAAATATTCTTTAAAAGATCGAGAGTATTCCGAGTCTATAAACAAACAATTGTGCCTATTAGTTATCAGTCGTAAGTTTCACATTTTATTCTGTTACTTTTACAGCTTTACACAGTTTTCAGTAGGATTACCTCCTACTGAAAGCTGTGTAGAGATCAACTACGATAACATGGCGCGCCCCTACAAAATTTAAAACGTTTGAAGTGCGTTGTCAAAACGTTTGAAGTGCGTTGTCTTGCGCGGTAGGCTAGTTATGATTAGTTGACCAACAAATCTTGGTAATAAGTGACATTAACTGAAATATTACGTGTACTGTGATTGGTTGAATACTTACTACATACAAACTCTTTCATAAGGATGTGACTACACACATTTAAACAGTCATTTGGAGGGGCGTGCCATGTTATCGTAGTTGATCTCTAAAGCTGTAAAAGTTCGTTCATATTTTTATATTAAACTAAGGTGACGCCTTGATAATTTGGCTGTAGCGATATCGATTTTTCTCAGCAATGACTAAAGCTAAGAAATTAAAGTTCATTGTCAGTATTCATCATGCCTTTGTCTTTGAATTACCCATAGCATAACACGAACTTTTATAACACAGAATAACCAATCAAAAAGACCTCTGTAAAAAAAGGGATTCCTATTTTTCCAACAGAGGAGAGTGATTTAAGTTTCCAAAAGTACATATATTGGTTCAAGCATACACTTTAATTTGCCCATAGCTTATAAATGTATTTATCAAATCAAATCATTTATTTCGGGCATCAGAGGCCCGAATGGTCTTTAAATTACGCGACAAAAACCATTTTGTCGCTACGCTCTTTCTATTTTTTGCTGTTCCATTGCTTGTTTTCTATGAGGCTGAGCCGGCCTCTCATAGAAAACAATCTAAAAAATATGCAACACGGTTTTTTACTTTAACGCGGCGTCACCTTAAGTACTCATCTTAGATTAATCATTGGGTCTTCACGCGCGGCGCGGCGCTACGACTAATGACGTCGTAGTGCGGCACGCGAGACCAATCATTAATCTAAAGTACTCATCCATTGCTCAACATGTTTTTTAATTTACCATTATACCACACATTTAAAGCCCCGCAACTTTCTTCGCGAAAAACTTTGTTTATCACGCGAAAACCGTACATTTTTCTGTGGTAAAAATAATCCTTGTGTCCTTTCAAAGTACTTAACTCTATGTAACTATCAAGTTTCGTGGTTTGAACGTGAAGAGGTGTTAGACAGACAGACAGACGACATAGTTAGTAATTAGTGTGGATATGGGTAGGATCAGTATCAAATATCAATAGATATAATAACTTTTAATAATTTTAATTTTTGTTAATCCTTAATTTTAAGAAACTGCTCTTTTTGTTAAATAGGTATATCATGTTGAAATTTCGGTGACCTGCAGGGCAGAATCAGCCTAGTGCAGGCGCCAATGACCAATGTGACACAATACCTGAAAATCTGTTACTTAAATGAAAATCCACACAATTTGTACTGTATTTGTCGTATAACGTATTATGTAAAGTTATTATTAATAAACTAATTTCTATTTCTATATGCTTAATATATTATTATTTCATTCATTAATGTTTTAAATTTTAATCAAGACTTATTTTTTACGACTTGTTTTTATCAGTTGACAATAGCTATTCTTAGCACATTGTTATTATTTTGTCATGAGCAGGGTCACTTGTGAGTCTTGTGACATATTAATAAGAGTCATTATAAATCATTATTATACTATCTAGTACTTATTTTTATCTATCTACCTACATGTTCCAGCAAAAGGTCACTGATATAATAAGTACACTATTTGATAAATATGTATTTTATAAGTAGTTGGTAAATGTTTGGTAAGAAAGTAAAAATATTTACTTTAAGATACGATGAGGATTAAATTTTAAGGAAAAACTAGATATTACATAACGTATTTCCCGCAAATTCGTTGCGCTAAAATTTTTTTATCAGCCTGCATAATTCATACATTTTTCGGAGATGAAAACTGTAATCTACTTATGTCCTTTTCCAGGACTCTCGAGTGTCCACATCAAAAAATCAAAAGCGGTTCAGCAGATTCAAGCATAGGAAGGAAACAGACAGACCGACACATTTCCGCATTTACATAAGTAACTGGGAGGGTGTGCCAAAATGTCTTCGTTTTCGCTTCGTTATAGAATCGCCGATGAAAATGTATGGAATTGACATAAGCGTTCGATAATATGACGTTGACGTTCGACTCGTCTTATGTCAATTCCATACATTTTGATCGGCGATTCTATAACGAAGCGAAAACAAAAAAGTTTCGGCTGAATGGCCGTTAAAAAATAAAATGTTATAAAACATTTTACATTTAACAAGGAAAACCCACGCCTAAAATGTAAAAGCTTATCTCTCACGTTGGAGTATGTAGTGATAATTTGTAACAATGAGTCTTAACCCTTACATTACAACTAATTTCGTGGGCCGAGCGGGTTGAGGGCTAACCATTATGTAATTGTGGAGTCAAATTCACGTTAATTGAGGTTTACGAGGGACCACACATCGTAATGAGCACGTAGATCAGGGGTCACCAAATGGCGGACCGCGGTCCGCATCCGGACCGCCGAGCCATTATATGCGGACCAAGCATTTTTGAAGATGAACTTCATTAAAAATAAATTCGGTCTCGACTTACTGATGAACATCTCCAGAATTAAATACCTATATTTCACTCTAAACTTCAGATACTTTCTCATTTCTCATTGATATGTAAATAAATATCTTTGTAATTTCCGCTTCCGTATGTTTAAAATAAATATTTTTTTTATAAAATGTGTAGACCGCGAAGGTCATTTCATTTCTTAAAACGGACCCCGAGCGAAAGTAATTGGTGACCCCTGACGTAGATAATGCTCGTATTACCCATTGTTCGTACAAGGATGGCCATATTGTTGAAAGGCATAATAGCCATTATGAAGAGCAACAGAAATTAGGTTTTTCCTTGTGATTATACTTTTTAATTTATGTTTCATAGGCACTTAATTTGAATTTGCGTTCTTTAGTTAATGCAAGTGGAGGAAATGCAGATACAAATTATTATTAACAAAATAAAAAAAAAATCATCCAACTTTTTTCAAGATTATAACGTATTATGTAGTTTACTTGTATGTCAATTACACTTACACTGTGGTGTGTTTGACCGCTCTGCCGACTAAAAATAAGTATTTAATTACGGGCGTGTGGCAACCCTAATTACAGCGAGGCGAGCCGACTGGCGAGTCGAGCCGCGCCAATTATTTCACATAAATCACACATTTACTCTACCATACGCTTTTAAAACGCTTTTAATTGGGACTACACTGAACATTTAAGTGTTCTTACCTAGTATTCACTTCATAACACTCACCCATTATATACAATGTAGGTAAGTATATATACCTAGCGATAGCGTTTGGCTAAATGTAGTCTTTTTGCGATTGCGTTTTCAAATAACAGAATTGTTTGTTTGTGTTATTATTCTAGCACTACGGCGAAATGGTACTATGAATAACTCGACGTGTCTGTAACACGAAATTTAGAATACAACAGGTGGCGCTTATAAATATTTCCCAAACTTAATCATTGTTACAACACATGTCCGGGAAATAAAATATAGTTTATGGCTTTATCAAATTTTTAACGCCGCAAAAAATTCGATCCAGGCACATAATTTTTGGAGGCGGCATTTAGTATTAATCATGCGACGTAAGAATGCGAAAATAGACGACACAATATGTCGTCTATTTTCGCATTCTTACACATAGCACGAGAGATTCTTGTCCCATATTACAGGATTAGCTGGCGTCTAGTAAAAATAGACGTCTCGGGTCATTTGTTTTTGTTAAAAAATACTTTTGATACGTTGACATAGTAGACAAATTAATTCGTAATTATTTATAGTTTTGTTATGTTGCACGGTCCTATAACTATGCGATATAATATAAGTTTTTTGCACAGATTATATCATGAATTTTATTACCTAAATTATGTGGTCATAGATAAAAAATGTATACAAAGATACAACCATTCATGATTTTTTATTTATATGTTGAAATGTAGGTTGTAATACTAACTAGATATAAAAAGAAAAGGTTTTTCGTAGACATTAATAATTTAGCGTGGCGTTTTCGGCATAAAGAATCGATGACTGTGCCATGGAATCTACCGTGGAAATCACTGGTCTCTATTCTTTAATATTACAAATACAGTTCACCATCTGAGGAGTGATAGACGATCAAAATCTTGCGCACGCACACATTATCATGATTTCGGACAACTTTAAGTAGCAAATGGAGTATCGCGGCGCACACGCGTCGAAAGACAATGTATGATTATTATCTTTCAGCTAGTTTGACTTCAAGATCATGGCTGAATTACTCTAAAATTTAGACATAAAAATACTATGGTATAGTAGCTGATAGATGTTATAGTTGTAGGTGATATTGTACCATCGAGGAAATTGATTCCTAGGCAGTTGACAGACCTACGTCATGTCACAGGTCATGTGCAGGTCGGCTTAAGTCAATTCAATGTTAGCTGTGATCGGTCGGCTGGGTTTGACGTAACGCGACCAAAATACTTAGGTCCGCCATCTGCCTAGGAATTAACTCCTCTGATAGTATGGTATATATGGTATGGTATGGTGATAGTATTCTATGGTAGTGGTATACTCACTTGTGCCCCAGCTCGTGTGTAATGGTGTGTGCCAGCGCTATGCCGTTGTCCTCGTTGACGGAGCAGCTACGGTCCGGCTTACACATGCCAGCTACATGCGCGACTCCCAGGGTGCTGCAAGAGTAGTTAGTTATATTAAAAAAAGAAAGAAAAGATTTTGCGTAAATATGTCTATGTGAAGATTGGGCAGAACCACTCTGAACGTAAAGAGATTCTGAGAAGGGCAGATTTGGTGAAATCAATTCCAGAAAATTTGGCTATCAGTAGCTGTCTTTAGGCATCATCAGCTCTCGATGCGAAGATTAGTCAGAAAAGCTAGAGTGAATGAAAAGGTTTATAGGAAGAAGCTCAAGAAGAGGTTCTAAAAAGGTTATCTTCGCACTAAAACGCGTTAGATGTTAACAGAAAAAAACTATTTCTAGTGTCAACCTATCTCTAAAAGAACCTAATTAGCTATTTAGCGTCCAAAGAGTAAAACCGAGTTTAACACACGAGTCCATGGTACGCATGTGTTCAAATAAATCAATGTCTCGCCATGTCTCGACTTTGAAATCCTATAAATCTCCTTGCCCTTGTATTTCGGTTAGTTTACGTAATCTCTGAGAACAGACGAAATCGATTTAATATCCAATTAATTAAGATTCACGATCCAGTATTTGTCATATTTATTTCTGGGAATTTTGTCCGGGGATTTATTATATTATTTGAAGTCACATGTTAAACAATATCACACAATGACTCGTATCGAATTTGTTTTGTATCAGATCTCTGCTTCGTATTTGTGGTACAATCATAGGATGGCTAATGTGAAACATTGAAGGTGTAAAAAGCGACGTGTATATTTTTTTTTCGGTAAAAACTATAATAAAACGGTATTATTATTTCTTATATCTATAGCGGCTTACATATTGGTTTATTTCATGAGATACAAAAGGCAAAACTTATTAACTTTTGGCATTTCCTTCTAGGATGCTCGCTATGAAAAATCCTTCAAAATTTCACCCATACGAGGTTTAAATTTTAACTTTTCCACGCAAATGAAGCTGCGAGCAAAAGCTTATTTTGGTAGAAATTATATAATACTCAAAGCAAATAATCATTCCTAGCGTTTAATGCCAATTGCTAAGTATTACAAACTCATTTCGAAATAACGAACTAGATCTACAAATCTTTACTGAGCCAATACTATTTAGATATTTGAACTGACTTGATCTCTGCTAAACATTATTATTGTTTATGCTCCTAATATTATTTCGCTTTACGAAACAATGCTCGAAACGCTATTTATTGGTAACAAGATAATTAAATGGGCATAATTTATATTATCTGTGCTTTACTTTACTATTCCTTAATACTTAGGAGCTTACTATAGTTATAATATAAGGGTATACATTTTTTATCATCTTACCTATATGCAGGTAATCACTAAAATATGTAAATTAATAATAGAGAAACACGTTGCCATACCCTAATTATTTTTTTTTCGAAAGGGTCTAAGCTACTGGTCTGGTTAAGATCATGGTAGTTTAATCGTGGCTATAACTAGTCTGTTGCTAGTTGGTTTGGAGATAAACAATGAGGGGGCCTGCCCCCCTCCCCTAAAGTCACACGTGTGACATTCTAATCGGGCAATATTGGGGAGAGCTACGAAAATAAGCTGTTTTCATCTGACGTGGGGACACGGATCCCCCCTGCTCTTAAGGGGTCCGACCCCTTACTCACTCTCTGACGAGTGAGGCTGCTCGCGCGCGGTAGCACAAACCGTACCCTAGTGTTCGATGGTTTTCAAATGAACTAAGAAAATATTTTAAGGCTCTTTACATTATATTCACTGTCCTCATAATCATGCACTTTTTCCTCCTCATAATCAGTTGATTCAGAGTTATAATTTCTTTAGAAGTGACTTCATTCAAATTTCAAAACGACATAAGTATAACCTTTGAAACTCCAAGGAGTTTACGTGGGTACACTAATTGGGCGTGATCAGTACACAGAAGTATGGCGAACTTGACAAGACATCAATCAATCAATCATTTATCCCGTTGCTGTCGGCTGCAGAAAGTCATGTCTGCACTTCGCACGCAAAAAATTAGGCCACAGCGGTATTCGTTGCGCGATTTTAAAGGAATTTTGTAATGTTTTGGGGAATTTTGTGGTGTTAAAGGCACGCCAATACAAACCTTGTTATTTTGTTTAATAGGTAATTATAATTATTATACATACAGTTACATATTATATCAAATACGTTTTTGTTTTTCATCTTTTAGATAGTAATGTGGTTATTCTTAACCCTAAATCGAAAATCCATAAAGTCCAATATACTAATCTTAATCCCTATTATTTGATATTAAATACGGCTCATAAAAACATAAGGTCACTCCATAACCGTGTCACGAATCACGATATGGGGCCGGGGCGACCCCATAACTACCCCATATGAGGTAGATACGATCCCATAACTTTCTATAAGGCCGACGAAGCCCCATATGGGGACGATATGCCCCATAAGAACGTACATGGCAATAAGATCGTGACGCTGGGCGGCCGGGAATAGCCGCCGCTCGCCGCTACTTATACTCCGCTGACTCATGCGGAAGTGATGAAAACTATATTCTACTACTGTACATGTTTGATACTAACGTTTATTGAATTTGAGTTCCATTCATGTTTTTTTTTTTCGTTTTTTTTTTTACTTTAACGAATTTAGACTACATAATATGTTCTATTGACTACTATTCTATTATTAATTTAAATAAAATAATAATTATAATAATATAATGTATGTTTTTACAAAACAAATTCTAGAAAAAAGAAAACGGAATGAGTGTAGACTAGAAGCGCGTTGATGTCTAATACACACAAAATTATTGATATATTTGTTATCTTGGTCGTAGACCACAGAATAGATAGACTCTTTCTAGGCTATAATTTATCGATATAAATTGCTCATAATTTTGTTATTTATATAAGTTGTTTGAGCAAAATGTATTGTATTTTATTAAAATGACTATTAAAATAAAATAAATAACATTTTGTTAATAACTTATTTAAATAAAATTTTATTAAATAAAGTCTAATTAGAATATTTGATTAATCACCGGAAGTGAACAAATCATTGATCGTAAACCTCACTAGGTGGTCTTTGTAACTCGTAATTAATTTTCAACTTCGCGAGACTTGAAAAGGCACAATCAAATTTATTTAGACGTATTTTATTATCTATATATATCTTATAGCTAGTTAAGTTTATTATTAAAACAAAATAATTATCAACCATAGCGATAGAGAGTATAGAGACTACTCAAAATTTTGAACGCCAAAAATACAATTTTACAACAGTAAGTTTTGCTTGTTTTCATTAGATATCACGTTAATTATTTAATACTTATAATAACACTTGGATTTTGCGATTATATTATGCTCCTTAAAACAAAGATTTCAATTTCACGAAAAATATTTGTACCTATGTAACGGAATCTTTGAGCACGATTTTTACCTATCTCCAGTAATCTAATTAATTCGAAACTTTGCATACGTACGAGCCAATGACAATGCAATAATTTGTTAAGATAAAAAAAAAATCGAATAATTCTAATAAAAGATGAAAATATATAAAGCGTGTTTTTTTTGTTTTTTAACTATTACTATTTAAGAAAAAATTGTGCGAGGACACGTGAAATCTTTACGTTACTTATACCATTAACATAATATTATGACCTCACCTTCTCTGATTAAAATACAATGGCCATACTGAAATCCCAAATTTCAATATCCCACCAGAAACAATTCGTGCTATACAATTACTGAAAAAATCACAATTACCCATCCCATTGTTTTGTCCCAAGTGTCGACACCCGATAATCAGATAACACAAAATAAATGGCGGTTGTTTAAATATGTTCCCGACGCATCCTACGCGACGTAGGATACAATCAGTAAGGTCCATGCAAGAAATCCGATCCCTTTTTAAGCACGCAACCTTAAGTTAATTTTAATTGCGTAAAAAAAGAAGTAACACTTTGGTTTCTTCTCGCAAAGCTACATACTCTCCTTATTTTATATTTGACGACCTCTGTGGCTCAATGGGTAGAGTGTGTGGCAGCTCAAGCCGGGGGTCGCGGGTTCGAATCCCGTCGACGGAACAAAACGTTTTTCAATGTTCCCGGGTCTGGATGTGTATTAAATATGTGTATGATGTGTATGATATAATAAAAATCTTAAATATATGTATAGTATAAAAGTATTAAATATATTTACGTTGTCTGGTACCTGTAACACAAGTCCTCTAGGTACTTAGCACGGGGCCAGATTGACGTGGCGTGAAGCGTCCATAGATATTATTATTATTATATAAAAACGATATATGATTTTGTTCGGTTTCACTCGAGGGAAGACTCGAGGATACCATTTTGTATTTTGATAGAAAACCAAACTGCATCGAACAAGAATCGCATTATTTGTAATAACCTATCAAGCCCCATTTAAAGTTCACCGGTGATCGCGACAACAATAGATTTCCAAGAATCCACGATCGAAGGATTAAAATTGCAAAGGTCTGTAGGTGATCTTTGTAACTTGTAATTAACTCTCGACTTCGCGAGACTTAAATTAAAATGCATAATCAAACTATTTAGACATATTTTATTACTCTTATGGTTAGTTAAGTTTATATACTTAAATCAATTATTAAGAGTTGACTGCTGAACCCAGTCCGTACAAAAAAGTACGGACTGGATTGTATTGTAATTTACCATTAAAGTTTTTTTAAATGAACGAAAAACAGCCCCCCTAGACAAGTGCAAGCGACTAACGCTACGCTAACGCTACAAAATGTATGGGATTTGACATTAGTATTTGCTAGCGAAGCGATGACTTATGTCAAATCGCATACATTTTGTAACGTTAGCGTTAGCGTTAGTCGCTTGCCACTTGTCTAGAGGGGACAGGTTCAATCAAATTGTGTCGCCATGTCATAAATTTTCGGATAAGCAATAATCCATTTGTTAATTTATTTACTCGTCTACAAAGCAATGTTTACATTTACACAACGCAATTTACACAAATCTCACGTTTTCCTCGTATCGCTTACCCACTGCTCCACTTGTGTATGTAGTAGAGACTCAATATTTTGAATTGTGCAAAGCAAATAAAGCTTGAACTCACCTTAAGTTGAATTGACAATAATTATTCAAGGTAAATAGTATACTAAAAACTGCCTTTTTATTGTGAAATGTGAATAGATTCGATGTAACCTCAAAATGCTCATAGCGTTAGAAGAACTCTATTCGCCTACTTGCGCTTCTTATTTCTTCTTGTTACAGCTAAGTGCTAGCCCTTAATAATAATCAGCTTAACAAAATAAATTAACGCACAATTAGTTGCAAATCATAACCCAGATTGTCAAATGGACCCAAAAGAGTTAATTATAAAATCTGTCGCCTAAATTGTTTAATTCAGCTTCTCCCAGTATTTACCTGTCAATTACCTTTATGTAACTCGGACGACATTGCGCAATGCGATTGGCACAGATGTGAGAGCCGGCAGACAGCGCGGCGTCGCGTCGCAAATCCGATCGTTTTTTCTCGTATTTACTGTCACTATAATACGTGTATCTTGTAGTAGTTAGTACGAGTTTTCGAGTGTCTATCAAGTATACTGATAAGTTTTTTTGCGCTCTTTTGATCTAATTATAATAACTTTGTTTTTTAATAAGGCGCGGTCGCAGACTGATGTTTGGGTAGATCAGTTGGCAAATACTTATTCACATTAGGCACAAAACTCACGTAGTATTTATTAGACTTTGCGGGTGCGTGGGACATATTATCAGTGTTGTTAATATCATTCCGTACAAGCATATACCTACGTCCTAACGAAATCTGCAATATGTATGTCTACAGTCGCTATCCTTTTTGAACGACCGTTAAAAACTCGATGCACGATGCATCTTCCATAATTAATGATTCCTTTATTATCGTGGACAGTGCTTGAAGTACCCGCCTTGGGCTCATACACCGTTAACACTCATTGTCTTCTGCCGTTCCGAGAAACATTTTGTACCGTAAATTGCCTTAATATTCGCAAAACGCCTTTTAGATCTCACGATAATTTACAGTAAGCGCTTTAAAGTACTCCCGAATAATCGATAAGTTTTAATTATGTGCAATAAATTATGTACAAATATTTTGTCGGAAGATAAGTCCTTGAATCTTGTAATATAAGATTACAGGATAATGACTATAAGAATATTATTGGCAGACTGACGGTAAGTGAATATAGAGCCATGATCAATATTAAAAAAGAGTCTTTAGAGGCATTTTCTCTATTAACTTTTTGGTAACAATATAAGGGTTACACTCAAGTCTATGACTTATTAAAATATCTCTGTACAAACTTGCAGTGTATTTCTGAGTTAAGATTAGTAAAACAAGCGCAGAGATGATTTTAGATTTAAGGTAATTATAATGCTCTAGTAAGATACTGTAGTCATTACAAATACTTACGGTCAGACGTTCGGAAAGTAGGCAATATATCACAGTGTTAGTATTTGCAACATGGTTTCATTTATCATAATTTTTCATCGCCACACCTCTACGACTTGGGCGTACGATTTGCCTGTGGCTGTAAATGCTATGCATAATAAATCGCTGAGAAATGGGTTTGGTTCTTTGTAGTCTTTTTCAGTACGAACGAGTTGATTTATGAATTACTACGAATAATAAAATACTAATAATTCGTAGTAATAATTATTTTTGTAGTAAAAAAAAAATTGCATCATAGACAATTAAGTATCTTGTAATGAGGAAGTCAAATCAAGGAAGTTAAGGAAGACCATTACCGAAGCCTGTTTTTATGGCACGACTTTTTTGCCTTAAAAAAATGTCGTTAAAGCCATGGTAGCTACATCTAAATTGCGGAGACATGGTCTGGTGAACCTTTATTGAGGTTACTGCACTTCATCGCGGTTAGTTTCTTAACCAGTCATAATATTTAGCTGTTGAATAAGACTTAGCAGACTGTTTGTTTTACGAAAGTTTTTTCTGTTGCATAATGATCCATCTGTATCCTATCAGCTATCTAATTGTTTGTTTTCACACTATCCGATGCGATATCGTATTAGTGAAAGCTGAAAGATACGAAAACAATGCGTAGTCTACGTTGAATTGAAACTGATACCTTATATCATAGCAGACGATATTTTGACGTCAAACAAACACGTCAGTCCCGGCCAGGAGGTGGACGCTCGCAGACAATAATTGACCTTTTTAACCTTAACACTACCTTAACCTTACTATGTATAATTTCTCTATGCTATTGCCAAAATTAGTAGGGTCTGTCAACGACTATGTATTTTACAATTCGCATCCTTCTTTTTGCATGCTCCCATATTGACCAACCTACCGATACCGACATCGTATCGAATAATGTAAAAATGGCCCAGTACTCGCAGTACGTATTGGTAACTCAATGTAAATAATTGTATAATGGAGGCTAGAATTAGCTCGCTTGCTCATTTGTTTGGGATTGTAGGCGTGGATTATACAATCTGTATACAATTAAAATCCATTATGCATTCATCGATCATTTTTTTAGCTATCGTTTTTGCGTTTTGTTTTATGGACGGCATGGTAACAATCTATTTCAATTATGATTAATATGACTTGACAAACTTTATCAACGCGGTGTTAAACGAATTTTAAATGTAAATGATGTTCACGTGCTATTATAAAACCATTCATCTTTATTATTGGAAAAATTAGTAGGTTCTCTACAACACTTTGTAGAATTTTTTTTTTCATTGGCAGTCATAGTTTTAATACAAATTAATATAAAATAAGGTTAAACATACAATTCTCCAAAAGTGCCAATGCACTCTAAGATCATATCACAGAAAAAATAATCATACACATGCGTACGTTTTTCAACAAATTCTAAGGGTGCGTCCACATTTGTATCATTTGCGCGATCAAATCTCCGTCGCGTATCATCGAAGCGTGTCAAAATGATACGCGTATCATGATACACTCCGATCGCTATTAACCGCGTATCTGATACGTGTCGTATCAAATACACGCATGATCGGCAGAATGATCTAATAGGCGTCCACACTATGATACGCATACTTGATACGGCGCGATGATCGCGACGGAGATCTGATCTCCGATCAGATCTCCGTCGCGTATCATCGAAGCGTGTCAAAATGATACGCGTATCATGATACGCCCCGATCGCTATTAACCGCGTATCTGATACATGTCGTATCAAATACACGCATGATCGGCAGAATGATCTAATAGGCGTCCACACTATGATACGCATACTTGATACGGCGCGATGATCGCGACGGTGATCTGATCGGAGATCTGATCGCGCAAATGATACAAATGTGGATGCACCCTAAGGTGCTAAAATAAAATAGAATGATTGTCAACGATGATTATCGTCGTCTATATGGACTTTTTATCAATATTTTTTTGTCTCTCTTATGTATAAAACTTTTTTTAAAATCTTTATAAGAGGCATTTAATACCAAGGCATTAACATTCATTTTAATCTTTGTTTATATTAGTACGACTACTATTATAAGTAAACCGGTACCATTTATCACCATTAGGCCGTGTTTGTCAAACGGATCACTCGGTTTGTTATTATAGTGGAATCTCATGGGTAATGGCCAGTAATTGCTTATAACAACCCGAGTAAAGAAGATTACTTTAATTTCAGAAATAGATACTTAAAAGATGACTTGAAAAGGGATTTTATTGAGGTTATTAAATGCAAGATTGGCAGTGATGATACTGCCAATTATATCACAATAGACATAACTACTCTGTCTACTCTGATTATATTATGATCATACTGTTTCACAAGCGGTTGACATAGATTTGAGATTAAGATAATAAAAAAAGCTTTATATTTTACAGGCAGTGCCCCGACTACCGCACCAGCTTTGCGGTCAGCGCCTAGGCCCTAGACTATCTCATCTTTACGGGCAGCACCTAGACTGCTAGTGCCTAGACCATTGATTCCCAAAGTGGTCCAGGTGGACCCCCAGGGGTCAACGGGAGCCCGATAGGGATCTACGCTTGCGTGGAAAAAAATGGGGGTCCACGAGTCGTTAACGGGGGTCTATAAAAAGCTGTCGGGGGTCCACCGCATTCAGCAAAATGTTTAAAGTGGTCTATGAAAAAAAAAAGTTTGGGAGCCTCTGGCCTAGACTATTGCAACATGTTTACGTACAGTACCTAGACTACCTCATCAAATTTCTGCCCGATTTTCAAGCTCAAGTCGAGCGCACATGTCACGCGTGACAACTGACAGCCAGCACTCGAAGTGACATTCGATTTATTAAATACCCCGCAAACGATCAAATTGTTTGTCAAATTTTACGTGTTTGTCAAACAGTTTGATAGTGTACAGCTTTGTTTGAAGCGTTTGTCAAAGAAACTACGTGTTTGACCTGTTTGAAGAAAATTTGGATTTGCGTAGCGTTTGACAAACGTGTTTGAAGGTGTTCCGCTGTGTTTGTCAAACAAAATCTCATGATCTCAAACCGATTCTAGCTAATTGTTTGACAAACTTGTTTGATGCAAGTTTGATCGTCTGCGCTGCTGTTTGACGAAAACGTAAATTACATCAAACAAGTTTGTCAAACAAATTTGATCGTTTGCGGGGTACTTTAGAATCGGCTCCCAGCTGCCTGCAGGTGTAACGAAAGTGTTCTATTTTCGCGCGAGTTACTCACCGCCGCGCCGCGCCGGCCGGCGAGTGAGCAGATGCCCTGACCTTGTCTCGAGAGCTTTTACTAAAAAATCGCAATCGAGATTAGCGAGCTATTTCGATATAATTACAAAGTTTGCATTGAATACTGGCCTACATTTAATCGATAAGCTTTTTTCGTATTTATTCATGACTACTCGTGTGTAACATACGTTTAATGCGTTTATGGGAGAGCTTTTTTTTAAATAAAAAAACACAATCGGTTTGTAAACTAATCATCTACTTATATTCTGTATTGATTGTTGTCATAAGAAAAACATTTTTGCTATGTTTTTAAAAGCAGCATTCATGGAATCTTAATTTTAATCAAAAAACAATTAATTATTTTTTCCTCGTAATATCAATTCCAAGCTTTTTCATGTTCATATTATGTGGTACATAATTTATTAGCTTATAATTATGTTATCAAAATCAGAAGAAAAAAATATAAGCAACGTTTTAATCAATATAGTATAGGAACTGATTGCAAAAATCTGTAGTGATATAAAGCATAATCAATCATAATTAGGAATGACGAATGTAATTGTATTCTGCCATATTTGCTTCTAAATGCCAGCACAACAATTTGGCGGCTCATGATCACTTTGATTATATCATCGGAATATAATTAGGGTGATACGAAATCCGCAGTTGTCATTTTTAATTAAATTAAGTGATTTTAAATTATACGCTTAGCCTTTTCGGGTGCATTTTGGGGTGTATTAAATTGAATTATTTTTTTATTGATATCATCATCATTAAGGTCAAAGCATCGGTCACGGTCATACATAAAGAAGCTTTTGAGCAACAAAAAAGGATTTTTTAATTAAAATTTCAGCGGTTTATCACAATGTGACATACATTACAGGATGTTTATCACAATTTTATGAGTAAAAAAACTTAGTAATAAAACTAAATGTACTAGTTTGTTTTGAGTTGTCCGACGTGTGTTAGTAACAGAGGATAAGTCTGCCCACCCAACCCGGCCGATCCGAGATAAACGCTTCCGCTAGCGTGATGGATGGACTGACTGATGTGGCCGTAAGATGCATCTTGATATAAATAAATATTATATTAACTTTAAACAAAACGATTTCCACTTACAATATATTTAAGCAGCATTTTTTTAGATAAAAATATTTTTTACGGTTTGATTTACGCTAGCGATTAATCAATCAATTCAATTTGTATTCAAGTTATTTTTATAATGATTTGGTGGTTTTTGTTATGGATGTTATATTATTAGTTTTCCCTTTCTTTTGTGAATGAAAGTGAAAACATTGATATATATCCCTGTTAACGTTTAATGTTCCATTTGCTTCTTATACCACAATTTGACGATAGACAAAGTAAGTAAATGTAGAGCAGAAAACTTGTTTACCTCGTTTTTTGTTTATTAGACAATTGAGTAAATAAGTCGCTTAGAGGAAAGATAAAGCATGTTAACAATATAAGAGTAAACAAGTTTCACATTGGCCTCCTGTACTACAATTACGCGATAAATGAGGTACGAAATGCTTACGAAAATATTAGAGCTATTAGATATAAAGAACGATTACTCACCTACAAGGTGTGTCGTGCAGGCTGCAGATGTCCTGCCTGGTGACGAGTATAGCAACGTCATGATGATGAGGATCCTCATCATTGTTGGGGTTCAGTTGGAGCTGCCAGCGGCAGAATGAGGCCAGGGTCTCATCAGCGTTGCTCGTCACGTTCAACTCCAACGCCGTGGACATCTCCTCCACCAGGATAATCTTCACGACCACCACCTTTATGTAGTTCCCGATCGAAGGGTCATTGTACAGCTTGGAAACCTGAGAGAAATAGATCATCACGCGTGAGTCTAGACGGTGAAAATAAATTTAAAAGGCGTGGGAAGGCCTATAAATAAGCAGACAGACATAATATTTTACGTCCGGCGTAAATATCTGACTTTGTTTTATCGCTCCCATTGTTTTACACGCGAGAAAGTGTAAAATATAGTTTAAATATTCGAATGTTTATAAAATATTCTACCACAAAATGAGTTTATTTACTGGAAAAGAGGTATAAACTTTGGTATAAAATGTAGTAAAATGTATTGGCATTTGGCATAAATCAGTTGTTCAAACGTTTTATTAGTTTTTCTATTAATATCTTGTAAGTATCGTGTAGATGTGAGAAATCTTTATGATGAGATTGAACTACTTATGAGCGACATTTTTTTACACGGCCTATTTATTAGGTTTTCAAACTAGATACGTCAATCATACCAGTTTTTAACACGCTTTTGTCTTGTGCTGTAGAGATCAACTACGATAACATGGCGCACCCCTCCAAAATTCAAAACTTTTGAAGTGCGTTGTCTTGCGCGGTAGGCTAGTTATGACTAGTTGACCAACAAATCTTGGTAACAAGTGACATGAAGTGAAATATTACGTGTACTGTGATTGGTTGAATACTTACTACATACAAACTCTTTCATAAGGATGTGACTACACACATTGAAACAGTCATTTGGAGGGGCGCGCCATGTTATCGTAGTTGATCTCTATGAATATGACGGAATCTTTGAGCACGATTTTTACCTATCTCCGGTAATATAATTAATTCGAAACTTTGCATACAACGAATTAAGAGCTAATGACAATGGAATAATTTGTTATTTTTTAAAAGTGTGTTATTTTAGTTTTCTTCTATTATATTTTCTATCGGTATTGTAAGCACTTACCATGTTCATGATGGTCAGCAAGTACGTCTCCAGTTTGTGCGGCGTGTGGAAGTCAGTCATGGACTTGTCTGCGACGAGCAGCACTTCCACATGGCGAGGTTTGCTCACCGACCGCGTGTTACGACGAGTGTTGGTGTTCCATCTGTTGCTTCGGTAGTTGTTCTAGACAGATGGGAATAAAGTTAAAACTAAACTATTTTAGCCTGATTTTAACTATTAGAGAGATAATTATGTGTTAAAATATGGCTTATCTTTAATACCTTGACATAAGTTGTATACTGATATATCAGTTGTTTGGGCACTTCGTTTAACAAACATATACTTCAGGAAGAAGATACTAGACAGGGTTAGAAGTGTTTGAACATAGATATTGATGCTTAGAACTGAGTCTGGGGTACTCGATATTTTGCATCACGTTCCTTTTCGCTTAAATAGGGTGTTTCGCTTCGCTTTAATTGAATTACAACAGGAATGAGAGTTTTACATACCCTGTAATGACTTGTTTCTTCTGTTTCGAAGCTCGCCGAATTCTTCTCTTTCCACTGGTAGGGGGGTTGTTTCGTTGCACAATTCTTGGATCGTTTATGTCTTCGTCTTTTTGACTCCTCTCTTTGTGTGTGTGCTTGCTGATTTCTAGCTCTATTTTGTGGTCTGTTCAGCCGTTGTCTTCTTTCATGCGAGTTGCTGTTCACAGGTCTGCCTCTTGCAGCTTGCATTCTCCTCTGCTCCATTCTCAATCGCGTTTGGTTTTTCGTTTGTCGTCTGTATGCAGCGGGGTCCTTTCTCATCGCTTCCATTTTTCTGTGGCGCTCCTCTAGGAATGCTTGTCTTCGTCTGTGGTAAGTTTCCATTTGCCTTCTTCGATAATCTGTGTTTCTATTCATATTTCTGCTCATATTGCGCTCTCTATTGCTATTTCTATTTGCGGGGTTATACATATTCGATCTATTAATTTCTCTCTTTCGTCTATGGAATGCCTCTACTTTGTCGACGGCCGATCTTCGGAATACGACGTGCGGTCGTCCCGAAGACTTATCGGTGGGCTCCTGAGTCGAGGGTTCTATGTAGTACTCTCCGTTCTCCGTAAGCAAAAGACCCGCCTGGAACAAATATTTCAATCAATTTATGAGTTACATTATAAAGTAATCAATCAGTAGATGATGTTAAGCATACTTAACGGCGAGTTATTTCAACAAGCACGTAGAAATCGCAATCGAATACTTTTAAATGGAATTAGAAATTGCGAAATATCTTAATCACAGTTGAAGGGCTACTTGAGATGGCAGACGCGGTTTCTACGCATCGTCACGTGAACCAGTCCAGCAGTGGGTCAAGAAACTGCGCAGATCGGCGGATAAAGAAGCCGACGAGGTTGGTGTAAAAGTTAATAGAAACTATTACATGCTAGCCCGCGCATGATCACTGAATGATTCATATTTGATAAGGGACGGATGGAAAACATGCTAGGTTTATCTAATGAATCAAATCTACCTCATTAAAACTTGCACGATATGAGGCACTATCATCAGTGACTTTTTTTTGGATCACGAAGTAAGTACATCGATGTGATGCAGTAAATAATAAAAATACGTATTGAGCAATTGTGAAAATGATTGACACATCAACTGTAGTAGATTTAGATTTGTTTTGAACGATAATTATGAATCTTCATGGACTTATTAGTAAAATAATCCATAAACATCTTGAACAGAAAGTGAAATTTTGTTCCATACGTACGTATAAAAAGAGTGACTTTGATATTATTATACGACTAGACGTTCCGCGCGGCTTCGCCCGCGTAAATTAGATGTTTCACAGACAAATTAGTCCACAAAAAATAGTGTCTACTTCTTATATTATGTGCCAAATAACAGAAAAATTGCTCCAGCAGTTCGTGAGATAAGCCCTTTCAAATAATTTCCCCCGTTTCTTCCACATTTTCCTCTATTTATACGCTCCTATTAGTTTTAGCGTGATTAAATATAGCCTATAGCCTTCCTCGATAAATGGGCTCTAATACTGAAATAATTTTCAAATCGGACCAGTAGTTCCTGAGATAAGCGAGTTCAAATAAGTCCTTTCAAATATTTTCCCCCCTTTTTTTCCACATTTTCCTCTATTTCTTCAATCCTATTAGTCTTAGCGTGATAAAATATAACCTATAGCCTTTCTCGCAATGATATTCAACATATACAGATCTGTTACGTTCATCCTATTTTCCGGCTTAAATTGCTTCCGAACAAGTTCCGAACAATTTTCAAATTCAAAATTGCAAACATTGACAAATTTGACAGATAAGTGAAACAAACCATTTAAGTACATAAAAGAGACAGTTCTATTTTTAAACGTCGAATCGTATCGCTGTCTCTTTCTTCGCGTGAGCTATGACGAAAATTCGATTTTTTCCAGATAATTGAAAATGTAAATAATCGAGGTATTTATTGCAATCAAGATATGTGGTAAGAGATTCCATGTGTTTTGTTTACTTTGGAGCCATAGTTCGTACATTTTCTAAGCACACACGACGGCATTTTCAATTTATTTTGGTACTTGACAAGACGCGGTACGTTTGTTAAGTGCGTTCGATGGTTCGATGCAGATTAGCCTGGCCGCACATTGTCCGAAATTTCTGATCAGAAACATTTGAACGTCGGCCGGACCGCCACACCGCACACTATCCGAAATTTCCTTCCGGCGAGTTCGAGCTCACTCGGCTCAGTACAAAATGTAAGAGAGAGCGCGATCCGATTTTCTGATCAGAAACATTTGAACTCCTACCGATCGACGTCATCTGACATAAAATTTCTGACGCCCGCCGGAACGCAATTAAAAATTTCTGCCATCCGATAGACGGCATCTGACAACTCATCCGGACCGGACGTCAGACACAAAATATATGAGCAGAGTGCGTTTCGGCGGGCGTCTGACATTATGTGTCAGATGCGTCGATCGGATGAGTACTCTGGTGATTCATCATACTCACCGGCCACACGGTCAAATTCTCATCAATCTGATCCATCAATCTGATTGACGGAATATTAATGGTTATAAAAAGTTCATATTAAAAGTACGATCAATCCATCAATCCGAGTCGTACACGATCAAATTTTCGTCAATCCGTACCGGATTGATGGATCAGATTGATGAAAAATTGACCGTGTAGCCGGTGACATAAGGTTTTTAGACCCAGTGGGCCTAATGACCAGATATAAATTTTTAACATTTTTTCATCTGGCAATTGGTCTCACTTTTGGCACAAAAATAATTAGTTATAACCATAATATTGTTTTGTACATTTAAAACACATCTAGTGTCTAAACAGTAAACACACTAGGCTGAATTACGCCGGCGTAAATTCCGCCGCGTTTACGCCGCGTTTTAAATGCATACAAAATACGGACGGAACGCGATGGACACTATGCCGAAATTCCGTCGCGAGCCGAATTTCCGTCGAGCCGAGTCGAGCGTAAAGTTCGGCAGCGATTCGGTGCTAATGTTTTGTATAGCAACACACTATACGCGACGGAATTATCAAAACCGAACATAGCAAATCCAACCTTAAGGGTCTATACAGACGGACCGCATTTCAACTGCAATCCAACCGCAAGTTGCAGGTCAAGTGCAGTTTGAATGCAGTTGACAATGGTTTGCAATTCTATTGCAGTCGTGTCAACTGCATTCAAACTGCACTTGAACTACAATTTGCGGTTGGATTGCAGTTCGTCTGTATAGACTATAGACAGGCCTGTCCTACTCGCGCCTGTAGGCATCGAAGCTCCCTAGGGGGGCACTTCAGTAGGGTCACAGGCGAGCGATGACGCGCGCGCACGAGTTCTTAGTTAGTTGATCGTTGCATGCCTACCTGCGTACTTATTCATTCGCTGTCACAGAATTGATAAATTATTCTGATCACAATGGACAATAAAAAAGGGCAAAGAAATATTGCGCAGTGTTTAACTGTCTTAACACGGAATGTGAACCAAATTTAACTTTCTTTAAGCTCCCTAAGGACGATGAGAGTTAAGAACTTTTTTAAATTGTTTTATTACTATTTATTATAGGTTTAAATTTTGTACAATTTATTATAGAGTCAAATTACGATTACTTATGATTTAAATAGTTTTAAATACTAGTTGAAGTAGAATATATTAGTTGGGTTACCTTCGTAGAAATCGTAGACGTATAATTAATAAAGGTATTTCATTGTCAAAAAAAAAAACACATTAATAATTAATAAAAACTCAAACTCAAACTCAAAATTTTTTATTCAGAATAAATTTTTGCAAATATTTTCTGAAAGTCTACATGATGCCTACCACCGGTTCGGGAACTAACCCGGCGAGAAGAACCGGCGTCAGAAACGGCGTAAGAAAAGAAATAAGGTTAGGTATTAATTATTACTAATAATAAGCATCGTAGGTTGGTGTCGCGTCTTTTTTATTATATTTCTTGATGCGTACTATTCGAAACCTCATTTGTTTACAAAAATAACTAAGTTATACAAACACTTTAAGTAGGTAATATAAGATCGGTTTCAATAATTAAGATACGGTACCTATCGAATCTAAGTACGGGTAACTAGTTACACGCGAATTTATGATAATTAAATCTACATAGTACTAAGACATAATATCTTAGATTATTTCGAGTTAAATAAAATGAAGTTATTTAAAAAAGATTATAATATTATTTTAAAAAACAGACAACCCTGATTTCTTCAGAAAAGGTACGAGTTATGCGATAGAAAGAGAGCGGAGATGTAGGCAAATATAATTGTAGGCACCTAGCACTGCGCGGTCGGAATTTGAACTTTATAGTATCGTGGCATGAATCGTTAATTCTTTAAACGGGTTTCGCCAGTGGGAATTCTGTTGGTACAACTAATATATATTCTGTGGTATAGACCCAAAGCGTTAAGGCACACATTAGGGTCTATACAGACGGACCGCATTTCAACTGTAATCCAACCGCAAATTGCAGTTTGGATGCAGTTGACACAACTACAATAGAACTGCAAATTAAACGCGCAGTCGGATTGCAGTTCAGTTGCAATTGGCGTGCAGTCGTGTGAATTGTTTGGTTTGCACTTTTATTGCAGTCGTGTCAACTGCATTCAAACTGCACTTGAACTGCAATTTGCGGTTGGATTGCAGTTGAAATGCGGTCCGTCTGTATAGACCCTTATATCTGAGAATTTTAAATACTCACTTACGCGCACGTTCCGCAACGGAAATTACGCCGCGAAATTTCGGCTCTTCGCGTAATTTATAGTGTGTCGCATCAGACGTAAGCGGCTGAACGTAATTTCGGCCACGTAAATTACGCCGGCGTAATTCAGCCTACTGTGCTTAGACCCTAACACTATCACCTTAAAACATATTACATATTATTATTAATATTATTATACTGCGTCAAATCAAGTTTTAAAAAAATACCTGCTATATAGGTACTGCGTGAAATTTAATGGTTGTTTTCCCATGGTTTTCCCACAGTAAAATGATTATATCTTAGTAGTACGATAGACTTGGGAAGTTTTTTTTTTTTGTATTCAAATAATAAATAAAATTCAGCCGGGTTATAGCCGCTCGCGCCTATCGGAATAAACTTGTCATAGTAGGTCATACAAAACATTCTTCATTTTCAAATTCAAATATCTTTATTGCCAGAATGTTGATGATATAAAGGTCTTATTAACTACTTATAGTTCTAACATTCTGCCATAACAATGGCGCGCAATTGAATTAAACTTACTTATATAAATTGATTAATTAGTCGTTATCTTACAAAGAATTTTAATTATAATTTGCCAATTAAAGAAACATATAACCTTTATATAAAAATAATTATTATAAATAAATTTTAAACTGAAATAACTATACAATAATAATATAATTAGATTATTTAAAAATATGTACTTTTGTTATTATTTATGTCATAAGAGATTTTAATTTATTATAGATGTCCATCGAATTATTTTTCTTTAAATATATATATATTCATTCAGTGTGTAATAAATGTGTTCATACAAAGTAATTATTTTGTTTTTTATTCAAATCTACAACTTTTTTGCTAGCCCTAGGGACATAAGCCCAAAAGTCATAAAACATAATCACTTGGGAGTTGGGACCAATCGCCAGATGAAAAAATAGTTAATAGAATCAGGCGTTACTTTGCGGAAATCCATAGCTTAAAATTTAGTATGTTATTTTTTTTTTTCGCGGAATATTGCTAAAAATAATAACAAACTAAATTTTAAGATGAAAAAATGTTAAAAATTCATATCTGGTCAATGCCCACTGGGCCCAAAATCCTTGGGACGAAACACCAGAGTACTCTGGATTCAAATGTTTCTGATCAGAAATTTCGGACAATGTGCGGCTGCGGCAGGGCTAAATAAAGGACGGGCCAATTGGGCCGTATTTGAAGCTTCACAACGCGCGCGGTAGTAACATATCTGCTTTGAGTTTTTTATATAATATATCATTGCTTTCTCGATAAATGGGCTATCTAATACTGAAAGAATTTTTCAAATCGGACCAGTGGTTTCTGAGATTAGCGCGTTCAAACAAACAAACAAACTCTCCCGCTTTATAATATTATAAGTATAGATTAGTATAGACCAGGGGTCACCAATTAGTTTCGCTCGCGGTCCATTTTAAGAAATTAAACGACCTTCGCGGTCCGCACATTAAAAAAATCGGCCAAGTGCGAGTCGAACTCGCACACAAAGGGTTCCGTGCCGTTATGGAGAGAAATTAGGAAAAAATTGTTATAGCGGCAACAGAAATACAAAATCTGTGAAAATTTCAGAAGTCTAGCTATAGCGGTTCTTGAGATACAGCCTGGAGACACACAGACAGTCGGATAGACATTTACCTTTTAGGTACGGAACCCCAAAAATATATTTAATGAACAGAGGTAATTACAGAAATTACAAAGGTATTTAATCAATGAGAAAAGTGACAATTTTTGTAGCTAATAATCTCTCTGATGTTTGGAGTGAAATTGGTGTAAGTTATTGATAATCCTGGAGATGTTCATCACCCATCAGTTAGTCGAGGGTCGAGAATGCTTGGTCCGCACACAATGGGTCGGCGGTCCGGATGCGGACCGCGATCCGCCATTTGGTGACCCCTGGTATAGACTATAGATATACCTAATTGCTTAGGAGTGGCATATAAAATATTCAAGTCGTTCACGTCGATATATTAAGTAGCACCACGTGTCATAGCAAACATGTGGACGATGGTAGTGCGCAGAATTTAAAATATTTAAATGTACAAACAGGACAAGTTTTATCCACTTATGATCTTATCATTATTAATTGACAGAATGGAAACTTCGTTAGTGCGGAGTGATTATGACTTAAAATGGCAGAATTGCCAAGGAAATATTATTCCCGAAATGTTAATTAATATTAAAAATCTTCTTGCGACTACATGAAATATAAAAAAATAAATTAACCCATCGATCCCCGTACGAGCACCGGTGATCGCGACAACAATAGAATACAAGCATTTCCAAGAATCCCCGATCAAAGGATTAAGTACGATTATACTTCATTTGGCTTTTCTAGGCCTCAGGATGTAATTGGATGTCTCGGCCACAGACTATCGTAGGCACTAGCAACTAGATTATGGTCGAAATCCCTATGCGACTCACAAAATACGTGAAGCACTCAGGGACTGCCGCGGTAAAGCTTTTGCATAACATTTTCTTTAACTTATGCATTTATAATTCGCACACATCTAGTCGCACGTACACAAACACCGTGCTGAAGTCTGCCAAACTGAAACGATGTTAGACGATGCACGGCTTTCAGAGCCGCACCACTGTGTCGGTCAGAGTGAGGAGTGTTAGGTTAACATTCGTTACGAAGTTTCTTTGATTCGGTCGCCGCGCTCAAAGCCCGCGATACAAGCTTTGCAATAAATTGAAAAAAATGACATATTTTAATTATTAAGTTTTAAGACTCGTCTCGTGGTTTCTAGCTAGGCATTATACTAACAACTAGGCATATACTAGGTAACACAATAAGTGATGTAATATCATGACGTCTGTTATCAGAGATCAGCGGACGGAGTTGAGCGACCGCGCAGCCTCCGCGCCGCCGCCGCCGGCCTTGCGTGGGTGAAGGCTGATCGAGCTGATTCCGTTTTTTACACTCTCAGCGATTAAACTGTCTGGAGTCTGGAGCGTAGTTGATTAAAGAGGGTTTTTTAATGACAGCTGTTTGACACAACCCTATTGCTATAAAGCTCCACCTGGTGTCAGGTAGGAAAATGTCGGAAATTTTCTTTTGTCAGTTTTTGAAAACACGAGTTCATGAGATGACACTTCGTGTGTTGGGCCTGTCTCATAGCAACAAACACAAGTGCTTGTGACTGTGTGCATACACAAGTTTTCAGTATTCGTTTTACTAATGTGGAATTTGATTTGTAATTCCGTGAGACTAAGTGTCTAGTAGGCTGAATTACGCCGACGTAAATTCCGCCGCGTTTACACCGCGTATCAAACGCATACAAAATACGGATGGAACGCGACAGACGACACACTATGCCGAAATTCCGTCGCAAGCCGAATTTCCGTCGAGCCGAGTCGAGCGTAAAGTTCGGCAGCGATCCGGCGGTAATGTTTTGTACAGCAACACACTATACGCGACGGAATTATCAAAACCGAACATAGCAAATCCAACCTTAACTCCAAAGCGTTAACGCACACATTACATCTGAGAATTTTAAATACTCACTTACGCGCGCGTTCCGCAACGGAAATTACGCCGCGAAATTTCGGCTCTTCGCGTAATTATTTATAGTGTGTCGCATCAGACGTAAGCGGCTGAACGTAATTTCGGCCACGTAAATTACGCCGGCGTAATTCAGCCTAATGTGTTTAGACCCTAACGCAAACGTTCGTTTTTCTTCACGAACAAACGCGCCGGCTCGCATTCGAAACACACGTGCGGAAGGAAAACGAATACGGAAAACGAGTGTATGCGGCTAGCCTTAATGTTGGTCGTTAAAATATTAGCATTTAACAAAGAAGAAGCACGGTTAAATCGTGTATATAGACATTGTCTAGCCCAGTGTTTCCTTATATTAGTCAGGGCTTAATTTTGACACGTCATTAGTACTAGTATCAGTGAACCCTGCTCTTAGTCCTTGAAACAATTTTGCACTCTACTGTTTAGCAAAGATGTATCATGAATGTGTTAATTTCTTTGAAGTCTCAACTGCTGATGGACTGTTATAAATATTTACTGCAGAATGCAGTGTTTATGCGATATGGCGATTCTTGTTAATATATTCTAGAATAATCAAGGGGGTGACAGACGTACGAACTTAAAGTACGCGGGTTTTAAGTTCGCGAACTTACTCGGCTCGCGTCGGTGACACACGAGAATCGCTCACACGCGCCGCGAACCGCGAGCCTGGGGGCATGGTAACCTCCAGGCTCGCGGCTCGCGGCGCGCGGCTCGCGGCTCGCAGCTCTTTGCTGACACACAGGCGATTAAGATCGTCGAGCCATAAGTCCGCGTACTTACTCGCGTGTCTGTCACCCCCTTCAGGGATGGGGAAACTACGGCCCGCGGGCCATCTCCGGCCTGCGAAGGTTTGAAATCCGGCCCGCGACCATCAAACAAAACTCAAGAGAATATTTCGTATTGTTAGTTGTTAGTAAATAAAAGTTTAATTTCTTTTTTATTCCAACAGTTATTTTGTAATATTTGCACAATAAATTAGTGTTTCGGAAAATACAATATCAATATTTTTTATTTCAGTAATTAGCATAGTCAAAAATGCAACAACTTGGCCCGTCCTATGATATTATATTATAAAAAAAGATCATCATCATCATCATCATTGGGCCCGCCATATATTTTGTTAGGATTATATTGGCACGCGAAGGAAAAAGTTTCCCCATCCCTAATCTAGATGCTCATCCAAATTGCATTCGATAATTTCGTCAGTGAAATTTGGAAATCAAAGTTGTATGGGATTCGGCAATTGGCATCGCAAGCGCAATTACGAACTATTTGTGTTAAGCCCATTTCTGATTTCTGACAAGAAAGTACCGAATGTAAGACCTAGAAGACGTATTTATTTTCTCAGGCGGCCACTTCGCAAAAAAGCTCTCACTTTCATTGTCATACAGTCACATACATTTATTTAAGGCACACCTATATGCATATAACTTTGCGGTGTAATCGTTATGGGTGGCATATATTATGTCATTGTAACAAAGGAACAATGCGGATGTTCATCTAGTTTTTTCAACATTATTAGCTTGAAAAAATTTAATCCGAGCACGTTTTGCATTAGCATAATATATTTGCGCGTGTTTTAGACATTTATTTATTCCATTTTATTGCGACTGACGAGGGCTGACAAAAATTGGACGTTTCTATAGCAAAAATACTTAAGAGTCGGAGAAAGATGGTTACACTTTTGGCAGCCCTATCGCAAGTTCCGCTCCGCCCACTCATTAATTAACTTTACACCAATACATCACTCGGATGGACACAACCTCAAACCGGTTATCACGTGACCTTACTCGTTAAGGGGCAATTACACGCATCCGTTCTGCAGATATTAAATTAAACCATAGTAATTGCAGTTCGCGTGAAGGCTTTGATTAGGCGCCGGCAACACAAGCGTCCTGGGCACTTAGGCAAGTTGCGTTCATTCATTCATTGCAAAAGAATGTGGTGGGATTTTCATTTGATACATTACATAAGACTCTGCAAGAGCCATTTCACTTAGCGATTTGGTTTATGTCTTGCATACATTTTGTTACTAGCTTCATTGTCACAGTTATCGATCATAACTTGAGAAAATACTCTTTAATGCGAGCAGTTTTGGTTTCATTTCATTTTCCACAGTTGTTGTAATTAAACTGCGACTGTTACTTTAAGAAAAAGCAGTCTTCGTCACTGATAGGTCAAAAAAAATCTACAACTTTCTTCAAAACCAAAGCGTGTAGTCAAAACATGAATGAAAACTTGATCACCTGATCCTGACATTCAAATCCTGAATGTAAAATAATGTATGTACCTACATTTTTATTATTTGGTCGTAAATAGAATTTTATGTCTGTTTTATTGCTATTGATAATGATAATTTAAAATTTATTTACTAACATTTACCTATTAATTTAATTTGCTTTTTATTTTTCATGAGAGGATACCTTGTCCTAATAAAACTAGAAACAACGCCCACACAAAAATATACCGGCGCAGCCCTAGATTTTGAGAAATCTAGTTTGAGAAGAATTTAACGTTATTTAAATTTTAAATTGTCAATTTGCCTACTACACACTAATATCATAAATATCACTCTGACTGTCTATCTGTTTGTTGCCAACATCTTATATTTGTCTACATTTTAATGAGGATAATTTGGGAAGTTATTATGTAGCTTTTTGCTCCGTAGACCTTAGACGATTCAATATTAAATTAACAAAAAAACTACGCTTCGTTCGCGGCCTCTTTGAAGTGATTAATAAAGTCGGTAAAAAAGGCACGGCAAATTAATAAATGTCACCAGTCCATTATCAGATGTTTGCCACAAGATAATCCACAAATCGGGCTGATTAGTTTTTCTCCAAACTATCAGCTGCACTCGCCAGTCACCACTCAGAACTCTCAACTCATTTTACAAACAAAATGTATCTTCTAAAAGTAGTATATAACTTCTAATTTAAGCCTATGTCAAAACCTAAAAGTAGAAAAATCCAGAATTCTTTATCGATGCCCTTTCAAATGACAAAGAAAAGCTGACCTTGCATACTTATTACTTGACGGACGTTGTTCGTAGAGTCCACATCCTGAAGATGCTCCGGTGTTGGGGCGAAACGCGCGTCGAGGTTTTCAACCTGCATGGTGGTGAGGGGCCTTGCACGGATTTGCTAACACTTTTGCTTGTGTGGTGGTGGTGTTTGCGAGTCCTTGCATGCGAGTGTACGCATAGTCAGTGTGGGAGAGGAGAGGTGCGTGTACGCATACCTATGCGTACACTCACTCATTTACTTAAAGGTTCAGGTTTATTAACTGAAAATACTCGTAATATTTTTATTGGTAAGGGGGTAATATAATAGCTTTAAACTCTTTATTAGAAAGTAGCGACTTTATATTATGGCGGATGTGTTCTTTAGGCATATCATTCTGACTATCTTATTCATCAGTTATAAAAATCTTAACACATTTTTCTGACAAGACCCTAGCTTGTGTTTAATCAGTTTACGGATTACGAATCGCCCACTTATGTATTACAACAGGCTTAGATAATATTGTGTCATTGTATCAATGAACCTAACTGCCTACCCATTTAAAAAATATACGTAACTATAGGTGACGCCCGCAACTTCGTTGCGCCAAAATAAAAATGTTAAAAAATATTAAGTGTGAGGTCCCTTCGCTGCAGTGAAGTACTATCAGAGAAATTGTTTCATAGGCAGACGGCGGACCTAAGTCCTTTGGTCGGTTTATATATATTACCGAGTCTATATGACCGAGCTTTGCTCGTTTAAAGTTTGGTTTAAAGATATAAGACTGTGATCGGTCTGTGTTTGACGTAACGCGACCAAATTACTTATAGTCCGCCGTCTGCCTAGGAATCAACTTCTCTAATTGTAATTAGTGGAGTCCTCTGCAACTTTTATGCTTAATAGCTTTATGGAGTTCTTCATATGTAGTGATAGTACTTACAAGTCCGTCGCAGGCGGATATAGCGACTCTGGAGTTGGGCTGGCCGCGCACGGAGCCGGTGTAGTGGCAGGCCGTGGTGTCCGCACGGGGCCGCTCGCGCGTGCGGCCCGTCGCCGTGTGTCGCTCCACTATCATCGCTGGCGTGATGAATGTCACGGAAGGCCTGCGGACAAAGTGAAGTGTAGTGTGTTTGTGACGTAAAGAAATACACTGAATGTGGTATAGAATGAAGGAAGTAGTCTTGAGCCTCGACAGCCCTTGGACATACAGTGCGACAAGACTTTAATAAAAGTGGGCAGTGGCGCTGCTGGTAAAGGAGTACTGTCAAAAATGACGTTTTTGTATGATGGCAGCGTTAGTTCCTTTTTTCGCCACGTTCATTTAAACTTTAAAGCCTTGTCGAGCTGTAATGTGTCTATTAGTGGAGGCGGTGAAGGTTTCCACCTCCGATTTCGTTGAACCTCCATCGATTTTCATGAAAATTGGTAAGTAGGTGGAGGATACCCTAAGAAACAAAAGTGACATAGTGCCAACTTGCGCTTTTGCCCTGGGGGTGGATGCCAACCCTTCTTTTATTTTATTTAATAAAAATAACCCCAGGAATCAAGAAACATACAAATTCTAAGCAAAATTTGTTCAAAATGTATGGTTCCAGCGCGATTGCAGGCGTCATATAGTCCTTACTGAAGAATATACGTATATCTTTTCAAGTCTTTCAATATTCAGAAAGTAAAAAAAACGGTATTTATGTCGACTCGATAAGAGAGCGGTTTTTTATAATGATGTGCGTCTATTAAATATTTCAGTCTAGCAGATTCAGCCTTTGCGCCAATTTTTTGCACAGAGGGTAGTTTGATATCGTTGTTTGAATATTTTGGACTAAATAATAGCAATGTTTGAAATATATTAATAAAAATCTTAACTATGAAAAAATATTCGAACTCATCAAAGCTGATAAAATACTTAAAATAAAAACTTAAAGCTTATTTTTCAGACATTCAGATATTTCACAGGGGTGAAAAAATTTCGCGAAAAAAAAAATAATAAGAAATAAACTGAAAAAATTGGGTTCAAAAACAATAAACCTATTAAGTTTTTGAACCCAATTTTTACCGTGATTCCGCAATAAAGGGGTACTTTTAGGGGTTTATATTTCAGTCTTATCTAAAAATTATATCATAAATATTAAACAAACTGTTTATACAATGTAAATATGCGATTTTAAAGTTCAGAAATACAAAAAGTGTTTTTTCACGATTAAAGGGACGGTTGCCATAAGGGTTGAAAAATTAATTAAATAATCATAAAATATCATGAAAAAAACATTAAAACATTTATTTTATCGAATTAAAGCCAATTAGTTACCTAAGCCAGAATGGTTATATCTGCATTTTTCTATTTTCAACAAAAGGGGTGGATTTCACCCCTAAAATAAAAAAAGCGCAATACGAGCGTATGTCACTTTTAAAGTAGAGGGTTTAACGTACGTAATCCCAAATTTTCATCCAAATCGATGGAGGTTCAACGAAATCGGAGGTTGTACCTGATTTTTGCCTTCAATGACTGTACTATATGTAGAGAATACGCAGACAGTTTGCAAATCTAGACAGCGCGGCGCGACTTTGATTTTGAAGCGGTAAAGGTAATGCGATAAAGCGTCTTATCGTGGGCAGACAACCGCAGGCGCAAATAAAGAAAAACTATAATAGTTACATAATTTATTAGAAATGATTTGACATTTGGAAAAAAATAAATATGATAAAATTATTAAGATTTGAAAACATCGTCTCAGATGTAGAGTTGTGATGTTTACCATACATGGAATAAAGGTCATGGCATCTTTAAAATATTGACACATAAAATAATGAAACTTTTATCTGAATTTACAAAACGGGTGCTTAGACCACTTGTTTCTAATAATAATTTTAAAAGAGAATATTAAAATTTAAAACTAAATCACACCGAAATGGCATTTAGCATAATGCATAGTGAGTAGTGTGTTTTCGCGCCTCGCGGGTTCTGGATCAAGATTCTGGGTCCACCCAACCCCCCGCTCGCAGCTCGCAAACTTTCTCGATCACTTTTTGTCGGTTCGAGCGGCGACTTTTGACTTTTGTATGGGCAAGGGCCTGAGCGTCACGAGTTTCCCCATACAAAAGTGAAAAAAAAATTGTCTTTCAGCTCAGCTACTTTCACAGTGAACTCTCTACAAGGAACACGTACACACCCTAAAGTATTATTACTTATTTTTGTTACATCCTGTAGATTTAAACAATTTTAATCATACGTGTGTATCGCTACTGGTCCTTCGTTTAGTCCATAAATCTAAGATTATCGTCGAATCTACTGCGACGTGATTTAGAATAGCTCATTAACATTTTTGGGCGTTTGACCGATTCAATATTTATTTGTAATGCTAATATTGCTGTTTGCGCTGATATATTTACAGCCGAAACGATCATCGACCACAGCTTGTACATAAGTTCGTTTACGAAATAACATGATATATTACGGAGTCAGGAAAAACCCTTGCAAACTTTTTATAACTTTAGTTTACCTAAGATTTAAGAAGATTTTTGAAAAGTTCAAATACTTATAATTATTTCCCAAAAATTCAATTCAAAGTTCTAATGTATACCGAAATAAATAAGGATTCTGAATTTTTCTAGATCATAGCCCACGAGCTGAATCGTTTGGTAGTAGACTAGGACCTAGGAAATAGATAGCTAATAAACTAAAAGTGTAGTTCTGTACGTTATGCAATTGTGCATGAAGTTGATAGAGTAAATAGTAGCGACCAAATAGAGTCTAACTCTCATTAGCAAAGTGTAAACATTACCTACTTATAAGAAGCTATGCTCAGTAAGAAGAAACCACAATAGACAGTAGTTAACTACTCAATACTGTATATATAATACTAAATTTTAGTATGTTTATCACTATTTTACTGGTATTATGCATAGTTTTGAAAAAAAAAAACAGCACAATTTTCAATTTTCATAATATCATTCGGTTGCTTTGGTTGACCAAGAAAGAATGTAATCATCTTTTTTTTATGAAATAAGGGGGCAAACGAGCAAACGGGTAACCTGATGGAAAGCAACTTCCGTCGCCGGACACTCGCAGCATCGGAAGAGCTGCAGGTGCGTTGCCGGCCTTTTAAGAGGGAATAGGGTAATAGGGGAGGGTAGGGATGGGAAGGGAAGGGAATAGGGGAGGGAACGGAAAGGAATAGGGTAGGGGATTGGGCCTCCTGTAAACTCTCTCACTCGGCGAAACACAGCGCAAGCGCTGTTTCACGCCAGTTTTCTGTGAGAACTTGGTATTTCTCCGGTCGAGCCGGCCCATTCGTGCTGAAGCATGGCTCTCCCACGTATATCTTGAGATGATCACATTCTTTCTTCAGGTACAGTACAGGACGAAGTTAGAAAACAAAAGTGTGGCTTTGATATTAAAAGCATGGAAAAAAAAAGTAAGTCACTTTTCGATGCTTAACTTAAACCACAATTTTTATTTACGAATGTCTTCGCAACTAAAAGATCCTCTCTTATATTTAACGATACGTCTCATCCGTATTTTATACGCGCTAAACGTAAACCGCTGATGTTTTTAGTATGTCTTATGATCTCTGTCGACCGAAATTTATGTAACACACGGCATAAAATAAAGTATAAACCCCTTAAGTACCGCAAGTGGCTGACGCCCTTGCGCAAATCGTTTTATTAGCTTTTTTACAAGGGTCTTGAACTTTGAATTTAAACGTATTTTCGTCATGTAAGTTTTACAATTTCATAACTCATTTGGAACGTATATAGTGCCATGCGAATTTCCCTTCATAAAAGCATGTTAAGCGTTACTTAAAAGGATCGATAAGTTGTCGATAAGGTAGTCTTATTAATATAATCGTTTTACGACCACAATAAATACGACTTTACTTAAAAATGATACAATTACTTCCGGAGCTTATGCTTTTGGTTATTTCTGAATAGGTTTGTCACAAAATACAAAACCTATATCTAATAACTTGGCCAAAGAGTGGTGCTATATAATAGCTGTCATATTTTGGATAATTTTGTTTGGAATGTTTTTAGTCAACTTCTACACTTTTTGGCCATACTCTAATTTATATGCAACTTCATTATATTGCGGTAAAGATGAGAAAAATAGTTATCACGATAACATTTTCAATCATTATTATTCGATTAATGAATAATGCAAATGTGGTACTTAGAAATGGATTGTTATGTAAATTATTTCGGGCTCAGCCCTCGGCAGTCGGCAGTCACAAATAGCCCGTCTGGCGTACTACTACCACGCCGGTCGGTGTTGCCATTGCGAAAATTTACTATCGATGGCGCCAATTTAGCCGCCATTAGCTAATCGTTATTAACTACCAATTTTCGGGTTATTGCACACTGATTTCAAATTGGGCTACGGCTTTCATTTTAGGCCAAGTGTCGATAAAATATTTAGCGCCTGCAATAATATTACGAGAAAGAATAATCTAAATTCTAATGTATGTAAGATAAGATATAATATTTAACTGAATTTCTGAGCTTAACTTTATAAGTTGTTTTTGGTAGGAAAAAAGCAAGCAAACTTAAAACGAAAACGGTAACACAAATAAATCATGAAGCTGTAACAGAGAGAGAGAGGAGCTGGCCTAAGCAACTGTGCACTGTGATTTTCAACTAGGTCCTGACGTCATCATTGTGGGCGGGGCTTAAGTTAGTACACTTTCGGCGTTTGTCAGGTGCACACGTCACGAAAATCCCAATAAATTGGTGTTTTCTGCGTTTTTAACAAGGAAAGGATGAAGTATTGTGTTTTACAATGTCAAAGTTACTCAGACAGACGTTCTGATAATATAAATAACATCACATTTCATCCGTAAATAATTTTAAATGTAATTTAAATACAAAAGTTCTAGAACATTTCATCTTTCAGCGTTAATTATACTACTTGACACTAGATGGCCTTTGAAAGATAATACAGACGTACATGCGTTTAATTTTGCATAAGTTTATTGCAATTATCATACTTGAATACTTTAAATTCTTATACACTTTGTCTTCAATACATTTAATAGCTAAAACGGTACTTATATAACTTTTATTATCATAGTACTTATAAAGCGCCATCTGTCAACATCCAGTATAACTATTTGAAACGTAACAATATGTCCAGGGCCGTATTTAGAATTAAATTATTTTTTAAGGGTGGGTTGCACCAGAGGCGTGGTTAAAGTAAAGGTTAAAGTTATAGTTAAGGCTAAATTTAGCTTTAACTTTAAACTTTACTTTGACCGGCGAAATTGACAGATGTCTGTTGCGTTTATTTTTTTATTCAAGCTTCAGGTAACGAGATTGAGAGTATAAAAAAATATTATCCATAAAAATCGTCAGAAAAAAATATTTCTTTTAAGGGGGCGTCCACAAATTACGTGAGGTGTTTGGGGGGGAGGGGGTAGAGTCAAATCTCATCTAATCTCACGTTGGGGAGAGGGGGGGTCTCGGCAAATCTCACGTAATTTTTTCTCAACAAAATAATACTATTTTAGTCCATTTCATCCAGATTGTATGCATGCTTAAGATTTTATCATAATAAGCGTAATCGTTATACGACGAAGATAATTCACAAATTCGTTCGAAATAAAATGTACTGACTGTCAAACGAAACGTTTTCGTAAGACACCCACATTTTGAAAAATCTCACGTGAGATTTGTGGGGTTGAATAAAATCTCACGGAATCTCACCAGAGGGGGAGGGAGGGGGTCAAAAAATTAAAAAAAAAACACCTCACGTAATATGTGGACGCCCCCTAACAACACAGTAAATTTTCAGGAAAAAATTTAACACCATGTTAGGTGATTTGAGATGACTTTAGGGCATCGTGGAACGCTCGATAGCTCTAACAGGCCATTAATTACTGATCTAACAAGCCATTCTTTATTTAACATTGCTTGATGAAACTGGTCTTAACCAGAGATTTGACATTTTGCACTGTAGTTAAAGTTAAGTTGGTGCAACCCACCCTAAGTATCACATTATCAGTTTTGTTTGCTAATGTTGACGCGCGCTGACATAAGCCCCTCTAGCATACGCCAACGAGAAAATTTTGTCTACACGTTTTATCGATGCTTGATTGCTTTTCTCTTCATCTCTATTGACCCTAACATGTCATACATTTTTTCTCGTGTAGATCTGTCGTCAAAATCTATCGACATAATGTCAAAAAATGATTTTGACATTATGACGTTATCGACAATATAACTACACACGAGAGTTAGATATCTCGAGATTTTCTCGTTTGTGCATCTTAGGCCGGATGGCCAGTGCAGCCGTAGGTAATTGATTAAAAAAATTTCATGAAAATTTTGAAAAAGGTTATACCTATTCCTAAATAATACCGAGTACCTATACCCTCTAGTTACCCTATTACCTCATAAAAGGCCGGCAACGCACCTGCAGCTCTTCGGAAAGTGCGACTTGCGAGTGTCCATGGGCGACGAAAGTTGCTTTCCACCAGGTGACCCGTTTACTCCTTTGTCCCCTTATTTTACACTAGATGACGCCCGCAACTCCGTTGCGTCAAAATTAGTTTATCGCGCGGGAACCCTACATTTTTCCGGGATAAGACAGACAGACAGACAGACAGACAGACGGACGAACGGACGGACGGATGGACGGACGGACGAACGGACGGATGGACGGATGGACGGATGGACGGACGGACGGACAGACAGACACACTTTCGCATTTATAATATTAGTAGGAAGTATGGATTTAAAAATCAGTCAAAATGCTAACCCTAATTTTATTGATGACCTTTTTGATTTTATTAATGAATTTTATTTGATTATACCTAATTCATATACATTTTTTAAAGTTCAAGTTCTGAGTACGTCCCATAATATTCAAGACAAAATGACATCTAGTGTAAGATAGCTGAACTACGTAGTAACATCAACTAACCTAAGCTAGTAGTTTTGCTTTTAGCTGATAGATGAAATATTGAAAAGTGGGCGGAGCTTGACACCCCCTCAGTGCCCCTCACCCCGCAAATTGTCACGCGTCGTTTCATAAGGAAACTTGATTATGACAGCTCCTCTCTATTATAGCTTCATGAAATAAATCACTCACGTCGGTCTACGAATAGCAAACTTGATATTGACCTTTTGTTCATGCATAATATGCCGGTTGCTGGTCGCCACACATAATATGTTATTCCAACGTCGAAACACACTTGAAACCGCGGAAGTTCAATTTGAAAACCGTATTTATTCAGTGGCGTATTCAGCTTACGAGGGATTTGTAGCAGATTTTGGCGTGGGGGGGTCTAGTTTATTTTCGATTCTCAATAGGTATAATGCCCTAAGGTTTAACATAAACCTATTTTTCAGAGTTTCATGACTAAAATTGTAAAAACAACACTTCTTGATTCTTCGAATCTTAGTAATTTGGATGGGCCATACCAAACTTAGTCGACAGATCACGACGAACATTCATAAAATGACGTATGAAAAATATTAAGGGCCTGTTTCACCGCTTCCTGATAAGGTGGCTTATTTGACGGATTCTCCATACTCTATGTGTCAAGTAAAGTGGTGGATAGCCTTATCAGGAAGCGGTGAAACAGGCCCTAAGAATCGTATTAATATTTTTCATACATCATTTTCCCGAAGCAGTCACGGACTGCGTTCATTCATACTAGACATTAAGGCGCGGGGCCCTCGAAGTGCGGGGGGGCCCGGGGGTCATAGCACGCGCTACAAATGCTAAGTGAATCCGGCCCTGTATGAATTGCATGCGTCGGAGTTTACATATTTTGTTGTTTGTATCGCAATTATAAATATACATGATCTCCGACCATACGGTGACTTTCGAGCTGTCGCTTTTTTGCCGCCGCCATTAAAAATGCATGAGATCTGTGTCTCGGTTACCTCTACATTATGTAGATTGTTCTTCGACGTATTAAAATATCCTTTAACATTTCCATAAATATATGATAATATTTTCGGTAACAAAAAGCAAGGGTATATTACAAAAGCTATGTTAATAACAACTTTAAATGCCCCGATTTTCTTCTCGACCTACAGCAATTTATTTATGTAGTGGAAGTTGTATTTTAACACGCTGTTCTTCACATTAAATGGTAGACAATTTAAATTTAAAGCATCCTTAAGTAGTATCCTAATTAGAGTCCTCAAAAAAGATAACGTTTTAAATTGACTGCGTGCATCGTTTGACCTAATTTTTTATCTTTTAGGCGAATTAAAATCTCCATCAACGAAAGCGTAATTAAGGTTCATCAGACATCTTTCTTCGGTACATTTTTATGAAACTAATTGAAAGAAATTGGATAACCAGCTGTTACATTAGCAATTTCACCGATGATATAATTTGAAGCTGAGATAAAATGAAGCTATTGCGATAAAACATGCAATTATAAACCGTCTAAGCAGCTACAAAAATTTACACTCAGCTACACAAATCCCGATCTAAATCCAATTGAACTTAAACTCTAATCTCTGTACAGAGGGTTCCATTTTAGTCATCTCGTTTTCAGCAAGTCTACAGTTACTGAATGATGCATCGGCGATCAAAAAGGCCGCGGAAATTCGCGTGCACTTCTGAGAAGCGCTATCACTCGGCACTCGGTACCCGGTACTACGGTGCTTTGGTACTCGGTACTTCGGTAGCGACACGCGACGTACTGGGAACCTTCATCTGCACATTGATATATCTGATAACTGCATCTTCCCATTAATTAAGAAAATGTTTCTATTTAACTTTATTGCTTGCCTGTTTCACAATCGGCGGGTAAATGCTAGCTTATTCACAAGTGTCTGTTGCTCTATGAAAAGTGGAAATGTGGATAAAAATGAAGGATTATATTTTTTAACGGATTCGAATGTTTTGCCTAATATTTTAGTAATATTAGTAAATTAAATGTAGATAAAATTTTGAAATAGTTATTTCTTGCGTTAATGATAAAATAATTATTAAAGAACCATCAAGGAGAAGTCAAGAACAAAATATGTTTTATACGTTAATACCTTCAAGAAGTAATTATAACCTTAAGTGTCAATAGTGAGAAAAATGCAGTTAAAATGACCTACAGCTCAAACCTTCAAAGCTTCAAGTTATCTAACAAACCTCATTAGTTCCTGCTAACCTACTTCCTATGTATGTCAGAAAAAACATGGTGATAATTCAAAGAATTTCTATGGGGTTACCGTGAAATGACTATTATAGAGACTGGTTGGCCGCAAACCAAATACAGAGAAGGTCAATCAATCGGCAATAACGATCTCCGTCGCGCTTGCCGCCTCAAATAGGGCAATTCGATTCATAGCCTTTCTATCGTCTCAAACGTGTGAGCATATTATATTTATTGAATTGGATATATAGGGACAATCGTATGCATCAGCCTAGAACTTATACGCTTGAGGAATCTTCCGAGCGAGGTCGTATGCTCGGTCAGGCCCTTGTCATTTCAGACAGCGTATGTGTCACGCTTATATCAGAAACTTCAATACCCCAACAGAAATAATGCGCGTTTGGTTTCTTTTCACCAACCTCCCTTTCGCTAATAAGTGTCTAGCGGTCTTTAATCTAAAATTTGATAAAATTACAAGACATAATATGACATAAGTATTAAAGTTCTTTTGATGCCCGTCAGGACTTAGAAGTTACATTATAATTTATGACGTTAGGAAGTTGGCGAAAACGGGCATAAAAGGCTGATTTTAGAGTCGCGCTGACTGCTCCCTGACCGACACCGAAATTAATGAATAATCAGGGTAGACGCATTAGATATTCAAAAACGCTTCCTAGAATTTCGTACATCTCGGGCCGATGAGGCGCGTGTTTTACGTTTTGATTGATTGAAATCAGCCTACGTATTTCGCCGTTTGTAAAATTCCTCAAACTAATTAGTAATTATCTAGTTATAGTGTTTTAAATTAGCATCAGTTCCGCACCTGTTGATGCTGCGGCCTGCGACTAATTGCCGTGTTGATGCTAGTGGTGTTACACTTGTGACTACAGTCATACTGATATTAATATTACTGGTTTAAATTGTACTTGCAAAATTAATAAGTACCTAAAATAGAAGTTACAGCTCGACAAGGCTTATAAGGTGAACGCAGATTTGGCCGCACCGCACGCACCGCAGTCGCCGCATTCGGAATTCTTCATATAAAGAATGTAGAAGTTGCGAAGACTGCGGCGCGGGTAGGTATGCGAGCTTGCCTATAACTTCATACAAAGAATTCCGAATGCGGCGACTGCGGTGCGTGCGGTGCGGCCAAATCTGCGTTCACCTTAAATGAACGTCGGTGACATTGACGGGAGCGCTGCTAGTAAAGGAGAACTGTCAAACACAATATGTCAAAAATGACGTTTTTGTATGATAGAAGCGTTTAGTTCCTTTTCTCGCCAGGTTCATATAAAGCCTTGTCGCACTGTATAACCTTTTTCTATTAAATCGCAGTCAAGATTTCCAGGCCTCTCTATTACGAAATTTATTGTCGTCGTATCGTGGTATTCTAATACACTGGTAGTGGATAGGGCTTTTCACAATTTAAATAATGCTGATTGGACTATATTTCACATACATGATTTATTGGCTATAAACTCGTCTGAGGAATTCCGTAGACGACTGTACTTCTGAGAAGCGAATCTGTGAGGACTGTCAGCGTGCATTAATAATATGAAACCGCTATTTTAATCGTAAACAGATAACTGATTGTATCTTTTCATTTACTACATTATTCACTGCAAGAATGTTGCGCGGGTCTGGATTAGGCATTCATTATATCTGACTGGAGATAACGAGGTTTTAGCTATTCGTAAAATTGCGAAACTTCAGTTTACATATAAATTGTTTTCGCTTGTTAACTCCTTGTAGCGCCAATCTTGCAGCGGTTTTGTAGTTATGACGTCAGAATCCAGTAGTCAGTCTAAGCCGGCCCCTAGACGATCAATTGTATTGTGTAATATCACGCTTCAATTTTATGAAATAATTTATTAATTGACAATTACATTGAAGGCGTGCAATGTTCAATATCAACCCTAGACGGTCAATAATATAACGCAATACGTGATATTGCGCAATAAAATTGCTCGTCAGCTAAGTAGAGATTTTGTGATATATATAGATTTTGTGGCTCTTGGCTGATACTGTCATGTCTCAAGTCTCAATTTTGTATGCAACTACTATCAATAAAGTGACACTTGACAAGGCGGCGGTATTAGTGCCAAAAGTTCCCGCGCAGCAAAATACACTTGTCTGTCTATTTGTCTGTCTATATAGCTGTCTACAGAAACTCATGATTACCACTTAGGTCCATTTAATTGGATCATTGTTAAGTGATAACATTTGAATTTGTGAAAAAAACCTGAAATACTATACATATGCTATATCATCCGATTGTCCGTAAAAAAAAGATATCAGCATTATGCCAGACATGAAAACGTAACAGATTACACTTTCAGTTCTGATAAGAGCACACGTTCTATATTTGAATGTTATGCAATGTTAAATAATATTTGAACAACGGTCGTAAATTTAATGTACATCTAAGACTGGTGGTTAAAATGATAAGTTTGGATGTAAAAATATACGAGAATAGAATGAGGGATTTATTGCAAGGATCGTGTTAAGTGTATTAGGCGGCTAGCCAGAATCTTGTAAAACAAATGAGCGAACAAATCAGTGCAATTTAAATGCACTTTAAATTGTAAATAAACATGTCAGTTCGACAATACAGTACCTATACATGACAAAATAATGTAAAATTTAAGAAGACCCTAGGGCGCCATTTCGTTGTTTTTAGCTGTTTTTAGCTCTACTGTACAAAGGTAAAAATAACGAAATGGCGCGGGCGCTTAGAAAAGTACGTGATATCGACGCGTGATCTTTCTTGTCCTCAATTATAGATAATATCAAAATGGTATCCCTTACAGGGCCGTAAGTTCAATTCTACAATTTTTCGAATACATAAGTGTGATACATCAAAAATAAACCTCTTTGAAATAGTAGGGCGGTGTTGCCTGAATCAAATTGATAAGTAAGCATAAAACGATCCACTATCGTACCGTTACCATGGCAACAAATGGACTATAAGTGCAGTTTTAGCACGGTCGACATGACGACATTATCATCTCCATACGACGGATTTATAAAGATTTATGTATGCGGTTCTTGGAAACCGTCTGTTCAGTGTTAGCGATCGTCTCGAGGTCGCACTGAAATCTGTCTTGTGGTTTTTTTCATCTTACTTTTTAATCCTGTTAACACTCCACGATACTTTTATTATTGATCTTATCGTTGTGATTAAAATCCTCATGAGAACACTGTTCATTGAGGCTGGGACGTCTTGTTCTATTTTCAAAAAACAATATGGCCGCCGTCGCAAATGGTGTCTGGACTCTGGAGTCCATACAAATGCACTTTTTAATTGATTCGCTTGACTCTACAAAAGTGAACGTAACTTTAAACTTATCATCGTCACTGATAACAATAAATGAATTGGATTTCCCGCATATAAAAACTGAACAAATAGTGGGTGACAGTAGCAAGTTCACAGTAGAAGGTCGGAGAATATGTGTCAGACTTGTCGCAGCTAGGGACCGATTGAGTGCAGCTATCGTGTTACACTTTACGATGTGTTATCTTACACTCTCGTAAGACTAGTATCCTATACTATACACACTACTGTATACTTGGCTCGTGGAACCTTTTGTTTGACATTTTCTAGAGCAAGGAGAAGGCTTATCTTTTTGGTTCGGTAAATGGAGAGAGCTTATTTTATTGACCACTATTATGACTCTACATTTTAAAAATACTTATTCTGAAGAACATTCCAACTTAGTAGTTATAATATGTTTGTGGAATAACTAACTTTTACCTATGGCCTTGTCCGCGTCCCGTAAGGGTGGAATTATGAAAAATCCTTTCATAGTGGATGATCTTAAATTTGGCCTGTGTGATCCATGGGATCTTAGATCAATCAATTAGTTTTGTTATTTAGATCTTGTCAATAAGTTTTAATTGAAAATGTTAAAAAATAAGTAAAAAGTAAGCAGTGAGTGTTTTAGGGGCGTGCAGCCAGAAAAAAACGAATAAAAATTATCTTTCGTTATCCTTATCAATTACATAATATTATGGAGGCCTCATTATTCGCCCATTTGGATAATTTGAAGATAAAGATAGTTGAACTGGGTTAATAAGTTGTCCACTGTCTAGTGCTGAAGATAATAATCTTGATAAGGTATAGTTGAGCCGTTCACCTATGTTGATTGTGTATCTAAGATGCAGACTATGTATTACATAGGCCTATGTATGAAAGCACCTAAATAATTACACACGGACGTAACAGACAACTATTAAATATATATTCTACTCAGACTGCCTTTTCTATACATATTATAAAACAAAGCCTTTAATCTTTAAAGCTACGTAACGGATTTTGATGATTTTTTCAGTGTTAGATAACTATTTATCGAGGAAGGCTACAGGCTATATTTTTAACCGACTTCAAAAAAGGAGGATAACAATTCGACGCGTATGTATGTAATATTTCCAGAACTGTCCAGTTTTTGTATATGTTAATCTATAGCAGCTTCTGAACAAATGTGCCAAATTTGGAAAGTGTATGTATGTATGTATGTATGTTTTTATGTTTGTGCACGAATATCTCCGGAACTACAGGTCCGATTTAAGTGATTCTTTTTTTGTTGTACTAGGTATTGTTCAACTTAGGGAATGCTGCAAGTTTCATCAAAATCGGGTCAGTAGTTTTCGAGATAGGACATTTTAATGCTTAGTTAAGTACAACTTGAAGTCGGTTTTATCTTTTTAAAATACTATTTATATCACGCTGAGACTAATAGTAGCGAAAAAATAGAGGAAAATGTGGAAAAAACGGGGAAAATTTACTTAAAAAAAAGGGCTAACTTGAACGCGCTAATCACAGGAACTACTGGTTTGAATTGAAAAAATATTTCAGTGTTAGATAGCCTATTTATTGAGGAAGGCTTAAGGCTATATGTATTTTATCACGCTAAACTAATAAGAGAATGTGAAAAAAACGGGGGAAATTATTTGAAAGGGCTTATCTCGCGAACTACTGGAGCAATTTTTATGTTATTTGACACAGATAAGAAGTAGACCACGTGAAGGATCATAGGCTATCGATTTTAATTATTTTTTCAGTGGCTAAATATTTTATACCCGTGCGACGACGCCGGGGCGGGTCGGTAGTCTTCAATAATAAAATGTCTCTTCACTTAGATATCATAAAATATTATGAACTATATTGTATTGTCTATTTCTCAATAAATGTGATAGATCAAATTATGACTCCGCAGGTTTTCATCAATCTACTATTTGTGTTTTATTTTGGAAAAGTAAGAAAGAAAAACACACTTTTTCCTCTTAAGAGTGTTAAGATACTGAGATATCAGATAAGGTGCGTCTATATGAACTTTGATATTCACGGTCAGGATCTGATTCTCATTTACGTAAAGTGTTATCTGAGATTAGTTCGAGTGGCGTGATGTTGTATTCGGCGCCCGTGTGACTGGCGGCTCTAGATACTTCTGTATCCACCTACAGCTGCATAATATAAGGGTCAATTATTCAGACCGCAACGCGACGAGGCGAGGCGAGGCGCGGCGTGGCATTTTCTATGGATTTGACAGATTTCGATTGCGCGAGACGACTTGCGAATCTGTCAAATCCATATAAATTTAGAAATGCATCTACGCGTCACGTTGCGGTTTGAATCAACCCTATTGGACAAACAAACAAGTTTTCTTATTCAATGTCAATTGTAGTAGCCACTTTGCATAGTGCTCTACATTTATAAGAATTATCCTATGTGAAACACATAAGGAAATGTTGAAAACAAAACCTATTGAACTCATGTAAATCACAAAATATGCACATTTTTTTTTTGCTTTAAACTATCACACGTAACGCGAAAGACGTAGCGTGTTATTTACTTTACTAAAGCTGCGTTAAGCGCTTTAGCTCTATATCTCTATTTTATCAAATTACTAGAGTAACGAGTGCCTCACCTGCTGGTAAATAAATACAAAACGTAGTCTTGTATGATATCATAATATGACTTAAAGGAAAATTATAAAATAACAAAGACGTGCAACCATTTTAGGGAGATCGCAGACGGCACACTTTTTGTGTGATCGAGTCTGCGATCTCCCTAACAGTTACTTTACAATTTTATATGAATCTTTCTTACCTTAGATCCAGCCTAAGGTCCCGACCATCGACGGTCAGATTATAGTGGAGCATATGCTGAAGGTGGTGCTCCACCCCATGCAGATCTCGCCTCGCACGTGCATGACCATGCTCGTGCGCATGTTGCACGTCGTGCGACAGAAACACTCCGTCGTGCGACACCTTCACCGGTGTGACGACCTGCACCTGCGACGGGTCCAGGTCTCTGTGTGAATACATTCCTGCGGACAAACGATTTCATGATTTAGTGTGATAGCTTATGTTGAGGTTTTTTTAATCGACTACGTTTAAAATATAATATTATCAGTTGGTTATTTAATAAAAAAGTATAATGTAGAGATCTTCTTTTAGTCGGTTATTTTGTAGTTTTCGTACTGATGGTAGCGCAATGACGCTTACTTTTTGCTACGATCCACGAATCATCAAACGTCAAACTGAGTCTATGTAATTGTAACGGTGGCGATTGGCATCTACCTTTTATATAATGATATTTTATAATATTATTTTTTATACCTATAATATTCGTTATATGTAAGATAAAATATATGAATAAATAATTATTGTACAAACAACTTAATACTCCGAAATCTGAACATCTGGTAGTCGAAGAATTCAATTTGAAGTGGTAAGTTATCAATCACTAACCAATTTTCGTATTTAATAAATTATGTTTTGTATAATTAATTAACAAGATAAATAACATTGTCCCAATTACATAATTTTGTTTCTCGAACAAAATGATATTAAGTTGATCGAGCATTTTCAGTTTTAAAACTTTACTAGGAAAATACGCGCGACTTTATTTATGTCTTAGTAGTTGTTAGCTTTTTTTTATGTTCAGCATTTTATAAGTATCTAAAAACAATATTTAATCTAAACGTCATGAGAATAAATAACAAATATTTTAACGACGTAAGGACCTCTATCTAGTATTGTCTGCTAGTATCTATTATTTATGAACTTCAAACTAAAAATTAGGTTACTAATTGGTGTTGATCGTTTGCAGTTTGGGGCTCTACGTCTTTGATTTCTACGAAAATAGATCTGTAGAAATTTTAAAAATATTTTTTTACGATATACAAACAAACATGTATACTAAGTTTATGTATATAGAATAGTGCGTGTGGTAAAATAGTGTCAATAGTGTTTAGATGACCGCGCTTTCCTGGAAAGACGGAAACTATCAAAAATAGTCGCAGGCGCAGCACAAAAGTGGCTGACTATGGGAGAAGGCGGGTCTGAGGTGTTTGGCTCGTGTTTATTATTGATGATGCAGCGCTACTAGTAATATGACACTACTAGGCTGTTTCAATTTATCGTTTTTATTATATTCAAGCTGCACTACATCACGTCGCTAATCTTATGCATATATAAAGAATTGAAAAAAAAAAACAAGTTTCACTCCGGGAGTGATAAAAATGGAATAGCAGCGCAGGCATACATTTTCCGTCACGCATAAGAAATAGATGGATATCACTACCTCCCTACGCCTTGGCGGCTTACTCTACCTTCATGTCTTCCCAATTTCAGTCATTATTTTGCATTACAGCATAAAAGAACAACGAACCTTGTTGGCATATGGTCTGTCGTATTTTGATGTACACCTATGAAACATACGCCAATCGAAAGAGAAGATGTTTACAAACAATAAATATTCTTTGACAAAATGTCGTAAATAATATACTTTCTGAGTTATTTCAGTTTGAAAATGTAAAATAAATAACATTTTAGATAAAAACCTGAAATATTTAAAAAAGTACTACGACATTTCGTCAAAGAGTATTTGTTGTTTGTAATTATTATTGACGTATGTTGGTGTACACGAAAATATACCATTTTAAGTACTTGAAACTAATTAGGTATGTTACGCTCCATACAAAAAGGTTCGAACTCTTTTGAATTACAGCATTAATTATTGTAATGCTGAAAAAGTATTTTCGTTAAGTTGTAGCTAGTTTACGGAGATATTTTTTTAATTATATTCATATTTTAGGAATTACGCTGGTAAAGAATATTTTGTCTATTATATTATGTAATAAAACATTATGATTTGAATATCAAAGTATTAAAGTTTCCATTTCGTGAGTGATTAATGTGTAGAGTTGAAGTAGCGTCTTGGCGTATGATGTATGGGTATTTCGAAGTAACGTATCATCAATGAAATGCAATTATTGAGGTGTTGACATCTATGATCGTCTCTCAATAGATCATTTTAACACTCAGACCATTAGTCTCTATTTAGACCTTTCAACTGGAGTGTTTAGGTTTCAAGGTGAATAAAAATAATATCAGTGTCTTTAACCGCAAGGTTGAAATAACCTTCAGAATATGGGTTTTATTATGATCTTTATCTTTTTTCAGAGTTTCGTAAAACACAAAAAATTAAAAAACAACGGATTGCACTTAGGTAGTGCCAACAAACTTGAAGACTTGAACTTATGTTATCAGAGTATGCTAATTATTATACAATGGAATACTTTTTGGGGCGTTAGATATTCTAGTAGTAATCCTGTAATCTCCATTCGTCTTACGAATTGAATTTTTTGCCCAGGTATATAAAAAAGACGTGTGCAACGCAGCTATAGAAGTTTTCATCATCATTTTCAAATGTTAGATATTGTATGAACCTAGATTGTACTGTATACCAACTGTATACAGTATAACGAATGGAGTACCTACATAATATGAAGTGTTTAGATAAACATTTTCGTTTGATCTCGGCACATAAAACGAGATATGTATCTCAAAAACCTCTTAAAGTTTTACGATATTTTCATTATTTTTAGACGTAAGACTATAATGTGTACACCTGGTCGTACGGAGTTTCATTTGCTAACTTTTCATAGACGTCTAAGACTATAACGTACTTTATATTTAGATGTTTTAAAAATACTAGAGACTCTATATTTTCAACGTTCCTTAGTGTACGTGTAAAGTACATGCCATTATTAATTAATTTTTCATCTTTTCTTTAGCATTTCACTACACTACAAGTGTAATGCTAATATTATAAGAAAAACTGCCGATCCGCCCAAGGCATTGCACGGGTATAACATATATAGCCACTGAAAAAATGATTAAAATCGACAGCCTTATGATCCTTCACGTGGTCTACTTCTTATCTGTACCAAACAACATAAAATTGCTCCAGTAGTTCACGAGATAAGCCCTTTCAAATAATTTCCCTCGTTTTTTCCACATTCTCCTATTAGTCTTAGCGTGATAAAATAGCCTATAGCCTTCCTCATTAAACTGTACTAACAAATACACTGACGTGAGAGAGCCATGCTTCGGCACGAATGGGCCGGCTCGACCGGAGAAATACCACGTCCTCACAGAAAACCGGCGTGAAACAGCACTTGCGCTGTGTTTCGTCGAGTGAATGAGTTTACCGGAGGCCCAATCCCCTTCCCTTTTCCCTTCCCTACCCTTCCCTATTTCCTTCCGTTCCCTCCCCTATTACCCCTTAAAAGGCCGGCAACGCACCTGCAGGTCTTCTGATGCTGCGAGTGTCCATGGGCGACGGAAGTTGCTTTCCATCAGGTGACCCGTTTGCTCGTTTGCCCCCTTATTGCATTAAAAAAAAAAACACTGAAAGAATTTTTCAAATCGGTCCAGTAGTTCCTGAGATTAGCGCGTTCAAGTTAACCCTTTCAAATAATTTTCCCCGTTTTTCCACATTTTCCTCTATTTCTTCGCTCCTATAGCCTAGGATCCCTTCATAGAATGACCTTCACCGAGCTGTTTAATGGATGAAAAGTATTTTATATTCAATTTCGTATGTCAACAAATTAATTGCAGGTGGGTTGCCTAAAAATTTTTGTCCAGAATTAAAAAAAAAAATAGAAAAAAAAATAAAACTTTTTTTTTAACATTTCTCTGGTTTGGTTAATAGACAAATTCTATACCAATCGAAAGAATGGAGCCCGTAAAGTATGAAAACGTTAGGTTGTCTATTTTTTTCCTGTCACAACTCTTGGGTAGGCAGGTAAATCGATACTAGTACCGGTCTGGTTAATGCTTAATGCATATTCTATGGGCTTCATACTTTCGATTGGTATGGAATTTGTGTATTAACCAAACCAGAAAAATGTAAAAAAAAAAACTTTTTTTTGTTTTTATTTTTTATTTTTATATTCTGGACCGAAAATTTTTAGGCAACCCACTTGCAAATAATTTGTTGACATACGTAATTGAATATAAAATACTTTTCATCCATTAAACGGCTCGGTGAAGGTCCTTCTATGAAGGGATCCTAGGCTACTACGAGTTAGTTAGTCTTAGCATGATAAAATATAGCCTATAGCCTTCCTCGATAAATGGGCTCTCTAACACTGAAAGAATCATCAAAATCCGTTGCGCAGTTTTAAAGATTAAAGGGAACAAAGGGACATGAGGGAAAAAAGCGACTTTGTTTTATAATATGTATAGATTAAGTATTATTTTAAATTAACAATCACTCCAGTTGATACTTGATATTGAACCTTCTGATATCTGCTTATTAACTACATAGTTAACTTTTTGACTTATTGGCTACGCTTATAAGCAAAAAAGTGAGATGGCCCATCATAAGATGAAAATCGGAAAACCACATTTAAAACAAAAGTAAAAAATTACAATTTTAGAGCTTTAAAGGGTATGTACCTACTATGTAAGTAAGTATATTAAATTCCTCATGTAAATATACTCCAGCAACTTCGGCTTATAGCTGCACATAAGGGTATCCAGTAGCGCTCAAAGTGTTGAACAGTGCGTTATTGCGAAGATCCCAAAGTTATCACTTATCAGTGATCGTATGAGCAATTTCCTATGAAGTAGGCTTGCACTGTCAGCTGCAACCAGCTGTACACGTGACACCGACTAGCCCGCCTACACTGGGTTTGCTTGCATTTAGTTAAATACCTATAAATATAATTACTATGTTCCTTACAAATATTATAAATGCAGAAATGTGTATTTTTGTCTGTTTGTTACCTCTCCACGCTTAAACGGCTGAACCGATAGTAGCAGATTAAGGTTTTTAATAATTTAGCGTTTTACCAAAATTAATTGAATCTTGAGTACTATTTTTTTGTAAGGGCAAAAGGCCCACCACACATTCCCACCACTGCAACTCCTGTGTCGCCAGGATCACCAGTGATAACCAACCACGAAACATCTTGAATACTTACTACCTGTTGTAGAATATTATACATTTTTTCAATATAATTGCTTATTATCATTCCATACAGATACATCAAACATTTAATTTTATTACTACTTACTTATTCCTGGTATCATTATTTATTGTTATGGCATTTAATAACAGCCTACAGCGTAATTATTCAAAACCGCCTCTATTAGCGTATTACATAATTGTTATAATATTAATTTACAGTATAATAAATCGATGCTGTCGAAGATACAAATAACAATGAAGGAAATGTTATAAATGATCTACAAAAGGGCTATCGACATACTATACAAACATAATAATATACACACAACGAGAGTTGTATAATAAAAATGAATAGGTAAAATGATTTTATAATATGTACAATTATGTAGATTAAATTGCGATTAGCGCTGGGCTTTTTGTATATTACTTGTATATGCGTGGGACATTAAATGTTTTATAATACGTATAGTTACGAGTATCTAATAACCTCAATTTTCATTTTGGTTGTCAGCTAATATTCTGATTCTCCATAACATAAAATACCTAATAGTAACAGTTATCTATATATTATATAAAACTCAAAGGTAACTGACTGACATGGTGATCTATTAACGCATAGCCCAAACCCCTGGGTGGATCGGGCTGAAATTTAGGTAATTTTGCAGGTAGATGTTATGACGTAGGCATCCGCTAAGACAGGATTTTGATAAATTGCAACCCCAAGGAGTTAAAAACAGGGTTGAAAGTTTGTATACTTAAATACTACTTAGTGCGAGCGAAGCCGCGGACAAAAGCTCGTAATACTATATTCGCAATTCTAATAGAAAGTGATTGTCCATTTGTAAATGAGACAAAGAGTTTAGGGACTCTACATTTAAGAGTCCGTATACGAAATTTTGCCGATTTCGCTCATTTAACAGACGTGATTTAGCAGTTAAAATACAGTATTTCTATAAGTTTTAATGCACAACATGTAAGATCATTTCAATTATAATGTAATTTTGGCGCTAGATTTTTTATTTTTTTAAGTATCTTTAAATAATCCAACTCAAACCCGCGACAGTTTTGTGATTTTTGCTGTAAAAGGTTTAGAATATCACCTTTTTATGGATTGTATTGACGTCTTAACGGTATGAAAAAAATACAATGTACTGTTGAGAAAGTCGTCTATAAAATGTTGGAATTACTTTTTACCACTTTAATATAAAAAACCCTTTAAAAAACAGAAAACCTCTATCTGCGCGCTAACTTGGCGATCGTCCTTTTTCACCTGGTATATGAAAGACGGGCGTGAGTGTAAAGAGAGCAGTAGAAAAGAGAGTACGGGCTCTTAAAAGATTTTTCAATTTCAAGTGTCATTGATCTGTTATAATTGCGCTTTCGGTATATTTTACAATCAATTTAGGCCTTTTTCCCTATTTTTTTAAAATGAAGACTAGCCCCCTTACTAATAAACGCTGTATAAGCTTTGAATAGTTATACAGTGTTTTGTCTTCTTCGATCCAATTAAAAATGTCACTTGTGTGACAGGAACAAAACACTGTATAACTATTCAAAGCTTATACAACGTTTATTAGTAAGGGGGAAAGAGTTTAGGGACTCTGCATTTAAAAGATTTTTCAATTTCAAGTGTCATATGATCTGTTATAATTGCGCTTAATGGTATATTTTACAATCAATTTAGGCCTTTTTCCCTATTTTTTAAATGTAAACCCAATTTAAGCAGTTTATAACTAAGATTTTTGCATAGCACTCTCCTTCGATCGAATATCAAAAGGACAGACTCCCCATCTAACAGAGATAATTTTAAATCTTTTCGAGTCTAATTATATTATTATGTAGTTCTCATAATCTATTATGTAATGCCTATCTATTGTGTGAATAGGCTACTTGACCTATTTTTTTTCTTCATTCTAATCGGTTCCTAATCATTCATTTTTACTAAAAAAACTAATATTTTAATATTTTAAACAGTAGAAACCCATAAAAATGTTGATCGAAAAATATTCCTTTTATATGGCGCCGAAAACACTGTCCGCCATTGTACCGCCATAGTGTGACGTCATGTTTTTTGTATTTTATACTTTCTTTATTGAAAAAAAGTTTTATGTGCTAAATGTACGAGTCTAACAGTGCTTAAAAAATTAAAAAATAATTTAGAAATCATTTCTAATGTTGAACACTTTTGTAGAAAAGTTTTGGCCATTTCATTTCCTAACTACAATGAATGGAGATAATATATAAAACTGATGTTTTATTTGAATTATTCAAGAAAATACATTTTATAAATCTTTCTAGGCTTATTCATATTATTTATGTACAAATAAACTTACATATAACGAGCGCGATAAATAAAAGATATTAAATTACAAATGGGATGACGTCACATCCAGATCGGAAGTACCGCAAAAGCGTTTTCGTCAGTACAATTCCTATTTTCATAAAATCATATTTTCAAATCGACTTTATTTATCAATCATAAGCTTTTATTTCACGATAAGGGTGAAATACAGTTTCCTAGGCCAAGTTCTACTAGAAATATGCATTTTTTCAATGAAATTAAATATATGTCAAGTAGCCTATTATGTATACTGTAAGTAAATACTACAGTACCCACCTCTACAAGCGATATATTCCGTAGAGCAGCTTTAAGCGTAGGTGGCTTACAAAGCTACACTAGAAAAACACTCCGAAGTTTTAAAATATATTATTACTACACGACGAATCTAAATATAAGATTGTGATTATAACAGAGTATAAAATTCGTACTAATATTATAAAGGGGCCAATGTGTGCATTTTCCTTTTTCATACGCGGAAGTGTAAAAGACGGATTTTCGAATTGTAAGGATCATAATATTGTAGTTATTTACCCTGTTAATATTATGCCCACATCACACAGAAATACACGTCTTCCGAATGCATAAGGAAAATCGCGTTTAAATTGTTGGAAAATGGAAAAGAAAAATATAAAGAGAAGGTTTTATACTTCTGCTTGTGAGTTTTGCTATGTTACATTATATTGTACTTGTATCAACAATGACATTGAAATCGCAGCAACATTTTTTAATTCTTAAAAATAATAATTTCCTATGCTGTGTGTGTGAAAAGTAATGAATTAAGTATAATAATTTGTGAAATAAAATAAAAAGTCGGCTAAGTGCGAGTCGGACTCGCGCGCGAAGGGTTCCGTACTATTATAGAGCAAAATCGGGCCAAAAATTGTGTTTTTTGTATGGGAGCCACCCTTAATTTTTTATTTTATTTTAATATTATTATTAAATATTAAAGAAGACATATTACTAGGGACTTCGAGAAAAAATCAAGTACCTACCTGTTGCCATTATTGATATAGAGTAGTGTCTGACCGAAACTCATTTTTCAGCCGAAACCGAAACCGAACTTTCGGCCTTGCTCTCAGTTTCGGCCGAATCCGAAACCGAAACCGAATCCGAAACTTGGAAAAATATTCAAAATTACGCTTAATTGCTGAAATTTACTGTTCTGTAACATTTGTTAACACATAAGAAAAAGTGCCAAATTGGATTTTTTTACTTTTTATGACATTTGTTAAAATAAATATTATTAATCTTAGACTCGAATATGTTTCCTAGAAACTTTTCAGACAAACACATGGACACGGACATGCAGTCTCACAGACCGCGGTCGAAGTTCAAAACGAAATAACTGTTTTTAGTTCTGTTAACTTGCAATTTAACAGAACTAAAAACAGAATTAGAAGGAAAAAATATATAAATTATGATTAAAATTAGCTTGTAAGTTGTAGCATGCCTCTTTCATAAGTACGTGAGATATGAGGCATCTATATTTTTTGTTTTTAATAGGAAGTTTAAAATTTGTTTCAAAGGCTTGATAAATCCTTTTATTTGTCGTTGCAAGTAATTTTTTCGCTATTAATTTAATAAATTTTCCGCAAATACAGCAAAAAAAAAATTTTTTCGTCCATTTTACAAATTTTGGAAGATATTTTTACGCTTTAAAGTACACATAAAACTCATAATTTCTCTAAAAATTAAACACGCATAAAAAGTGGCAGCGGCAAACTTCCCGTTCCAACTCTAATATCCCCAAACCCCTTTATCTTGGTCACGACGAGCGTCTCTGAGAATTTTTAAAATCTAAAACTTTTATTTATCTTCGTCTAGAGCTAGACTTTAAAAGTATACTTTCTTTTTCTAATTTATGTTTCTAATTTATGTTTCTGTTTAATTTTCAACGCAAATAATCGGATAATAGTCATTAAGTAACAGGCACAAGAAAAAAAATTGTTGTCGGCTTGTGTAATGAGTGCCACAACCTTAGGGGGAAGTGGGGTAGATACGATTCTAGCAGAGTAGGACGATTTGTTAGACTGCGCGTCCATAGTTAAAGATTTATTATTTTAAATATAAATAAAACGCGTAGTAAAATTAAAAGAATAAGGTGAGATGATTGACTAGATAAATCTCGCAATCTTTATCCTCCTATTATCAGCTCATAGTCAAACAAAATTATTTAAGTAGTAAACAAAGTTCACACACAATTTAATCAATTCGTTTTGTTTACTTAATCCTTTGTTTATAGTCGTGTGCGTACAAGACAAAAAACGAGGAATACGGCTTTTGCTGAACCAAAGATTTCCTTTGGTAGGATTGATCTTTATATCCCTAAGATGAGTTTACGATGTGGAGCCACCTGAATATTTCATGCAGGTGGGGGAGGTTTTTTTTTTAGCTTTAACAAGGTATGAGGTCAATAACTGTATATAGTTATTGACCTCACCTCACCACCACCCATTGACCAGTAAATAAGGTATATAGTCGAGTTTGGTATCATCTTCGATTGAACCGAATGTTTAAATGCCAATTTTGGAATAATATTTAGATAAAAGATAGTAAAAATAAATAAAAGAAAAAATTTAGAATATATTATTTTCAACCAACGAAAACGCTGTTGACAGGGCTTAATTAATATAAGGAGGCTGATAGCTGCATTATTCAGCATGCCAAAGACATGGTGATGAATGGAGCAATAAACATATTATTAATACTAGACGTTCCGCGCGACTTCGTCCGCGTAAATCTGAAATTTCACGGAAACGTATATTTTTCACAAATTAATAACCCATGTCTCACATAGTCTACTATATATTAGTGTCAAATAACATAAAAATTGCTCTAGTAGTCTGTGAGATATTACCCCTTTCAAATAATTTTCCCCGTTTTTTCACATTTTCCTCTGTATCTTTGCTCTTATTAGTCTTAGTGTGATAAAATATAGCTCATAGGCTTCCTCGATTAATAAGCTATCAAACATTGAAAGATTTTTTCAAATCGGGTCAGTAGTTTTTGAGATTAGTGCGTTCAAACAAACAAACTAACCAAAAAACTCTTCAGCTTTATTTTCACATTTTCCTCTGTAACTTTGGTCTTAGCGTGATAAAATATAGGTTATAACTTTTCACGATAAATAGGCTATCAAACACTGAAAGATTCTTTCAAATCAGATGAGTAGATCCTGAGATTAGCGCGTTCAAACAAACAACTCTTCAGCTTTATAATATTACTAGACGTTTCGCGCTGCTTCGCCCGCCTAAATTAGATATTTCACAGACAGATTAGTCCACAATAAATAGCCTATAATCCTTCACGTTCTTACTTTTTATCTGTGCCAAATAACAGAAAAATTACTCCAGAAGTTCGTGAAATAAGCCCTTTCAAATAATATCCCCCGTTTTTTCCACATTTTCCTCTATTTCTTCGCTTATATTAGTCTTAGCGTAATAAATTATAGCCTATAGCCTTTCTTGATAAATGGGCTATCTAACACTGAAAGAATTTTTCAAATCGGACCGGTAATTACTGACTCATACTAAGATTAGCGCGTTTAAATAATGCTTCTTCTTCTTCTTCTTTTTACGTTGTTTAACATCTTTATCGTGCAAATAATATGAGTCCTAAAATGAATTAAGCATTCTTAAGTCATTCGAATATGGTACCGAACTTGGAATATTACCATAATTAATGCCTATAAACAGATTGAGACTCTATTTTCCTCCAGAGCAGAAGCTGCTAAAATTTTAAAAAAAATTAAATCAAAAATCGCGGTGGCTCAACATCTTAAATCCATCCTTGGGCCATAAGGACCAATCCTACCAAAGGAAATCTTTGGTTCAGCAATAGCCGTATAATTTACCGTACACACGCAACTATTAGGAAACATTGTTAAAATAAGAACATAGCAGGTAATTCACCAACGTGCGCTTTTCGTTAAGAAATAAAATTGAAACCTCTCATGTTCGATAAAAATAAGTTTGATGGAAATAAAACGAAGTACTAAGAAAAACAAAATAAATAATTAGTAATTCGGCATTATAAATTTGCAAAACAAACCTCAAAACACGATTAAAATATAGACGGTGGCGAGATGAGCCAGGGTCTCGCCGGCGAGCAAGCACGAGTTTACCGAACGACACACGAACACTAGAGTTTCGGCAGGGCCGAAAGTTTCGGCTGTATTTTGGCCGAAACCGAAACTAAGGCCGAAACTGGATTTTTTGGCCGAAACTGGCCGAAACCGAAACCGAAACCGAAAGTTCGGTCGGTCACTAATATAGAGCAAAAAAAGCCAAAAAAATCACGTTTCTTGTATGGGAGCCCCCCTTAAATATTATTTTTTTTTTGTTTTTAGTATTTGTTGTTATAGCGGCAACAGATATACATACATAATCTCTGAAAATTTCAACTCTCTAGCTATTACCGTTATTGAGTTACAGCCTCGAGACAGACGGACAGATGAACAGACAACGAAGTCTTAGTAATAGGGTCCCGTTTTTACCCTTTGGGTACGGAACCCTAAAAATAAAAAATAAAATTAAGTAAATAAATAACCTAATAATTGGAGTAGACACTGGAAAGTAAGTAGAGCCACGGGTAACGTCTTAGAGCAAACTTTAACATGGAAAATTAAGAAGTTACTACGCGAGACAGGCTAAATTTGTTTGTAGCGATAATGAAAGTTACATCATCTTTAATAGTATAATCCGAATAAGTAAACAGGTATTATGCATGATGTGATAAGAACGTTGTAAAATTGTACAGAGGAAACGACGCGGCACTGTATATATTTATATTACGACAGGATGTTGTATATGAGCAAAAATATATTTTATACTAGCGACCCGCCCCGGCGTCGCACGGGTATAAAATATATAGCCACTGAAAAAATGATTAAAATCGATAGCTTATGATCCTTCACGTGGTCTACTTCTTATCTGCGCCAAATAACATAAAAATTGGTCCAGTAGTCCGCGAGATAAGCCCTTTCAAATAATTTCCCCGTTTTTTCTACATTCTCCTATTAATCTTAGCGTGATAAAATATATCCTATAGCCTTCCTCAATAAATGGGCTATCTAACACTGAAATAATTTTTCAAATCGGACCAGAAGTTCCTGAGATTAGCACGTTTAAGTTAGCCCTTTCAAATAATTTTCCCCGTTTTTTCTACATTTTCCTTTATTTCTTCGCTCCTATTAGTAGAGGAGGGGAGGGTGCTATTTTTGTAGTCAATCGAGCGTCATGAAGACCTAGTAGGTTTTTTACATTAGGCAAAACTAAAAAAATAATAAGAGCGTTTTTTTAATTTAGTGGTGGCTTTAGAAACTGCAGCCATTTTAAAGTTTTGAAAAATAAAATATATTCAGAAAATTGCTTATTTAGGTAAATTATAAATATATTTTAGACAACAAGGACTAAATCATTTAGAATCTGCGAAGCTTAGTTAGGAAAATATGAAGCTTTATTTTTTTATATTTTAAAATATCCCTACAGGCTTACCTAACCTTTGAATCGTCAGCGCTTTATATGGAAGCTTCTTTGGGGTGGGATAACTAGACACATGTCGGAAGCCTATACAGGCTTAATCTGAAACGCTCGAGCTACTCCCGAAATCCCCTCTTCTCCTCCCCAACTATATTAGTCTAGCGTGATAAAATATAGCCTTCCTCGATAAATGTGCTATCTAACACTGAAAGAATCATCAAAATCCGTTGCGTAGTTTTAAAGATTAAGGGCCTGTTTCACCACTTAACTTGACACAATATAGAGTATGGAGAATCTGTCAAATAAGCCTATCGGGCATCGGCCTTATCAGGAAGCGGTGAAACAGGCCCTAAAGGGAACAAAGGGACATGAGGGAAAAAAGCGACTTTGTTTTATAAGTATAGAGTAATGAGTATAGATTATATTAAGTTTTAATTATTGTAATTTCTCAATCTATAACATTGTATGCTATAAAAGGGTTATTTTGAGCATAGTGCCTCTCAACAACAATACGTCATAGTTTCATAGATACAAGAGTGTCGTAGATAACAATAATAAGAAATTAGAGCAAAGTTAATAACAACATTTCATACGCGAAAATAGAAATACTAAAAGTAGCTCATATTTTTCCTTACTACTGACTATTTTATGAAATTTGGTTAAACTGTTTTGCATTGTATTTGATGCAAATATACAAACAATTAATTACCATTTTACACAACACTAGACTTATAACTTTTTTTAAATGCAGCGAGTGATCGAGCATAATCTGTGCACTGTGATCGTGCGACAGGTGTGACGTCACGCCTCATATTGCGTCACGTCACGTAGATTCGCGCCTTTTCTGCACTCCGATAAGATTCGCTTCACAAATATTGACAAGCAAGATAAGCGATAGCGGAGATAACAGATTCAGATCGTTATACTTTACTCTCGCTAAGTTAATTAGGTAATTTTTTTCATTATCATCATCAGTTCATTACAGTACCACCGATCTCGGAAAGATTTTGATTTTGACCGCGGCCGGATAAATACTGCGTTTTTTGGGAACACCGAACACTAACACTGTGCATTGTGCATTGTGCATTGTGTATGTATGTAATTGTTTCTGCACAACTACAGTTATTAGTTCGATATTGTTGTATAATATAGTTAATTTAGTTTAATTAGTTAATAACTATTGATTGTGCACGTCATATCTGGTATCTTTTACATTTTATCTCTTCGTAGGGCTACTGTAAGAGATTTCTTTTAGAAATAAGCAGTTCCTTTGTGTCGTCTTTCTGTGTTAATTGTATCTTTATGTTTCTTGTGTACAATAAAGAGTTAAATAAAAAATAAATAAACTACCGTAGTGCCAAACGTATTTTGACGAAAGGTTAGTAATGGCTAGTAGTATCTTGTAAGTTGGAATTTACAATTTACAAAAATACACTTTTCTTGTCGGATATAATATTTCTGCGGTTGGAGCAACTGATAAAAGCCAATTCCGCGTACGTCCTTTTATTTAAAAAAAGTGAACTACAAGGCCCAATAAGTTTTATACGAGTAATTGGAAACTAATGTAACAGTATACGAGTCGTTAAAGCGAACGCTCCGACCTTCAGGTAATCACTGCCTGCACAGTGCACACTCACGTACATAATGAAATTAAACATCATTTACTTTTTAACCGACTTCCAAAAAACGAGGAGGTTATATGTTCGGCTGTGGATATTTTTTTTTTTTTTTTTTTTTTTTTTTTTTTGTATGTTCAACGATTACTCCGCCGTTTGTGAACCGATTTTCGAAATTTTTGTTTTGTTGTATTAGGTTTCACTCCAATTTGGTACCATGTTCACAAAAGTGGTGACCTGATGATGGGATCCATGAGTAATCGAGGGAACTCCTCGAAATTTATATGGAAACATATGGTGATTTTGGTTTTATGTGAAGTGTACTAAGAATATGCTACCAAAAAGTCAAATATTGGGTCAAGGTATACCATGGTTTCGAAGATGCTGAGAGAACTCCTGACTCCTTATAGATACACGTTTGGGAGTTTCGGCGTTGTTTTAAGAACAGAAGGCATATGCTACTATGCAATTTATATTCATCATCATAATCATCATCATCATCATCGTCATCATCATCATTACCACGTCGTGTTAAGGTCACCAATGTCTCATGGCACAGACTAGATAATAGTACAAGGCATAGGTATGGATATACTAATAATAATAATTATGTACTGTATAACAACACCTGTTTATTTAATACATGACGGCGGTCGGCGCCGTAGAGGCGACGGCGTCGCCGCCGCGCGGCGCATGGCGGCAGACGACAGATCGAATCCTTTACTAACTACTTTATATACAGATCGAATACTTTATTAACTACTTTATAAAATTTAAATAGACAAATAGAATTGAAATAAAGTTATTGTAAAAAGAGCATTTAAACAAAACAAAGTCATTAAGAGTCTTTTTAATTAGTTATACTTATTAATCGATAGATGGCGCACTAAGTATCGATTTGAATTCTTTATTACAAGAACAGCTGTCAATAATTATGATAATATTAAATATTATGAGTAGCTACGCTACATCCTATGCAAGTTTATACAATTTTATATCTGATAGATCCTTCGATCGTGGAAAAACGAGACACAATAGCCTTTCTATTGTTATCGCAATCGCCGGTGACCGCTTGGGGCTTGAAGCATTAAAATTGTTAAATTACTTAGCACAATATGTTCACTTCACTGATAATAGGTATATTATTTTGTGAGTGTGAGTTGTGACTCTTAACAAATTGTAATAAGATACTTAGGTAAAATATACGCGAAGGTTTATCTACTAGTGTAACTAAAAAGAGTGAAATTATTATTATTTTTAACAAAAAATTAAAACCGACTTCCAAGGTAAAAACAATAATAACATTAATATGAACTAAAAAGTATTAAATAATTTCTACTATCTAATAGTGCCTTTTTCCGAATTCGGCTAAACCTCAACTATTTCTGTACTCAATCTTCATAATTTTGAAGTCGGTGCCAGTTCCAAAAGTTTCAAATATTCTGTCAGAGGACTGAAGTTTCAGCTATCTGGTACCGACTTCAAAATTATGAAGATTGAGTACAGAAATAGTTGAGGTTTAGCCGAATTCGGAAAAAGGCACTATTAGATAGTAGAAATTATTTAATACTTTTTAGTTCATATTAATGTTATTATTGTTTTTACCTTGGAAGTCGGTTTTAATTTTTTGTTAAAAATAATAATAATACGAATGTGATTTCGAATGATTTCGAATGACGAATTCATCGTGTGATGATAAATGACCTTGCTAATAATCTGTGGTCTAAATACCACACATTCAGATTTAAGAAACAGCAATTTTAAATTTTTAGCAGAAAGTTGTTAAGGATCACAATAGGTAATTAGGATTATAGTCTTTCTTATTTACACTGCACTTAATTATTTTGTAGAACATTTAAGAGTTAAAGACTTGTAAAACATTTAAGAGTTAAATTGAGATAATAAAATTGAAAACAGGTATAAATAAACAATCGTGGAATGAAAAAATTTACTGCATTTAAACGATTTAAAAAAAGAACTCTGGAATTCCAACTGACATAATTTTTTTTCTTCATCGACACACGCGCACAGAATCCTTCAAAGTAATCTCCCGTCGCGTCAGCCGGGAGTCCGGGCGGCCACTTATCTACATTTCAAACAACAAGACATACAAAACGACTTGTATGATTAGCTATTACGAGTTTATTTTGCCTTTATTTATCATTTGCTTTAATTGCTTGCGGTAAGTGCAGTCGATACGGTAAAGAGACAAAAAAGTTTGATGTTTTATAAAAGTTGATAATCCGTGTGTTAAACGTAAAAAAAATTATACGTGGGAGAGCTATGCTTCAGCACGAATGGGCCCGCTTGACCGGAGAAATACCACGTTCTCACAGAAAACGCTAGGCCTATTCCCTTCCCTACCCTCCCCTATTCCCTTCCCTGCCATCCATCAGGTGACCCGTTTGCTCGTTTGCCCCCTTATTTCATTTAAAAAAAACACAAAAATTTTAAGTTATTATTTAGGTGCAGTTAAAACTTAAAATAACTTTTATTTAAAAATCATTCATTAAATTCTGTTTTCAAAGTGACATAGTTTTTTTTTCGAATGATAATAAATAAATATTTAGCCAGCATCAAGAAATAAATAAAAAAAAAAACATTTGACTACAAGCATTTAACTTACCAGTATGTACAAATTGTCTTATGGTATCCTGAACGTCTTCCACGTCGTTCAGCTCCACCCTCACGGGCAAGTGCTTGCCACTGCACCTCATCACCATCATTTGAAACAGCAGCAGCTTGAATATGGACCATAGCACATCCATCCTGCTGGCTCGTCGGACACTAGCACTCATATTGACTGACGCTACCGTAACATCACAACACTGCTGCACTATTTATGTTTATAATTCGATATGTTCGGCTTATTTTGCATTATAATGGACCTGGAAAAAACAGAAAAGGTCGTCAGTATTTTATCAACAAAATTACTTGAAGATGGAAAATAATAATTAGAATTTCTTACAAGAGCTTTTAAAATCATTTTCTTAGCAAATTGGCTACTGACTATTCAATTGATTACGAGTATTAAGTACAAAGATTTAAAAATCACAGAGCACTTTTCTTAAGCCGATAGAGTCCTATTAAAAATGTTTGATTAGTTCTTTTTTTTTAAATTTGAATTACTTCTTAATTTAAAATTAACTGTCACTAATACCCCTAATCGCGAAATTATTCGCGCGATACGGCCGACATGGAAACTCGCTATCACCGAATGGTACCATGTATTACATAATTTTCGTTCTTAGGTAGATAATTTTATCGCTCACCGTGTCGACTCATAAGTATATTTACATGAGAACGTGTTTACACGATGACGAGTTAACAAATAAGCCTTAATAACGGTCCCCAGTTTTCAAAAATCGAAATTGCGGAATACAATGCAGACATAAATCAGAGATAATGAGGTGACATTAATTTTGGCGGGCAAAAAAACTGCGGGCTCCTTTGCCATCTATAGATGGTAGTGATTTCGATGGAGTACCGCCATAACGGGTGTGATTGACAGTCGCGCTTGTTTCACCATATAAACAAACGTTTACAGAGCTTCTGCATAATTTATGGGTCGTAGGATACAATTTCGGTGAACATCGAAAAGTTGCGAAAATGAAGACTACACCGGTACCTACAAACATAATTAATAATAATTTCACTATTGTGAAAAAGCAAATTGTAGAACCTACATACATACATGGGTGAGGCCGCCAATTTAACTGATATGACGCAGAAAATTTTTGCGAGAGAAAGAAAATTGGTGAATATACTCTACGCTGCTTGTGACGTTGGAGCATCAAAATTGTAGTGAATTTATTCCTCTACGCTATCATAGCGTCGAGAAATATGACGTTGGAGAAAATTATAGCGTAGAGGCTATCATAGCGTTGAGAAAATAAAACTTATCTCTGTAAATAATACACAATGCGGTTTGTATTATAGCCCCAACATGGCCCTTTTGACTACTCACATGATGCATTGATCGTTTTATGTGAAACAGTAATACTTACATTTGTGTTACAAACTTCCTTTGAAAAAACTGTGTACACAGCCCGACTGAGGTTCAAATGTGAACTGTCGAGAAATGGCGAATATTACGAGATTTTCCATAGAATACGTAAGAACTCAGCGTTGCCACCTCGCGATTTTACCTTCCCTAATACCCAACGATAACAATAAATCGGTATTATTGATGACGTTTAAAATGTGGGGTAGAATTGATGTTTCTAACGATTCATTTGATTTTAAAAAGTTTATAAAGAAAGTTATCTTAAAATATTATAAGAATTAGATGAGGTAATAGCCATTTATATACGTATTTATATAAACGTTGCTTTGCCATATGATAATAAAATAAACTAAAGTTTTATTGAAGTGACTAAATAAGTATGTCACCATGGCAACGTCGATCGCTATCCCTTCGCACAAACAATGGTCGCCGTCAGTCTCAGGTTGTAATAATTTACTATTATTTATTCAACAAATGCACTTATCAATATATAAAGTACCGAGTAGCCGATTCTCAGATCTACTGAATATGCATGTAAAATTTGGTAAAAATCAGTAAAGCCGTTTCGGAGGAGTTCGTGGACTAACATTGTGACACGAGAATTTTATATATAAGAGATTCATAACATATCAGATTTATCTTTAAATCTGTCATACTTACTGCTACAGCGACAGTTAAAGTGCACCTCTTCCACGGCGGATTGTAATTTTAAGCTAGTTTCTTACATTTTTTATGTTTAATTGTAAATATATTTTTATACTATTATTGGAACTTAAATAATTCTAATGCATGCTTGAGTACTTTGTTTTCTTCGTTAGAATCAGTTTTCGTGCATAAGATAAACACAATACTTTTTAAAATACAAAGGGCGGAGAAAAATAATTGCAAAATCAGCAAAAATTGGCGGCCTCGCCCACATGTTATAATTTATTATGTTTCATTATTATGAGCCTACAACACGCGTTAGACTTTAGAGCATCTACAATGGGACAGAAATATTCGGACGTTCTTCTTTTTATACAAGAAGTCGGTTAAAAATATAACAAAGATTGAAAAACAAGGATTAAAATAACATTTTAACAGCGTTTCTACGTTTTTAATTTATTTTAAACCACGATCCGACCGACGTCAAATTCTTAAGCTTAGTAGGAAAACATCCAAGACAGTCATGTTAACGCTTTGAAATACACGATTTTAAAACGAGATGTTTGTACGGGCAGTACAGACGTTAAAACTAACAATATGAGTCACTCCTTAAATAGAAAGGGAGTCTGAGATAAGTGAACCCTTCTACACAAAAAAGTAGGAATGCGCTCCGAGAAAAAAAGTAAATAAAGGACTAGTCCACGTGCCGAGGGACAGATTAGGCGCCGCCGGGATCCGTGGCACCGCGCGTCTGTTTGTTTTTCTTTTTTTCTTGAAGATGGGCGTAGGCTTGGCGCCACGATTGATAATTAATGTTTGTGTTTATGGCTTCGTAATTCCTCCGAGAGGAATCGTTTCCCATTACCGTCCGCTGTGAGGTGCATTGTTATTTGTTGAGACTTGAGTATAACAAGTTCACGACAGATGCACTTCGTCGTCGTCACAACACGACAAATGTTCGATTATAAAATACACGTGGAGACACTTTGCTCTGAACCATTGTATCGATTTAAATATATTACAATAAATTGATGTATTTTAAATAAAATACAAATGTCTTCGCCAAATTTTATTACCTAATATCTTCGCCAAATATTAAGTACTAAATTAAATTAATATTATTACTTCGATAATATATTGATGTAATATTATTATGAATATAAATTTTAAATAACAAAAGAAATATCCTGTTTAGGCGACATTTATACATACATTAAAAATAACATTACAGCTTGGGTTTTAACTAAATAGTAAAATATTCAGCTTTAGAGCATTCTAAGCCGAAATATCATTTGCCTTCTAAGTAGTAGTTTCATTTGTCTAAAACTACGGAACCATACAGACTGGTTCCATTCAAGGCTAAGCAAGTTACATGTGTTATGTGAATACTTTGAATACAATAAAATTATCTAGAATGTAGACAGTAATAAATAATGGCTATTAATTAGCACCATGTATAAATTATTTAGCTTTTCTCGAAAAAAATTAGTTCTTCCATATAAAGAGTTTGTTATTATTGTTATAACACTTTATGACACAGTTAAAAGCTTTTATTGCTAATAATTCAATCGATTAACCAATTATAGGATCTGTATTTTTAAACCCACGCAATGTTAACTGTTGACGCATAGATTAAAAGCTCTAAATTAATTTACAAACGTTCTAATACACTTGTTACTTCTATGGATAATTTTTTGACCATGGATGGCTTTAGGTTCCTCAGTTCTTCCCTAGGCAAAACGGGCATTAGTAAAGGTTTCGTAGTTCGTAAATCTAATACATTTCTTGATTTTTCAAAAATGAAGTCATGCTCTAAGCACGAGTTTTTAGTAATGAACCTAGTGTGAAAAAGAAGCTTTAAACGATTTTTTTAACTTTCCCTTAAGGGGTCTGCTTTGGGACCATCTCCCCTATGCTTTAAACTTTACACTCATAATGAAAATTAAAAGGCAAATCCAAGACGAAGTGATAAAAATAGTTATTTTGAAAAGTTATATAAGTACAATATGTATCTCACACCACACTATACTGCTAACAATTATAATATAATTAATTATTAATTTATATGTAGTCACATTGAAGGTGCAATACCTATCACTTTTTATAACGTTATAATTAGACGTTATTACAGTATCACTTAGAGTCTATATTAATAATATTAGTCTAAGGTATCATTAGAAAATGGATATAGTATAGCTCAAGTATAAGTAAAAACCAAACACAAAGAGCTGAAATATTTTATTACCTACGCTAATTGCCAGAAGCCAAGTCCATATGCAATCTATCCATACTTCCATACTAATATTATAAAATATGCGAAAGTGTGTCTGTCTGTCTGTCTGTCTGTTACCTCTTCACGCTCGAACCGCTGAACCGATTTTGCTGAAGTTTGGCATGGAGATACTTTGTATGGTTCCCGCGCGATAAACGAATTTTGGCGCAACGAAGTTGTGGACATCATCTAGTAGCTGTATAAAATTTCGAACTGATGGTCCAGCAACGGAATCAACCAATACGGAAAAAATCGTCTTTTGTACACCTAATTATATGTCGCAGCCAAATAGCCGTTCAATTAAACAGCTAGCCCTTTGACTGAACTACGCCATTCAATCACAAGTTTAGCTTTTTAATTGAATATTTAAGTCGCTCAAAACGTTCAACACTACAGCTGATTCAAAAGCCGTCGTTTGATTGAATTAGTTCAGCGCTTACCACCGCGGCGCTAGGTGCGTCTTGTTTACAATGTTATGGCGTCAACTAACCGGTGTTTTATGATATTTTTCGTAAATATATCTACGTTACAAGTATGTATTAATAAAGAGACAGAAATTATAGAGGCACATACGAGTGAATTAAAATTTAAACTAATATTCGAGGAGAAATTACGGGGTTATATAATGCATCACCAAGGTATATTTTATTGCAATTGTGTTCAAAATGAGTAAGAATGTTATATCATAACACTTGTGTAATAACACTAAACTAATAGTCACCTTAGTTAATTTACCTTTTAACCGGTTGGCTAAGCGTGATCTAGCTATAGTGTTGAACTTGGCAGTCAACAAGTTGGCTAAGCGACGTATAGTGTGATTGAATGGCGTCCTTCAGTCAAAGGGCTAGCCGTTTGATTGAATGGCTTTTTTAACTATGGCGACACATATACATAACCTTGCGTGTAGTTAATTACAAATTACAACCTATTCGCGGTGTCCTTATCATATTGTATAATGTGTACATAATGATGACGAATCACGTCTAGACTAATAATGCGTAACGTAAAAACGTATCCACCACAAATTTCTTTTTGACTTGGTTACGATAAAAATCTGACATTCAACTTTGCTTTAAGCGGGGTATAGAACCATGGGGTTTTAGTGGGTAGACCTTACGGGGCAGGGCGGAGGCCCACATACATCAACCGATATCCCCACTCCGCCGTAGATGAGCATTTCCCCATGTGAAAAAAAAATACGATAGAAATCTGTTGACATCTAAGCTTTGTGTACTTAATCATGTCGTCAACTGCATTGTGTCTGCGATACCCACGATGGAGGTGTTGAATATTAATCTTATTCCATACAAATAATAGTTCAAGCCATCAAAAAGTGTTTTTTTGATGAGAGAGAGTCAGCCCACAGAAACAGATAGAGCAGTGGTTCCTTTTAGTCATGAGGGACCATTTTACCAAATGTTTGTCTAGCCGGGACCACCCGATTGGCTTACCTAAAGTCTAAACTAAGGGTTTTTTATAAAGAAAACAAGGAAAACTTTATAATTAGCCTTTAGAAGAGTGCTAAAGGCTAATTATAAAGTTGTGCTTGTTTTTTATTTGTCAAAAATGTAAAAGTTACGGATTTTAATTAAATGTGATTTTTGTGACTGCATAGTCATCTTTACTAACTTCTGAATTCTCACATATTATTAGGATGGCCACGTGGACCACTTGTAATGCCTTCAGGGACCACCAGTGGTCCGCGGACCACCGGTTAAGAACCACTGAGATAGAGGTTTAATTTTATTGTGCTATCTCTTGCCGGTCTCACGCTCGTATTTGGAGTCATCTTGCGTCCATAAGGCGGCGCCAGTTTTTGCCTCGGTTCCCAAGCGATATAAATTATAAAAATGCATTTAATGCGATTAGAAATTTATGTGTTTTCCACTTTGTAGCTAGATGCAGGTATAGGTGACAATTTCACGATAACATTTTACTTGTTGTTAATTTTAGGAGCAATTTTTATTGTCGTACGGTGAAGGAAAACATCGTGAGGAAACCCGCACATAGTTGGTCCCAGACCTATTGACTAGTTCTTTCCTCTGGACTAGGCCGACTATGTTGCGAGAATGCTGTATGCGCTTGGGCAACCATACGGACATTTAAAAATCTTGTCCCAGGCACTACAGTACTTGAAGAGTTGTTACTTCACTCTGAAAATACTGTATAAATCATCCACAACGTATGAAAAGGCCTAGTTTTTTTGTTGTGATAAAAGTAACGTTTTGGTCGTCTATTGCCCGGTCTCTGAAATTATTTAACCTAAGTTTATATTCAGCAACGATTTTCACTATTCAAACATAAAATAAACAGCCATTATTTCTATCCTTTTGAATTTTTGCAAGTCTATTTAAAATGTTCAACTGCATTTAAACATAAACACACAATGTAAACTACGTGTTATTGATTGTGCGTGCTAATATTTACAGTACTATACTTAGAACAAGGACTGCAGGAACATCCGTCGTCTCCCACCAGTGTAGTAGGATAGGTTGTTTTCCACTGCAGAACATATTTAAAGTAATCATCATCGTTTAAGGCTGTCACAGACAGAGCAGGTAATGTAAAGATGTATATTATAGCACGATACATCTTTCTATAGAAATCGTACACAACAGCTATAATGTAAAAATATACATTATAGCTGTTGTGTGTGGTCTCCTGACGAGTTCTATAGAAAGATGTATCGAGATGTATCGTGCTGTAATATACACCTTTACATTACGTGCTCTGTCTGTAACAGCCTTTAGATGAAATAAGGACACGAGACGAGCCACAAAACTTTACAAATGTGAATTTGTCTTGTGATTTGGACTATATAAATGTAGAAAAAAATATAGTAGGTTACTATCTATAGCACGTATTGCCTTTAATCATCTGCAAATATCTTTTATCTTTTAGTATAGTTCGTCAAAAAGTCGTCATTATATAAACGAATTTGCAAGGATCATCCAATATTAAATAAGCTTTGATCTTTTCTTACTAATTGTAATCATGATTACAATGTACCAATTAGTAATTACTAGGAGCAATGTCGCGTTTTCAGCTCCATGCTATAGTAAATAAGGTTATGGCTAAGCTATTCCTGAGTACACTATGACCTATTTCGCGCTAACGTGTTTGAAAACATAACAATAACACATCTATAAATAATCTAGACGATTTCTAGGTTCTTATAGCTAACTAGATGACGGCCGCAACTCCATTATTATAATAAATATATATATGCCAATATTCGTTAATCACAGGGGAACTGTAAAATGTTTTTCCATGATAAAAAATATCAAAGTACCTCTATACCAATTTTAACATAATCGATATAGCCAGTTGGGGTGTGTAGTGGTAACAGACAGACACACTTTCGCATTTATAATATTAGTATAGATTCTAATCTTGAATTTTCTCGAGAATCTACATTGTTTGTCGATATAACGCTATGTTTACATGGGGTTTTCAACGATAACTAATAATAAACATTTGTTAGAGAAGAAAACAAATCTATAAATTGTATAAGCTTGTACGATGTTAGGTAGATTACCTCAGAGGCAAAATAATAACATTAGGACTTAGGTGCTAAAATGAAAATTTCATAAGAGAGGCAAAAATGTGGGTCAAATGCTCATTAAAAAGTTGAGGATTCATGTGACTCTACCTAAACTTTCGTATCGTAGAGTCACAAATGTTACCTGAATATCTCGATAATAATTTACTTACAAGGAATTATTTAAATGTTACTTTTTGACCTTATGAGGGGAGATGAAGGAATAATGAAGAGTTTACATTAAAATGAAGAGCAAAGCCTTTGTCTATCCCTGGGCTGTTGAAAAACGATACCATTAACAAGAAATGTAAAGAAAAAACTAAATATAATGCAATCAATTTTATTTCTTTATTAACTTTAGTTGCCAGGCGGTGCTAAACTTTAATGCAATCAGTATAGATCAAAGACTGGCAAAAATATATTTACGACCGACCATAAGATTTCTATTCCGCTGAAGTTATCAGTCAGCTGGATGCATTAACAGATTATTTTAATACAACATTAATCTCTATCACAGTTTTATGTTTATTTTGCCTTCAAAAAGTAGGTGTGTTTTGAATATTATGATTATAAATTATCTTCAATTCTAAGATTAATTTTGCGGGAGATCCACAGATTTTTAAAAGGTATTTAATATAGGCATTGCTTCAAACGTACATTCTTTCAAACCTACGAATATAAATACATACTAGCTAATTGACCTAGCTTTGCTCGGTATTCGAAAACACGAATAAAATGACATTTTCTAAAAATGATTCCTAGCTAGATCGATTTATAGCCTCCGAAACCACCTATATACTAAATTTCATGAAAATCGTTGGAGCCGATTCCGAGATTCCAATTATATATTTATATATATACAAGAATTGCTCGTTTAAAGATATAAGATTATGGAAGAGTACCTAACGGAGTCAAAAAGTAGTTCCACAAGATGTGCACCTAGATAATATTATTATTTCGTGGATCTTTCGTACTTTCAGTTGGTTATCAAACTCGTGTCCATCATTCAATTTTCGTTGTCCTAGCTACATAATTATGTAAGTATGAAGCAATATTTTAGTGGTAAAATGTATGAGAGTTACTCTTCTATACTGCATTATATTTCGATGTTTCAAACTAATAAAGCACAACATATACTTCACCATAGTATAACCCTGTTGACCAGTGACCACAGTTCTTTTTTACCAAACAAACCAGTCCGCCAAGGGAACCCCTACGCACTCACAGACTGGTTTTTACAGTCTTTTTTTTTGTCTATGCTTCGATTTGTTTGACAGACTCCATTAATAAGAAATAACAAACACATAATTGCTAATCTACATCTCAATGCTAATCTACATGAACAACGCTTAAAAACCATAAGCCACAACTATTTCCTTTTCTGAGCAACTAAATATTCTTTCGTCAAGGTCTTTTGAGCTAATTTTTATTTTATTGCTGGCATCACATTTCCTCGCAAAGATCACCTTGATGATTACCTACTTGATGTTGGATATAGAATTGCTCACAGATGTTAAATTCTGTTAAACGGAACACGATACTTCAAAGGACGCTCTATTGCCTCACTAAAATGGTCAATGGAGCCTAAAAAATATTAATTGCAACAAAAACATCGACACTTAAATGAAATCGATACTCGAATTAGCATCGCGACAATAACTCAAAATATCGCGCGGAGTTTTTGTCTCGTACACACGGGGAAGTATACAGAATCCATTCACCTATACACACGTCAAATCAGGTTATTCAAGGTTAGGTATCGTATACAACTAGACCGAGAAAATGTAAAAAAGGCTGATTTTTATTGTACCCATAAAGATGTTTCTCCGATCGGTTCCGGCTCGTAACGCGGGATCATCATTATTAATTATCATAATCGTGCGGCCGATACTGTACCAATAATAAAACGTGGACGTGTTGAGGAATTTGTCAGACCGAGTCTCCGGTTCGCCCTGTTCGGACTAGATAACTATTTTCTGAGTAGTGAAAAAATATAATGTTTTAACTGTTTATCTATTTATTAGAGGGACCCGGAACCGGGGGCAGCTCTCGCAGTTTCAATAAGAAAAGTTAATGACTTGTGTCATTTATGTTTTCATGAGAGAAACAAACTGGCTATTTCATATTTGAGCAACTGGGTAGTAGTAAAAGTTCTACACCTAGCCGTATTATTCATATTCTGTGAAACAAGTTCGTGTAAACATGGATATAAACTACAAGATATCTCCTAGCTAAAATCGGTTACACTGCGTTGCATCTAATGAAACTCTAGCCTCAAATTCCAGCAACCTACATCGAATTCACAGAACATCGAGATCGCACGCCAATGTTCGATAGTTAAATATTGTTAATTCACACACTTGTTTACATTTCGGCCATCATCATAATCACTCTTAAGAGTGTGCTCACTAAAACTAGACTAAAATTAGGTCTAGAACTTGCCGGCAATTTCGTTCCTGCAAAAATTCGTTCATGGTAGCCGTCACGCTGCAGCTGCAGTAAAATTTATCCTATGTCCCATCCTAAGGCCCGTATTTTTGGTCAGTACTCAAGATGCATCTCGGTCAAGACACGGTTCAGGCTCTGTGATTGGTTGGCTGTCAAAATTTGGACCAATCACAGAGCCGAACCGCATCTTGAGACCGGGTCGCATCTTAAGTACTGACTATTTATACGGGCCTAAGACTCAAAATATGTTAGTAACACAAGCGTGAGCACAACAGACACATTTTCATATATACGAGTATTCATATATACGAGTATAGTTCACTCGTAGTGTGGACTCTTGCTAGGCCGACTGAATCTTAGAACTGATAGCGGACGCAAACAAGTAAAAGAGGTAGCAAATAATGAATGTTACAAAAATAGAAAATACATTATCATCACATTAGATGAACACGTGAGCGTATTTCCCTATCAGATAGTACGCTTGTGTTTGTTTAGAAAACTATGATTTCATAATTTGTCATTTGTAGGCCTCAGTTCAGAAACAACATCCTGTTTGACTTTAGTCACTAGGATCATCCCCTCGTCACAGTTTTACGATGCTATCGTCATTTTAATTATTATCTGCGAACCAAAGTCATCCAAAGGTGAGTTGAGAAAATAAATAGCAAATAAAACTGTTCTCAGAGTAAGGAGAACCAAGAATACAAGTTTTTATTACCAAATTTAATTCGATTTTTAAACTTTGACAATTGACTACTTAGTCATTTTGAAAAAAGTACGATCGATTCGATGTGGATCTTTGATGTCTTAGCTCTATGTTCCGCATATTCTGACTCTATCACGGTAGAGTTCCTTGCAAAGTTTTAAACCACAATAAACGGTAGATGATGATTGATGAAGCAATTATAGTTTTTTTAAAGTGTCTGTAATGCACGTAACGCGTCTAAAAAGTAAAATCTATCTACAAAATATAGAATAAATATATTTTTTTCTCTATCAGTCGGCTCCGTCTTTATTTCGCAAGGTCATAGGTCGTAAGATCAAATCATGATCATTAACATAAATAGTTACATAATGCTATATTAAAACTTTATACTCAAAAAAGATAACGAGAATAAAACTAAACGTATTTTCTTGAGCTAAGAGAATTAGTAGATACGACGATTCTACTATCTGAGTATAATATTAATGTAGCTTCATTTATTGTTCGATACAGTCTCTTGTCTATTATAATTTATAAATAAATAAAGTATTCTCATATACTCAAGTCTCTAGTGAGTATAAAGTATTCTAATATACTCAGTCAAACAAACTTTAAATGTTTGGAGTTTTGACCAATAATAACGAGTTGGTCGTTGTTTTGCCATTTCTTGATGATTATTTCGGTTGGATAGGAAGTAGGAACTAAACTAGATAGAGCAAAGAACGAAATTGCTTTTGTGTATGATGAAAGCAGGATTGGGGTACAAAGTTGTAATCTAGAAATCAATGTCATGTAACGCCTATTGACAATTCGTAACTAACCGTAAATGGTGACGAGCTATTGTATTGTAAAGAATCTATTTACATTTACAATTTGTAATTTACACTTTTCTGATCGGGTTATACTTCTAAAAGAAAGCAATTTTGTCATTAATACAATGAACAAATATGCTTAGATCTTTTAACACTACGCAACGAACGCTATTCTAAAGTACTCCAGCGAACGATCGTAATTCAAGTAAAGAATAATTCAAGAATATTGTAATAATATAATTAGTAATCAAATTATTTACTTTTTATTAGAGAAAATCTTTGTTACATAAAATAAGGAATAAACCACCCACGATAACCGCCCAACTGGTAACTGGAATTGTCCTAATTTCCGTGACGTGTGCATCACGAATACATAACTCGAGTGTGTCACAGACAGCACAGTTACAATAAACTGAACGAACCAGTAGGTCGACTTCAAACAAGCCAACAAATCGGCGCGTTGTACCAACTAACAAGTGATACCGCTGCAAGCATGACATGAACGGCTCAGCGACGATGCGTTAGACGGTCAATTTTATTGTCTAATATTACATTTTGCGCAATATTATTGACCGTTTAGGGTTAATTATTGAACAGTTTAACCTACTTTAATTTTCATTGCACCAAATTATTGTATCAATATTATTGTAGGGTTAGACCGCGCCGCCTTGCGGCGCGCCCCGGTCGATATGACATACTACGTCAAACGTATTTAAAATTACTTTATTACTTTATCTATGATTTTTAAGGCGACCTACTGATTCGTTCTGTCTAGTGTGTCACTGTTCTGACGCGGACTCATAACGGTTCACATTTAACGCATCCTACCCAATTCCTAAATAAACCGTTGCGAAAATCCTAGCACGTGAAATGAAACGCATAAATCGCTCGAAATCTCATAATCGTAAGTCTCTGCATTTTCGAGTTTACCGGCCGCACTCGGAGACATTTGATGATTACTTAACTTTAACGAAGAGTTTGAGGAGGAGGCATAGAGTTTATTTTAATTGGCAATAATAATATCTTCATTTAATTAAAGTTCTGGATCGAGTTGGGTTGTCTTACAATAACGTGTATCATAGTGGTCAGTAGTATCAGCAGTTATCAAAGTTTCGTGTGATGTCAACATTATTTAAATGAGTATGTGTGCTGCATAGAATCACATACTATATCTACCACTAGCTTTCTTAGTAAAAATGTAAAGTAGTAGCCAAAAATCTGGGTCCTACCGTTGTGCGACGAACGTTGCTTGCAAATTCAGTATCAGACGATTTGATCTAGAATTCTAAAATGTAGATTCTAATTTCTAAGGTATTTTAATTTCTATGTTGGCATTTTCTATAGGTATCCATCATATTCGTCGTTCGTCATATTTTTTTCTTGGCAAAGTAGCCAGTAAGCCTTTTTGTGTCTAATTGTGACTTGTGCATTCTCTCCTGAAAGAATAAGATACAGTTTTTATACGAGTCAGCAGTATAGAGAGGGCGTAGGATTTTTTAGGTGATTTTAAAAGGGTAATGAAATTATCTCATTACCCTTTTAATCCGTCGATCACCAGTTCCTGGAAATCTTTTGTTATCGCGGCCCATATGGGCCTTACGGGGTATGATGGGAATCGGCTTAGCAGTTTAAGCGTGAAGACTAAAGAGGTACTAGACAGATACAAAATCGCATTTTGATATGATTATGGATAAAATATTTTTTAACGTGGGAGAGCCATGCTTCAGCACGAATGGGCCGGCTCGACCGGAGAAATACAACGTTCTCACAGAAAACCGGCGTGAAACAGCGCTTGCGCTGTGTTTCGCCGAGTGAGTGAGTTTACGTGAGGCCCAATCCCCTACCCTATTCCCTTCTCTACCCTCCCCTATTCCCTTCCCTTCCCATTCCTACCCTCCCCTATTACCCTTTTCCCTCTTAAAAGGCCGGCAACGCACCTGCAGCTCTTCTTATGCTACGAGTGTCCATGGGCGACGGAAGTTGCTTTCCATCAGGTGACCCGTTTGCTCGTTTGCCCCCTAATTTCATAAAAAAAAAATAGTACGTTCTCCATAGAATATAGATACAAAATAACAATTGAGCTGTTTATTTTAGTTTTATCAGGCGAACCTGCTGCAGGCGTTATGTAACAGAGTTGCTGCAGTCTAAAACGAGTCAAGGCTGACATATAAATTTTATAAAACAAGACTCCATTAGACATTAAATTAGTCTATAATTTCTTATATTACATTGTAATTTGCAGGAACTTATTTTGCTACCTATAATTTTCCAAGCCAATTAAATTGTGTATTTATGATCATACCTACATAGAAAATGCGTAATGTGTTATGTGACTATTTTTTATGTTACAAAAATAAGTACTAGTCAATAAGTATTACAATCGCTTATAATATTATTAGAGTAAGGGAAAAACAGGGTATAATTTTGATTGCGGAAAATAACCTAATTTTTAATATTGCTAATTAAAGAACTGTCAAAAATAAACCAAGTTGGTTTGTTTATCAGTTATTTTTGTGTGTAACAAATCTAATTTAAACTAGTACATTTTTATTTGTCAGCAGGCGATATTAATTGATTACAGCAGCTGTTAATACGTGAATAGCGCATGTCTAGCAACTTTACGTCATTATCTGGTACACTCTGCCTTTGATCAATTTATTAAAATCCAGTAAGCCGCTGTGAGGAGCTTCCAGGGGTATAAATAGTCCCTGGATTATATCTTATTTACAGCTGTAGCTCGCGATTTCGTTTTTCTCGACACACAATAACAAAGACACATTTTCCCGTTTTTTCCAAGTTTTCCACAAATTCATCGCTTCTACTGGCCGTAGTGAATGTTATATAATATAGCCTATGACCTATCCTTCTTCGATCAGACGAATCGGACTATCTAATTTTTTTTAACGAGTAGCTCCTGAAATTTGTAATTAGCGCGTAAAAACTAATAAACTTTTTAGCTATATATAATATCGATATTTACATCGAGGTCACTAAATACTCGTTGAAATCTTTAACATAGGCTTTGTTGGATTTGCAACAAGCGCTTGAAACATATTTTTTCTTAGATCTAGTTGAACTGCAATAATCTACAATTTTACTCTTTTTTAGGGTTTCGTATAGTCAACAAGGAACCCTTATAGTTTCGGTCTGTCCGTCTGTCTATCTGTCCGCGATTTTGCTCAGAGACTATAAGACCTACAAAGCTATAATTTGGCATGAATATGACGACAAAATGGTACATGAAATCTTACAAAAAAAAATTTTTATGGTACCTACCCTACACAATATCGAGCGGGGATGAATTATTTTTTTCGCGTTCACCCCATCGTGTGGAAAGTCGTTGGATAGGTTTTTTAAAAATATTATGAGTATTCATAGATCATTTTCCTATTTAGGGATCCGTTTGTGAAATATTAAGTTTTACACTGGAAAAAATCATTAGAGTCCAGTGTATTCTACCAGCTAAACGGTTGCTTCTAGAAATGTGAAAAAATTAACGGAAGTCGGAAATATGCTAAATTTAAAAGAAAAACTATCACGGCTAAGAAGACTTCATAAGTTATTGAGTAATAGTCGTTAACGTAGTAGTCAACTAAAAAAAATGTTATTTGGCGAAGTATAAAGGAACTTTTCGTTCAAATTCCTTTGAAAGTAACTAAGATGATGTCTTTAGTAGTATAAAACACGTTATAAATATACATTCATTGACCATACAAAAATTTTTTAAAACTAGCGGTACTACGGAACCCTATATTGCGCGTGGTCCGACACGCACTAGGCCGGTTTTTTGCTGTAAGCTATCTGTGTATCTATTTCGTGCATAAACCTATTTTTTCTTCGAATTCGTCATCTTGACTACAGTCGTAAAAAATAATAAGACAATTTAAAATCATCAAGACGTATTAAAAAGTTGACGCATGCGCCATGCAATAATTTATGTGATTTATATGTAGTATATGATATAGTGAGTCTGTGCATTATAGACATAAAGGGAATATCAAATGAAGTATTATAACGTGCCCCAGTTACGATAGTATAATATGTTCGACCACTTAAGTGTTTAATAGTACTAGTTAATAGTTATTTATATATTACACAATAAAAATGGATTTTAAGAGTATACGAAATTTTGCCTATGAATATGAAATTGCAAAAGTTCGCTACAGAAATATTATTTGGTTTTTTCCCCTTATTAGATTTAAAATATATACAAAAAAAGTGTACCTTAGGTTCACTTTTCATACATTTGCAATATTTAGGTGACCTTGAGCGGTATAAAGGCTGACGTTAGATGACAGTTCGAATGGAACCAAATTTAAAACGGTAATAGTATGGGAGTTACATTTCCTTAGTTTATATTGTTCGTAGGGTAGTTGTAAGAAAAATTTGTAATCTGCAATTTTTCTTACAACTACCGGCTACGGCGGCGGCCATCTTGGATTTTCACAATGTGTTTATAAATTGTTGCGTGTTATTCTGATCTATAGGTAAGCTATATTGTTGTAAAGTTTCATTAAAATCCATTCAGTGGTTTTTGCGTAAAAGAGTAACAAACATCCATGCATACAAGCTTTTACATCTATACTAATATTATAATTCTGCAGAGTTTGTTTGTTTGTTTGAACACGCTAATCTTAGGAACTACTGGTCCGATTTGAAAAATTCTTTTACTATTGGATAGCCCATTTATCGAGGAAGGCTATAGGTTATATTTTATCACGCTAAGATTAATAGGAGCGAAGAAATAGAGTAAAATGTGGAAAAAACGGGGGAAATTATATGAAAGGGCTTATTTGAACGCGCCAATCTCAGGAGCTACTGGTCCGATTTGAAAAATTCTTTCAATGTTAGATAGCCCATTTATCGAAAAATGCTATAAGTAATAATATTTTATCTCGCTAAAAATAATGGGAGCGAAGAAATAGCGAGCGAAGAGGAACTACTGGCCCGATTTGAAAAATGCTTTCAATGTTAGATAGCCCATTGACAAAAAAAGGCTATAGGTTATATTTTATAACGCTAAGACTAATAGGAGCGAAGAAATAGAGGAAAATGTGAAAAAAACGGGGGAAATTATATAAAAGGGCTTATTTGAACGCGCTAATCTCAGGAACAACTGGTCCGATTTGAAAAATTCTTTCAGTGTTAAATAACCCATTTATCGAGAAAGGCTATAAGCAATATCTTATCACGCTAAAAAATAATGGGAGCGATACAATAGAGAAAAACGTGAAAAAAAACGGGGGAAATTATATGAAAAGGCTTATTTGAACGCGCTAATCTCAGGAACTACTGGTCCGATTTGAAAAATTATTTCTGTATTAGATAGCCCATTTATCAAAAAAGGCTATTGGCTTTATTTTATCACGGTAAGACTAATAGGAGCGAAGAAATGGAGGAAAATGTGGAAAAAACGGGGGAAATTATATGAAATTACTTATTATCATAAGAACTACTGGAGCAATTTTTATGTTATTTGGCAAACATAAAGAATAGACCACGTGAAGGGACATAGGGACATAGACATAGTCGTTAGTATTTAATCATTATTTTAATATATCTGTCAACCAATAATATTTACAGGATATACACATTGTAGTAATAGTATGTATTATTATTTATTATTAGTATAATTATATTGTATTTTATTATCATTATTATTATAGTATTTATTATATGTATAGATTAGTTGAGTGTATGTACATTTTTATTATGAGTATATATTATATATATATATATATATATATATATATATATTATACATGTATACTTTTGCACATCACCATTTTCCTGAATTCATAATCTCATAAAATTTGTTAAAGGGTTGCCTGGAAGAAATTGCTTCAAGTAATAAGGCCGCCCTTGTGTACATGTCTCATTTATAAATTATTTTTGTTATTGTAAATTTTACTGTTATGTTTGTGCACAATAAAGTATATTTGATTGATTGATTTTTGCGGAAAAATGTACGGTTGCGTGCAATTCCTAAATTACGAAATCGAAGCCGCGCGGAACATCTTTTAAATAATAAAATCGTAGGAAAGTCAATTCTGTACATTGAATATTTTTGTTCAATAAATAATACTTGGGATGTGATCTACTATGCTAACGCGGACGAAGTCGCGGGCAACAGCTAGTACATAATATTAGTAGGATTACACTTTAATAAATAATATAAATCCGATTTTTATTTTTATTTTAATACAATAATAAACATTGGATTGCAGTTCGTCTGTATAGACCCTAAGGGTCTATACAGACGGACCGCATTTCAACTGCAATCCAACCGCAAATTGCAGTTCAAGTGCAGTTTGAATGCAGTTGATAATGGTTTGCAGTCCTATTGCAGTCGTGTCAACTGCATTCAAACTACACTTGAACTGAATTTTCCGGTTGGATTGCAGTTCGTCTGTATAGACCCGAAGCGTTAACACACACATTAGGGTCTATACAGACGGACCGCATTTCAACTGCTATCCAACCGCAAATTGCAGTTTGAATGCAGTTGACACGACTGCAATAGAACTGCAAACCAAACGCACAGTCGGATTGCAGTTCAGATGCAGTTGGCGTGCAGTCGTGTGAATTGTTTGGTTTGCAGTTCTATTGCAGTTGTGTCAACTGCATTCAAACTGCACCTGAACTGCAATTTGCGGTTGGATTGCAGTTGAAATGCGGTCCGTCTGTATAGACCCTTACATCTGAGAATTTTAAATACTTACGCGCGCGTTCCGCAACGGAAATTACGCCGTGAAATTTCGGCTCTTCGCGTAATTTATAGTGTGTCGCATCAGACGTAAGCGGCTGAACGTAATTTCGGTCACGTAAATTACGCCGGCGTAATTCAGCCTAGTGTGTTTACTACTTAAAATTACAACTTTGCCCAAAATTTCATATCACTCATTTTATATTTTATAAAATAACATGAAACATTCAACAAAATGCATTAGTGGATATTTAGTAGTAATAGTACGCTAAAATGTAATGGTAAATCAATAATAATAAATCGACTCGCATCGACATTGCATCCGCATGGATCAAAATCTTTTGATTTGACTATAATGAACCAACTCACGCACACAGTCGCACTTGCTTCTGTGTGAATAAAAGTTGCATATTTACCTGAAATTTGAAATTATGCGTTCGATTTAAACGCTCTTAAGCGTGGAAAGCCGACTCGAACTTGCGGCGAGTAATGTGAGATTTAGGTTGTTTTGAATCGTGTTTTTTTGGCACAATTTGTTTTTTTTTCTTTTTTCTCGAATTGGATAGAATTTTATCTATAGATTATTTCTGTCGTTTTCTTTTTATGAATTACAGCTCCAAGTTGCCGAAATTAACAGCAATTCTTTGCCCATTTTCTCTAAAATTTTGCCGAGTTACATATTTTTTTACTTAACTATTTCATATTAAAGTGGTAAAAAGTAATTCCAACATTCCAACACGGTAGCATATGCTTAGGATGCTTCTCATAAAACCAAAATCACCAATATAATATGGTACCAAAATAATGGTACCAAATTGGAGTGAAACCTAATACAACAAAACAAAAATTTCGAAAATCGGTTTTAAAACGGCGGAGTAATCGTTGAACATACAAAAAAAAAAGAAAATCCACAGCCGAACATATAACCTCCTCGTTTTTTGGAAGTCGGTTAAAAATAACAAAATTATGCAATGCGATGTGAGTGACGCGGTTTATTAAGTACCCCGCAAACGATCAAATTGTTTGTCAAATTTTAAGTGTTTGTCAAACAGTTTGATAGTGTACAGCTTTGTTTGAAGCGTTTGTCAAACAAACTACGTGTTTGACCTGTTTGAAGAAAATTTGGATTTGCGTAGCGTTTGACAAACGTGTTTGAACGTGTTCCGCTGTATTTGTCAAACAAGATCTCATGATCTCAAACCAATTTTAGCTAATTGTTTGACAAACATGTTTGATGCACGTTTGATCGTCTGCGCTGCTGTTTGATGATAACGTAAATTACATCAAACATGTTTGTCAAACAAATTTGATCGTTTGCAGGGTACTTATAACTTATTTGTTGAGTTAATCACAACACATTATATCTTTACCTTGTTATTGTTTGCTTTCTCTATCTCCATTCATTCATAGCCTACAACCAAATGTGCTTGTCCCAACCTTTTTTACAGCCTTTCAAACACCTTTAGGTAACTTTATAATACGAATCAATACTTAACTAGATGTAGAAATTAGATAATAACCTACATAATATCTATATTCTAAACAAAATGTTCAAATAGACAAAAATGTAAAGCGTGACTGAAGTATTCGACACAGTTAGCATATTTTACAAACTATTATTATTAAGTAATATAAAGCTGAATATACAATTTAAGCAAAATAGTAAATACCTACAAGAAATAGTCGAAAATTTGATTATATTACGTACAGCGAAAAGTTGTAATGTATCGATGGTAACAAAATATTACGTATAGAGCTTCGGGAATTGGACAGCAGATATTCAGAATCTGGAATGGACAAAAATTTTGAAAAAAGTAGTTAAGTTTTAATTGCGGTTTTCTATTTTTTATTTCTATTATATATTTCTATTTTTTAACCCCCAACAAAAAAGAGGTGTGTTATAATTTTATATTAGATGTCCTATTCTCTACATGTTCCAATATTCACACGTACACGGCCTATTCTATTTGATGACACACAATCCCACAAAATTACATAGGTCCGCTGTGGACGATCGCTGGTTGAGTTACGTTAATTCTACCGTACCCACAACTCGCAGAGTGGAGTGGGGTTTGAGTGGATAGACCCTACTGAGGAGTTCCACATACCCTGGCAGCTATATCCCCAATTCACCGGGGATGCGTAAAGTATTCTCAATTCTCATTCATCTCCGTGTAAAAAAGGTCCGCTATTTACCAATGAATCAATTTCTTTGACACTGCAATTTTTGTGGGAACACGCTGCGAATAGGAATATATTAGATATAATTTAAAGTTATTATCGTGAAGCGTGGGATGAGCTAAGGACACATAAATCCATCCTTGATTGTCGGCAGACACGTAGGAACTGTCTATAGGCTGGGGTCTGAGAGGTGTAGGCGGCCGGAGTTATACACTTCAACTAGATATAAATTTGTAAAGAGACATTTCATTACTTTAAGTTATTATTAAGGCCATATTAAATCTATTTAAAAGCTGTAAAATTTAAATTACTAGTATAAATAAGTTTAAGATGGTTGTATGATAAAATTATTATTTTTAACAAAAAATTAACACCGACTTCCAAGGTAAAAACAATAGTAATATGAACTAAAAAGTATTAAATAACTCTTAGGGGCGATTTCACGAAAGAAATGGAACGCGTTTAAAGCACTCTGAACCGGCTCAAAACGTATAAACGCGATTATAACATCGAAATGCATTTCACCAGCGTAAACGGAACGCGTTCACAGCAAATCCGAGTTTTATCTTCTGAACGCCCAAAGTCCGAAGTTCAACGTCATAAAACCCGTTCAAGCCCTGTCATGGCGGAACGAAAAACATACACAAAAGAAATGTCAATATGACAGTTTTGACACATGCGTTTATAAGTTTTAGTATTGTTTATTTCTATTTTGAAATTAAATTAACGTGAAAACGCTTTAAAATACTGAAGACATGTAAAATAATTGCGTGACGTCACGTAAACTTAGATTTAATAATCGCGATCAAAAGAAGGTAGTGAAATCCAATCGAAACAAAACGAGATTTACGTCGCAGAATGAACGCGTTCAATGGAAACTAAGTTTTATAAAGCTAAGTTTTATGTGTATTTGGTGAAATCCCACCTTACTCTTTAATAGTGCCTTTTCAGAATTCGTCTAAATCTCAACTATTTCTGTACTGTATACTACAGTCTTCATTATTTTGAAGTCGGTACCAGCTAATTTAATCGTGAGTTCAGTAATGTCAGATTATCTGAAACTTTTGGGACTGGTACCGACTTCAAAGTACCTAATAAAGATTGTAGTATACAGTACAGAAATAGTTGAGATTTAGACGAATGCTGAAAAGGCACTATTAAAGAGTAAGAGTTATTTAATACTTTTTAGTTCATATTACTATTGTTTTTACCTTGGAAGTCGGTGTTAATTTTTTGTTAAAAATAATAATTTCACTCTTTTTAGTTAAGTATCCACAAAATTAGGCTTTATGCGTGAATAACCAATACGAATGTTAACTATTCACATTATGTCACTGCAAAATTGTGGTAAATGCTTGCAGTTATCTAAGCGATGCTGCAATTTCCATACTTTTATCTTTAAAGATTCAGGAGTTCTGTTCAGTGCCTTTGGACCAAGAGACACCTTCGTATAAAATTTCTCTTATTCGTAACATATTATGTTTAACTTACTAGAAACAACATTTTAACCACTATAAGTGTTTTGATAAAATTCAAGGATTTTCCTCGATTGCTCATAGATAATGGTATCTATGACGAAAGTGGTGAGCTGATGATGGCATCAGCTCACCACTTTCGTAATTGTTATACAAAATTAAGATTATATCCTATACAACAAAACGAGAATTTTCAAAATCGGTCCACAAACAGCGAAATCATTATCAAAAACGTCTGCTTCGATGCAAAATATCACGAAAAATACCAATAATTGGGTCATAGTGTGATGACCCATGGTATAATTATGGTTGTGATGATGATGATTAATCAAATTGATGTATTAGCTTATGCTTTCAGTTGTTTAAACAACGCCGAAATCCCCGAACCTGTACCTATAAGCATTCAAAAGTTCTGTTCGGTACAGAAGTCCCCTCGATTCCTCAAGGATCCCATCATAAAATCACCACTTTTGTGAACATGGTACCAAATTCGAGTTAAACCCTATACAACACAAAAATAATTTTGAAAATCGGACCGCAAACGGCTGAGTAATCGTGGAACATACAAAAAAAAAGATACATACAGCCGAACATATTACCTTCTCCTTTTTGGAAGTCGGTCAACAAGTTATAACAAATACAGTTTTTCTTTTTAGATTAATTCATAAAATGGCTACTCTTGAGCCTGAAAATGCTAAAGTCTGGTATGTCTAATACTACATTTGTATATTTTTCTGTATTTACCTATTAGACTAAAAAAAATCGTAACGAAGCAATGAATGACTTGCTCCATCATAACTTCGGGCATTTTGCTGCAACTTTTAATATATTTTAGTGTTGAGTATATTCATTCAATTTAGCCTTTAAAATTATGCAAGCTAAAACCCAAACAAGCTTTATCAAATAAAACATTGTTCACACCGTAGCTAAAATAATACGGCTCGAAATCACTTAAGTGTACGGCTGTTTGTCCACTGCCGCCGTCACCAGGACGTCTAGGGGACGTCACCGACAAAAATTCAAATAAAATGCCTCTTTATGACCTAGGCAAGGGGTCACCAAATGGCAGACTGTGGTTCGCATCCGGACCGCCGACCCATTGTGTGCATGCATGCATGCAAGATGAACTTCGTTAAAAATAATTTCACTCCAAACAAGCAATAAAAATTGTCACTTTTCTCATTGAAATATGTAAATAAAATATACCTTTGTAATTTCTGTAATTACCTTTATTTAAAAAATATTATTTTTTTAATGTGTGGACCGCGAAGGTCAATTCATTTCTTAAAATGGACCCTGAACCAAACTAATTGGTGACAACTGACGGGTGACCCCTGGTCTAGACTACATTTTCTACCGACATCTGTCTAGGGACACATGCCGCACACTATGTGGCGAAGAGCAAAATGAAACCTAGAGCATAGGTCATTAAGTGGTATTTATTGAATTTTAGTCGATGACGCCCCGATGACGCCGGCGATGAACAAACGACCTATGGCGACATGTCCGTTTGTTCGTCATTGCGAATGTTGCGAACCATGTTTTACGACCACCTCCGCGAAGTGCTAAGTTACCAAACGTTAGGTGCCAAATGAATTTTGCAACTTAATACATACGTGAAAAAATAGGATTCAATTGAAAGTTACGTACATCCTCCGATGTCTGTTCTTGACATGGAGTATAAAACTGTGAAAATTTAAATATATTGTACTTTTTATAAAGAGGAAAAATTTTTACCATCGGAATTCGGATAGGGACCGAAACTACTGAGCCGAGTTAAAATTAAATTTTATCGCAGGAAAATGTACGGTTTCCGGATACTGTTTACGGACTGAGCCGAGCGCACTTTCTAGAATAATACTATAATATTATTGTCCGATAGCACTCGTTCATTGTTGCAACTTGTTTCTTTTATTTCCATATGAAAATATACGAGTAGGTATCTCATTTCTTAGCGACCTTATCTATCTATATCTATTTATTTATTATAAAACAAAGTCGCTTTTTCCCTCACGTCCCTTTGTTCTTTTTAATCTTTAAAACTACGCAACGGATTTTGATGATTATTTCAGTGTTAGATAGCCCATTTGTCGAGGAAGGCTATAGGCTATATTTTATCACGCTAAGACTAATACGAGCGAAGAAATAGAGGAAAATGTGGAAAAAACGGGGAAAATTATTTGAAAGGGCTAGCTTGAACGCGCTAATCTCAGGAACTACTGGTCCGATTTGAAAAATTGTTTCAGTGTTAGATTGCCCATTTATTGAGGAAGGCTATAGGCTATATTTTATCACGCTAAGAATAATAGGAGAATGTGGAAAAAACGGGGGAAATTATTTGAAAGGGCTTATCTCGCAAACTACTGGAGCAATTTTTATGTTATTTGGCCCAGATAAGAAGTAGATCACGTCAAGGATCATAGGCTATCGAATTTAATCATTTTTTCAGTGGCTATACATTTTATACCCGTGCGACGCCGGGGCGGGTCGCTAGCTTAGTAATAAAATAAAACAATATGAACGGATATCAATATAATAGTGTACGTGCGAAAGAGATAAACAGCTATAGGACAGTGGACGAATTTCTCTTTATCCGCCGACCGGACTAAACAATACCGCATCATAATAAATACTTGTTATTACGTTCAAACAACTCTTATTAAAATAAATTGCCAATACGCTCCTTCTGCGATAACACTTCGATAAACTTTGCACTAAAAATAAAAAGAACTTTCTTGAATATTAGTCGTACATAATTATTACATGTATTGTCGCGACGATATTTTAAAACAATGACGATAAGACAGATAATTTTACCATCTTAGTTAAACATTTATAAGCGGCCATTAAAGATTAAAATATAGTACTGAGAATTATGCGCCAGCCTACCTGTATATCAAATTCTCGAAAGGCATTTAGGCACGAAAATGATACTCAAAATTTATAGCTTTTTAATAAATATCGAGTTACAAAGTCATAAATTTAAATGATTTATATCGGAGATGTAAAATACTTATCTTACATCTTGATATTTTATACTACTCCTAATATAGATGAAGTATTTTCCGAAATAAGTCATACACGAAAATATGCACGTGATGTTAGAGATAAACTACGATAACATGGCGCGCCCCTCCAAATTACTGTTTCAATGTGTGTGGTCACATCCTTATGAAAGACTTTGTATACTTATAGTAAGTATTTAACCAATCAACCAGTAATCGTAATATTTCTGTTAATGTCACATATTACCAAGATTTGTCGGCCAACTAATCATAACTAGCCGACCGCGCAAGACAACGCACTTCAAACGTTTTGACAACGAACTTCAAACGTTTTGAATTTTGGAGGGGCGCGCCATGTTATCGTAGTTTATCTCTACTTAGCGTTATTAATTATTATTATTTATTTTTGAACATCCGGTTTAAAGGATGTGGTTGTTGATTGACAATCTTTAACTTAGTTCCTCAAGGAAACAATCCTTAGCCCTGGGTTCTTACAAAACAGAGTGCTAATATTTTAGGGCGTGTATGTGTCCCTTTGTATAAAGTTCAATGTGTAATTCAGCGCTAAAGTGTAACCTTCTTTTGTGATTTGTATGGACATAAGCGCCCCAGTGCTGCGTCACGCCCATACAAAATTTTAAAAAGTTACTCTTTCAGCACTGCTACTTTTACAGTGAACTCTATATAAAAGACATAATTATATACATACAATCTAAATTCTAAAGTGTTATCAATTTGTTTTGCTATGTATATCCAGTATTGTGTGTAATAAAACTTGACGTAAAATCTTTCATTCATTATTTCCTGTTAACAATTGTAAGAATAATGCGGTATAATCCTAACACTTACTTTGTTTCATCACAGAGAGAAATTCAAAACAATGTGTGTAGGTTGACTATTAGACCTAACTGTACCGTGTATTGCCTAAACGGTAACTTAACTAGCTATTGTCACAGTCGACGCCTCGACTATTACGTGTGAAAATTTGTAGGACATAGGCTATGACTAAATATCTTTAAACCGCAATCAGAAACATTTACTAATAACCATAACTTATTTTAACGTATATTATATATTATAACGTACCTATGTAAAAATCTTTGTTAAAGTTAAGTAATTGTTAAATGCACTTGATTGTCGAAAGAGTAAGACTACATTCACAAGATTCCGTAATTGCTAAAAATGTACAGCAATCAATGTCAATTTTTTAACTCCAAAAAAATCAAATACCTAAAATCTAAGAACGCAATATAAAGATACTAGATGACGCCTTCCACTCGGTTGCACCAAATTTCCCTAGTGAGTCTCGGGAAATTTGGTGCAACGGTATCATTATACCCAATTTCCACAAAATCGGGTCAGCGGTTTGGGCATAGTATAAGGAGGGGAAGTAAGTTATCTTCATACAAAGGCACCGCGCGCGGCTTGTATGTGTGCGCCATAGTATCAATGCGTCGCCGCACGCACACTTATTAAAATCTCGGACCGTTTTCGGACCATACCAGTCGGGGCTAACACTTTACGCTGCACGCCCGCGTCGCGCCACGCCGCGCCAAACGAATCAAAAATGTCGAATAATAAATATTGCTATGTGTTAATTGTAAATCAGATATTAATTATACACATAAAGCAAAGTTCAAATCATAACAACATATTTGCTTATAGTAGGTACCTATAAATAAGAGACAGGCGTTAGTTTTTAATGTTGTTTTAAAGGGTATATTTTTAATTTTATTTAGACATCGGATTATATGCACGATCCAAGTGCCGAAATATGCACGAAAAGTGGCCGAAATATGGACAATCAAGAGTCACTTATTATTATTAAAAGTCGGAAGACCGCGACGTTCCGCCGCTGTTCATGCGGTTGCGAACACTGACACTGGACAGCCGCTTGCCGCTCCCACATCACAACGCCGCCGCGCCGCTGCCGCCTAAAATTGACAACCCTAAGACAGTAGGTAATTAAATCGCAGATTGGGCCGGAGTTACCCTACTTCCCCTCCTTTTACTATGGTTTGGGCGTGAGGAGGTAACAGACAGACAGTCTGACAGACACACTTTCACATTTATCTGTCTGTATTTCTCTCTGTCTGCTACATCTTCACGCCCAAGTGATTTTTCTGAAAGGTATGAAGACACTTTGAGTCCCGGGGAAGGACGTAGGATACTTCTTATCCTGGGAAAAGTATACGGTTTCCGTTCCATAAACGAATTACGGCGCAACTTCGTCTAGCCTCGTATAAAAGAAAAGGACGGCATTATGTACCATATTTAGTTACATACGTTTCCATCAATTATGGTGGTATTTAGAAAATGCACGACTAACACTCGTGCGAGAATAACGAGCTAATGTCACGATCACATCTACCGAGTAGCGTGGCCAGACTCGGCCGAGCACGTCCACATAAAACATACCAAGTGCTTTGCCGAGGCCACTGTCATGTCTTTCTCTTGTCTCTCTGCCTGGGTTACATGGTGGGAGCAGACATGTGAGCTGGCCTAGTTATTTACTGCGGTGGAGCTACTTGCACCGTGTCACCGCATCATACGAGTTACAGCTATCATGTACGAGTGGGTCACTTGCTTGCGTGCGAATTACTACAACATATATTTTTTTGTTTTCACTCGCCACTCGCCTTCCCCCACCACAAACATAACTCGGCTAGGCGATGTCACATGGACATTACGTATCTACTACGACGTCAGCAGCGTGACATGGTGTGAGTTGTGACCCAAGGAGGTGAGTCCAGCTACTCTCGTACGAGTACACAGGCGCAGTAGCTGCCTGCTGTGACTCCAGCTGCTCGCGCTGTGTAACCTAACCTTCAGGGAGGCGAATGGAGCTGCTCTCATGCGAGTACACAATTATTTCAGTTGCTCGTACTGTGTAACCTATCCTTAACTCTTAAAAAATATGGTAAGCGGGAAAGTCGATGCTGATTGGAGCTGACATTCAAAGCTCTGTCACGATCTCTCCCGACTGTTTCCGATGTCTACCCGATGTCAGATGTGCCCTTTTCCATTATCATACGTTAAATGTGTTTATGGTGATTGATGCCCATTGTCAGTAGGGCACTGCAATCGTTAGACGCATCAACCGATTTAACGCGTACGTTTTGGATTTTTTTATAAAATAAGGGGGCAAACGAGCAAACGGGTCACCTGATGAAAAGCAACTAGTCGACCAACACTAGAAGAGCTGCAGGTGCGTTGCCGGCCTTTTAAGAGGGAATACGCTTTCTTCTTAAAGGTTTGGGTCGTATTGGATTGTAGATTCATGTGGATCTTTGACAAAGAGGATTATTCCACTAGATTTTGCTTACTGGGAATTAAACTTATATCTTTCTAAAACTAACTAAAGCCTCTAACATTGATTTACTTTAATTCCTCAGAGAAGGGTGTATAGCTCGAACATCGAATTTTGCACAAAATGTATATCATGCACACAGAGGAAATCATATTCTATGAAAATATACAGTATTGAAGTGTGCAATGTTCGAGAAAAATTGGGGCAGCTGCGTGATTATTTTTATCCTGTAGCGGTGGCTAAAAATACTCAGTATCTTATTACTGAGCGGACAAGTTCAGGGAAGCATACTGAACGAGCTACTAACCTAGCCAGTCTGTTGCCGGAAATTCTCGAAAATATGTCTCAAAATATATATTTAATGAAATGTGTCAGAATAAAAATCAGAAGATAATTGTGACACATTTTATTAAATGTTAGATGTTAGACATAAAGCTAGTTCAAAGAACCGGAAAAAAGTTTTATTAAGATTTTTGGGGCAGCCGGATAACCTAGCTGTTATGTTTTTGATAATTTGTCTCAATAAAAGTCGTTTAACTGAGAAAAAAATAAGGAAAATTAACAATATCGCTTATATATTTTAAGATAGATGTTTTATACTAAACTATATTTTAAGATGTGCTGACGTGTCTAGTAATTTGCCAAGAATTATTGTATTTTCAAGAAATGTAGAATATTTAAATTCTTTTATTGAAATTAATGCAATTTGATAACATGTATTTTTAACGACAAACATCGATTAGAATGAAAATAACACGTTTAACTGAAGACGAGTTTTTTTCTCTGTCTATAAAACAGATATGCTCTTAAAAAGCCTATAATAAAAGGATATAATAAAATTATTCATCTGAAATATAATATAATTTATATTAAAATGATAGAGATAAATTTTTTGTAATTCAAAATTTTACTGTTTACATTTAAGTGGTGATAAAATTTATGTCCGACACGTTTTTGGGCGGTGAACATCAAACCAGATCCTTAAGGATTAACATTTTTGGCACTCGTGAAAATTGGGGTTCCTTCGGTTGGTACCAATAACATTGGCCGTTGTAAATTCGGTAATTATCATTTGCTGGATCTCTCTGTCTGGTCGAAATTGTAATTTACATAATATGTAAATTACATTAAATATATTATGTTATATTATAACATAATATTTTCCCTTACAGACTTATAATAAAAAGATTCACAATGTGTAAATAGACGTTGTAGTTGTTTGTTTTATTTCTGTCTGAGACGTTGAAAATACATAAATAATATAAAATATCTGACTAATTACATATTATTTACAGTCAGGTATATTTTAATATTAAAGTCCTTTTACATAAAAGTAAAGTAATATTGTAATGGAAGATTGCCAATTTTTACACATGCCATGTTTTAGGCCACTGTGTTTCGCCATAAAAATCGAGCGTTTGATCAACTATTTATGAATTTAGGCTAGTAATATTGATTTTTGGGTTAAAGTTGAACGTTCTCGCTAATATTGTTTTATGCGTTCCACATTTGGAAACAGGAAGTAATTGGATTATTTTTGACGAGGAAACCACGTCAATCTCGTTCGTTATATAGGAAATTATATTGTAGCTTCCTAATTTTCATAATAAAAATATTTTCGTTTTAGATTCATTTGATTCAAAGTTTTATGGGTCAAGATTTTATGGGTCCAAAAAGAGATAGACTTTCTTTTATCCCAAAGAAAATTCGCAATAAGCGAATTTTTGAGCATTTGTAAAATGTTCCTAATATCCTATAAAACGTTTTGTTATCAGAACGTTATATTTTAAAATATGTTTTTGCACCTGCGTCTTGATTGCTTTAAATGCATATCTGGCGAATTGACTGGCAATCCATCTTTAGTCCGTCTTCGGTAAACACTTCCTCGTTCAACCTTCCTTGTCTTTATCATTTAATTAAAATATCATGCTAAAATTCTCAATAGGAATTAATAATTTTATGTTGTTAGCAAAGAACTTAGCGATTTTTTGCCAACTTCAACTAGGAAAATAATAACAAAATATATCTAAGTAGTACAGATTAGATCTTACATGTTCGAAAAATAGAAGATGTATCCTATGTTCGTTCCTATTTGTTATACTTTGTATCTTTTATTATAGTTTTCACCATAAGACTAATCATGAAACATTCTAATTTTCACATTAAGTAAATATTTTATTTTGTGACTATATTCTCATAGTTTGACAGTGCTCCTAACCCGTTTCTTTGGGTGATAATATATTATTTTTCTTGTTTCTACCTACAATTCAAAAAAATGTTCAGCAGAGCACGTAAAACACATAATAAGGAATAAAAATTCCATATTATCATTTCACCTTGGAAGAGTATCGTTCAAAAACACATTTGAATCCAATTATCTTTTGTAACTATTATTCCCTTGAAAATAAAATTGTAAAAGTTTTACAAGTTTTAATTAATTCTTATCTCGACGAGCTCGCTCCAAGTTAAAAGGTACGGACGAATACATTTTAATTAATTACCACAATTCATTTTAAAAAGCGCTGTTGTTGGGCTCTATATATATTTATATACTATCTACACCGCATAGGCGCCTAAGTTTGGACAATATGGTATTAAAATTTAAGAACATTTAACTATAATATTATGTTTTGTGCTTTGATTTCCTTAAAATATTGATTTTCATTGAATAGAAGCATATGGGACTGTAAAGCTTATCAAATAGAATAATTTACATTCAGAAATAGTACTTTACTTTTTTATATTAAGAATTTTCTTTTGATTTTTTTCTAGGTAAGTACACTTTTAATACTCATAAGACAAAAACGGATAATATTGTTCCTTCCCAGAGAAATTTGTATGTCTCTGGTTGTCTGGCTAGTAATAAAATATATTTGATATTTCCCAAACAGTTGGTAAACAATAAGACATTATGCAGCGAAGGCAACAGCCAAGTTCACGATCGCTGGGTTATCGACCGTTCTTATCGTCTAATACCTATTGTTTTCACATTAACATACTAAACGTATAATCAATACTAAAAATATTATTTTTTCTCACTAATTGGTTGCTAGACATCATGTACACTGCCGCACATCAAAATATTTTAGTACCTACTCATAAAACTTTTTCTGAAGTGGGTTAAAGAAAGCTGTACCCGCCCAAAATTACGATATGAAATATTTAATTATACCTGTAGCTAGAAATTATACAGAAGAATAGTTGACTGAGGATGATTTATAGATTTATACTGTGTGTTCGCACTTGGAGACCACAAAATGTACCCACCTACGGCTTTTAAGGTCATAAATTGATTAAAGAATGTCTGAATATGTTCGAGAATGCATTAATTTAGAACACAGTTTATTAGTGGCATCGTTAGCAAGATTTATTGCGAAATTTTGCAAACCTAATGTCATGTTGCCACGTTCTTTTTACCGACGATAAACTCCCTATCTTAATTAAAATCTCCGTTATCAAATCAATGCTGAAAACATTGATGCGAAATGCAGTTAGATGAATATAACTTCATCGGCAAATGTATTCTTATTCCTAAATAAGGTTGGTTCGGTAAAATATACTAAAATGTTTACGTAATTTTGCCTAAATTAGGTTGTGACTTAATCTATGAATAAGTTACAAGATATCAAACTAAACTATGTACAGACAGTTATAATCATCAAACTATAGGTCAAACCCATAAAGTTAATATACCTATCGGAATAGAGAAACAAAGGCCTGAGCAAGCGAGATGTCATTATCAGTAACACTGCGTGGTAGAAAGAGAAGCGTGATTTGAGGTTGCATAGCTTTTTTATCATCTGTTTGACAGTCTGTCTTCCGATCGTTGTCAATTCGGGCTCTCAGAAAAATTGTGATTTTAAGTTAAATAATGAATATTTTTTAGAAATACTGCTCTAGAAACATGGGGACATGTCCGAGGATTGACTGTGATACCAAACATCGAAAAAACCCGGGCAAATATTCATTTCACAGGTGAATTATTCTACATCGACAGGACCTAGTTTTAAGTTTATTTTTGCCAATTCCCTGCGAGTTATTGGTATTGATTTTGATAATTCACTTCTATATAATATGTTTAATTATATAGAAAACATAACTTGACTAGCCATGGTGCACAATTTAAGGATATTTTGTGTAAACAATTTTCATCTATTTTACACTAGGGCTGCATCAAGTTATCGATAAGTATTATCGATATGTAAATATTTTTTAGTTAAGTATACTAATTATCTAGGAATGTTGAAATGATAACATACTCATCCGTAGTTTATAATTAGCATAAGTATATTAATATACTATCATACATAATTTATCGTTTTTAAGGGTCCGCACCCAAAGGGTAAAAAGTCCTAGTAGTGGGGTCCCGCAGCCCGCTCTACTACTAAGACTTCGTTGCCTGTCCGTCTGTCCATCCGTCCGTCCGTCTCTCTGTCTCCAGGCTGTATAACAAGAACCGCTATAGTAATAGACTTCTGAAATTTCCACAAATGTAATGTCATTCTACATCCAATATGGCTGCTCATCCAAGATAGGGAATAGTTAAAAGCACTTCTGCAAGATTGGCATCAAATAAAAGGGCTCATTGAGAGTGAATTGAAAATTAATAGGGTCTAGTGAAGTCGTGTCGTGTCGTGAACTGATGTGACGTGACGTAACCTGTCGTGTCGAATCGTGTCATGACATGTCGTGTCGTATCGTGCCGGGTTTTAGAAAATGCCCGGTTGAAACCGGTCACCCTTCATGCGCGAGCCCGACTCACACTTGGCCAATTTTTCAGATTTCCTGCTGACCTGGACACCAGAAATTCATGGCTTAAAATAATTAATCGTACAAACTGGACTCCGAAGAAAAATTCATGCATACTTATTACTTAATAATTATGCAGCAAGCATTTTGAAGAAAAGTCATATTTTACTTCAAAATCACAATTTTATTATATTATATCTATGCAGTTTTATTTTATCCCATTTTATTATTTTTATAATCTTACAATTACTATTCCATGATCGATATTTTGTCGAATTACAAGATGTTTGTACATCACTGACACGCACACGTAAACATAATTGTATACACAGATGTAAATCAAATTTTGGTTAAGCTTGACAGCTCGGGATTGTTTCTCTATTCCGATAGATATATTACCTTTATGGTCAAACCACAAGGCTCAAAATAAGCCACACAATACTATAATGTGGGATTATTGGATACTACGGTACAAAATCACAGAAGAAACTGCCAATCTCTATCTTCTTCCATGGGAAAATACTTTTCGCTTTCCCGGCGGTTTGGGTACATCGACCGGGGTACGTGAGACACCCACAGGCAAAATTGTCTACCCACTCTCACCCACCCACTCTATCATAGGGTTCTATGATGCTCGTGTGTAGAGCAATTGCATTGAAACCAGCCACAGGGCGCGCAAGTCTGCCAAATCTCTACATACAGACATGTAACATCTGTGTAGTAGAGCGTGTAAAACTGATCAGTGATCATGGTGGTAACCATTAGAGCACCATGGGGTACGCCACTTCACCATGGCAAAGTCACTATAAAACCCGCCGCAAGTCTGCCAAATCTCTACATACAGACATGTAACATCTGTGTAGTAGAGCGTGTAAAACTGATCAGTGATCATGGTGGTAACCATTAGAGCACCATGGGGTACGCCACTTCACCATGGCAAAGTCACTATAAAACCCGCCGCAAGTCTGCCAAATCTCTACATACAGACATGTAACATCTGTGTAGTAGAGCGTGTAAAACTGATCAGTGATCATGGTGGTAACCATTAGAGCACCATGGGGTACGCCACTTCACCATGGCAAAGTCACTATAAAACCCGCCGCAAGTCTGCCAAATCTCTACATACAGACATGTAACATCTGTGTAGTAGAGCGTTAAAAACTGATACCGGTGACCTTCGCGGGGCCGCGAGTCGCGTTTGGCCGAGTTCACGGCGAGGGCCGCGATAGCCGGCGTTTGACGTAAGCAGGGCTTTATCTATGGTATAGAGTGCACTATCTGTTACCGATAGGTATCTCTTGAATCTTTCAGTTCGCTTTCAGCGAGCTCGAGAATAACCACTCGGATGGGTTAAAAACTAAATTATGTTAGCCTAGATGTTGAGCTCGCGATTGTACTAATATCTGGTACAAAAATTATTCTATGTCAGGACTACTCGGGACTCATACAGGACAAAACAAGAGGAATAACAAACAGAAAACATAAACTTTCGCATTTTCGTATCGGTGCTATCATCCATACTTCCATACTAATATTATAAATACGAAACTGTGTCTGTCTGTCTGTCCGTCCGTCTGTCTGTCTGTCTGTTACCTCTTCACGCTAACCGCTGAACCGATTTTGCTGAAATTTGGTATGGAGATATTTTGAGTCCCGGGAAAGGACATAGGATAGTTTTTATCCCGAAAAAATGTACGGTTTCTGCGCGATAAACGAATTTTGGCGCAACGGAGTTGCGGGTGTCATCTAGTTTGTTATAAATTAAGGACATATTTTATCAAATTGGGCGTAAGAAATTGTGCAATTACTTTTATAATAATAGTAACGTAAATTAATTGCCCGATTGGTAACCCAGCCTACTGATACGGCCATATAAGTAGCAGTTTGTGTAATATTACGAAAAAAAGTCATCCAAAGTGGGCGGTGCATCGTCATTAACTGTGAGTCCGTGACATACAAATTCGTAAAAACATAATTTATACTACCGCGTAGGTTTTTGTCCCACTTTATATCAATACTTCCATACCAATAAATACGAAATTCTGTCTGTTACCTCTTTACGCCTGAACCTCTGACCCGATATCGATGAGTTTTTAAAGTTCCATAGTCAACAAGGAACCCTCATAGTTTCGGTTTGTCCGTCCGTCTGTCTGACTGTCTGTCTGTCTGTCCGCGGTTTTACTCAGAGACTATAGGACCTACAAAGCTGTAATTTGGCATGAATACACATATTAATGATGGCAACAAAATGGTACATGAAATCGTAAAATAATATATATTTTTTATGGTACCTCCCCTACACATCAAACGGGGATGAATATTTTTTTTCGCGCCCACCCCATCGTGTGGTGTGTCGTTGAATAGGTTTTTAAAAATTTTGACGACCTCCGTGGCGCAGTGGTGAGCGCGTCGGTAGCTCAAGCCGGAGGTCGCGGGTTCGAGTCAAAAAGTTTATTATAAAGTTCCTGGGTCATGCATGTATATTAAATATGTGTATCATATAATAAAAATCTTAAATTTATGTATAGTACAAAAGTATTAAATATATTTCCGTTGTCTGGTACCTGTAACACAAGTCCATCAGGTACTTAGCACAGGGCCAGACTGACGTGGTGTGAAGCGTCCATAGATATTATTTTTATTATTCATAATATATCATTTTCCGATTTAGGGATCCGTTTGTGAAATATTAAGTTTTAAAGTGGAAAGAATCGTTAGAGTCCAGTGTCCCCCCCTTCTACCAGCTAAACGGTTGGTTCTGGAAATGTGAAAAAAATTCACGGGAGTAGAAAATATGCTGAATTTAAAAGGGAAAATGTCACGGCTAAGAAGACTTCATAAGTTATTGAGTAATAGTCGATGAAATAAAAAATGTATTCGGCAAAGTATAAAGGAACTTTTCGTTCAAATTCCTTTGAAAATAACTAAGATGATGTTGTTAGTAGTATAAAACACGTTATATGTACATTCATTGACCATACAAAAATTAAAAAAAACTAGCGGTATCACGGAACCCTATATTGCGCGTGGCCCGATACGCACTTGGCCGGTTTTCTTTCTGAGTAAATTTTAGAATGTCTACGTGTTGATCTACCACCGGTTCGGGAATATTGCCCGGCGAGAAGAACCTAGTAACTTGGAGTCCCAGGCAAGGACATAGGATAAGCAGAATTTGACGCAACAAATTTTAGTTTATCAAGTTGTTACGATAAAGTTTAAAGGTACCTTTTTTAACCCAGTGACTAGCTAGTATATTGACTTGAGGTCTAGAGCTGATGAACGATGATACAAGGAACAAATGATTCTGTTTTTAGAAACTGACACAAATAATTAAGGATAACGAGTCAGAATTTATTCGTGTAACGAAAATTAATAACGGCTTCTTTATTGATATAAATGGCTAGTTTAATATGTTTGGGAAGTCGACACTAGTGACACACAACATCTACAATACACCAATTAAACATAAATAAAATTAAATTATAAAATGCAATAAAATTAGTCACATGCATAATATTTCATGTAGATTACTTGTTTATTAATTTTTTTATGGAATTAACCTCGTTTTATAATATAGCGTAAATTATAAAATATATTTGTGCACACTTATTTATAAACCAAAAAAAAAATACATATGACAAACCACATCATGAAAATTAATAGAACAAAAAACAGTTAAAGAGCATAGAATTTACGTAAGTATTTTAAATTTTTATTTAATCGTATAAGAATATGAAATTTTTGATTAGAAATTACAATTTATTTTATGTAATCACTGAGCTACGTTATCGGCCTAATCACCTGACACTCCGTCCGCTGTTTTTGACCCTACGGCGCCTATACCACTGAAATTATCGTAAGGTCACCATAATCATTCACGAAACATTCAAACATTCATTGATAAAACTTAAATCCCACAATTTTCGTGTCATATTATCGCCATTTTGTTATCTAATATATAAATGTCCGTGTCAATAACTTTAATTTTAAGACGCGCTTCAGAATTGATAAGCGAAAAATTAAGACTTCAAGTTATAGGTTTCAGTTTAGCTCCGCTTAGATTCAGAAAAGTCCCTTAATTTATATTTAAAAGGACCAAAACCTTTCTAATAATATTCTAGAGTTGGAAATGTATATTACTAAGGTCTATTACAAAATCATTGGCGCCAGGTTGTGTCCTGTCATGTCTTACTGCAACTATTCTAAATATGATTTCTACAACTCCTAGATACTTGTAAGTTGTAACCTACAAAGTCTATGTTTTTAATAATTAAAACAATCTACACTAAGGTCTAAGAGTGAAGATAATTGCGATACAAAATACTTGAAGACGCGTATAATAATTCTGGATGACCGTAGAGTTAATAGTCTCTACATTTTTAACTCTATATTTGCTTCTCGATCTTTTTCATAATATTTTGCTTCTCTTTATCGTTTATTGAATAGAGGTTAGGCAAATAGGCAGGGTGTAGTATAAAAGCGGTCATGCATTGTACGTGTCACATTCATGGTATCATTTGACACATACAAGGCCGGCAGTCAGCGCTATCTTACTACCATATTGAGTACAACCTGTGACTACTAGGTTGTATAATTATATAACATCTACTTTGTCTATGAGAGTACCGCCAAACATATATTCTAATTATGAACTTAGTATGAATACCTATAAATTGATATTTTTTTTATATTTTAGTAGTAAAGAATTTAATAAAAAAATTGAAAATTTTGTACCGTCTTTAAGTTAAAATCAACATCGAGTCTCTTATTTTCCATAATCTTTCCAATTACTTACATTAAATTATAAGCGAGAACCATCTTAATATTGTAAACTGATATTTGGAGTTTGCAAAAAAGCATTAGTGATTAGAAGTTAGTTTAGCTTAAGAGCCCGGGTTACCCTCGAAATTCTCATACATACGTAATACCAAAATCATTTTGTAATACGAAAATATTTAACATGTTTGAGTTATTTTTCAGCTTAAAGTAGTAATTACCTAGGTTCCTGTACAAAAATTAACTTCAAAATATTTAAAAACTAAAAAATTTTTTTTGTGTATAATTTTTTTTTACTAAATTTACTACTAAATATTTAAACACTAAAAAATAGAGTAAAATACTAAAAAATATATAAATAAATATTAAATTTACTACTAAATATTTCAACTCTAAAAAATATTTTTTAGTATTTAAATATTTTGTAGTAAATTTACTATTTATTTATATATTTTTAGTGTTTTACTTTATTCTTTTAGTGTTTAAATATTTTTTAGTAAATTTAGTAAAAAAATTTATACTTACACAAAAAAATTTTTTTAGTGATTAAATATTTTGAAGTTAATTTTGTTCAGGAACCTAGGTAATTACTATTTTAAGCTGAAAAATAACTTAAACATGTTAAATATTTTCGTATGACAAAATGATTTTGGTATTACGTATGTATGAGAAATTCGAGGGTAGCCCGGTCCCTTAATAAGAGAATACCATAATATATCGAGACTGCAAAAAAATGCTGTGTTTTTTTCTAACATTAACGAAAGCGTTCTCTACAAATTTCATTAATTTTAGTTGCCTCACTTAAATAGGTGTTTATGTAGTTAGTAAGACTATAGTTCTATGCAAATGCTTTTCAAATTAATATGCTAACAGAATAATTTACAAGTCGAGTTTGCAAGGTCTCGTAAGGCGAGTATTCCGCTAACCAGTGACAAAAACGTGAATTAACACGTATGAAACATAAGTCATTCACCCAAACTATGGTGTGTCCAATATTTTTTTACCTCCCACACCACCTCTATTACTATCGACATAAAGGCCACCACCATAAAATCTAGTACTGTAAGTGCATAGAAAATGAAAATGGCAAGTGTTAAAACACTATTTTCCTAATTTAATTTTCAATCTTGAATATTGTGAATGCGTAATTTTTCAAATGTATGGTTAATAATATTATCTGGTCCGATTTTTCAAGTTAAAAATATATTATGAGCTTAGTTACAACTATTAAAGAAAGATACACTAGAAGATAAGAGTAACATACTATATCTCAAATTTGATAGACAGTAGGTACTTATTATAAATTTTATTACGAGTTAAAAATTATGTCATGCAACAAATTTAACTAAGCAATTACTAATCGATAAAGTATATTATTTGTCTGTTTTCAATTAATTAAAAATTACAATGATAGCAATAACGTTTTGAAACTTATTAAAACTCTTTAATCAATCGTAGAAATGTTTTCGTCCTAATAAGGGCATTCCCTACGGAGATTCCGTAATTTACCGTATTTAGAAGCATATAAACTCATAATTTGAAAGCTACAAAGTTATAATAAAAATACAGCAATAATCTTCAGCATATCAACATTCCTTTCCGCGTTTTAAATTTTCTATTTTTGTTTATTATACTAATGATATCAGCTTCCAAAGTAAAACCGATTTATTAAAATTCAAGCATACATTCAGCATCTCCTTAGTATTTACAAATTACTGTTATTTGAAACACACGCCAATAGATCGACAATATCATAAACTACATATTCCCCTTTTTAAATTTTTTTAGGTCAATTTTGAACTAAGATATGTAAAAAAATAGGGTTTTGGTGCGATCTCGGCGACGCGGCAAATATTGTATGGCCAATGTCGTTTGCTCGGGGGACCTTAAATAAAAAAAGTTAAAATGCGATAACGAAAACTACTGGTAAAAAATTATGTTAGAGTTCACAAGTGCCTTGTCACTAAGGGGCTTCGCTTGGGTTAAAACTAATGAACTGTATCAATGATACTATTAATAATTAAAAAGCAAATATTTGATAACCACAGGTTTATTCAGCTGACATCTGCTACTAGGGCACGCTAAATAAGCGAAAGTCAATGAAGACTACTGTGATATATGTTATTCAAACTCTATAACAACAGTTGGTAGACTGTAGAGTTTGAATAATGTGACGTGAACATGATTTTACTCTTCTACTATGTATATTGTATTTATAATTTAAATAAATAAATCCAGATAAGAAGATAAACTTTTCAATTTTTAAATATGCTGAAGCTCTGTAAACATTTGACAAGTTATTTTTAAATTTAATCGCTAAACTCGGTATGAAACGATGACTGTAAGTTTGCATATTATAAATTATTATCAAACCTCGTATCTATATTTTTAAAGAGTTTTACGGTAATAAATTAAAAAATTACTTACTACATTCAAAGATCCATATTTCTCGCTTGTCGATATCGAACATGTTAGGACAGTCCTTTGGCGGTAAAAAGTGAAATTTCACGCGACGCCCCGCTAATTTATTCACTCAGAGTGAAAAACGTCGATGCCGGCATACACGTGTCCGATCAATAAATTAATAGTCCAGTATTTTTTTTGCGGTGAAAAATATTTTTTTCGGTGAGGAACTAAAAATAAATCGTAAATTCGTTCGGAAAATGTGCGACGGTGGTAGGTAGAGTGGCTCTGAGAGTGGAGCGCACGACGCGGCGACTAGCGTACCACTGACTATGTAGAGACTACACGCCGCGGCTGCGCGCGCGCCGCTTCGCCTTCAATATTTTAATATTCGACGCAGAGCGCGCTTTTTCGATTTTTTTTTTATCAAATTGCATCTTTGCTTGTATTAAAAAATCGGTTGTCTGTAAAGTCGGTTTACTGATATCTTTAAGCCCTTAACCCTCGCTTCCGAATCTCTATAAATAGAAACAAACTTTTTCGAGTGTAACCTAAAGTTATTTCGATGTATTTCTTTCAAATGATTGTCTAAAAATATTTATAATGAGTAAAATAAACTATTCGCAATACAAAACGCTACATACATTCGTGAAATCCAGTAAAATCTTCGAACAAAGCATAAGTCATACCTTGACACGTAGGAAATAGAGCACAATTTTGAATAGCCGAAATAATACTAATAGCTCACAGATTGTTTATTTATTTTTCATTCAGAGTGTGGTCAATGTATCAAAGGTCATAACTAACCAAACTTCTTCATACAAAAGTATTCTCTAAGTCATCGAAATACGTAATATAATCGAAATAAAGAGCGCGGCCCAGGTGGGCCTTATTACGGTTGTTGAAAGACTTGAGAGTGTAAATGGAACGCCTCAGAGCGAGGTAACGCCGCATGAACTGTCATATTTTTCGTGCGCGCACCCCATATCGAATTATAAGACGTTATCACGTTAAAAGCTAAAGAGTTTTGTTTGTTGGAACGCGCTAATCTCGCGAACGGACCGATTTTTATGTAGTTTGGCACAGGTATGAAGTAGACCACGAGGAAGGACATAGGTTACTTTCTTACTGGAAAATGTACGGTTCCCGTGAAATTCCTTATTGGCACGGGCGGAGTCATGCGGAACGTCTAAAGTCTAGACTCTAGTCAATAGTATATTATAATATATATTATATTATATTGTTCATCCGTCTGTCCGTCCAGAGTTCCAGACAGTTTGTCATAGATATGTAATATTACGTCAATTACACAAATTACACAATTAATTATGACAAATTGATGATTGTAAAGGAAGGAAGTCCGAACTCGTGAAACGTCAACTTTGGTATTGGTGATTCTGGCCCTTTGGTTTTCCTATTTGTCATTCAAGAAGTCCAAAATACGTAATGGAATAATTGTCATAATATATCTAAACCTATTTTTATGTTTCTAAATGAATGTATCACAGTCATGAGAACTGTTAATTTTTCTATGCTATGTGTTTCTTATCCTTATGTGATATGTGATATGTCACATAATGCTACGAGCATGTGACGGGGCGCAGCGGCGCGGGTCGCATTCATACATTCTATGACCGATTGCGCGACCTGTCCAGAATCTCCCGATGCCCCTTCGGTAGACGTAAAATAACTTAAGCAGAGGCCACAGAGAAAAAGATCCAACAACAGGCCACTTTTGGCGTAATAATACAATACTAGATGACGCCCGCAACTCCGTTGCGCCAAAATTCGTTTATCGCGCGGGAACCGTACACATTTTTCCGGGATAAAAAATATCCTATGTCCTTTCCTCGGACTCAAAGTATCTCCATACGAAATTTCAGCAAAATCGGTCGAGCGGTTTGGGCGTGCAGAGGTAACAGACAGACAGATACATGGTAACTCCATAATAATATATCCCAGGTGAAAAGTAAAATAAGGAAGAATATTAGCACTTACTACAAAACTTATATTTTGTTGAACATAGTGCATTTTGTAAGCCAAATATACAAAAATTATATGATTACTGATTATATCTAAGCAAACCTGTTTGCTTAGATATAATTTTATTACGAAAATTTTCGTAAGCTTTAAAAAATTTTATTACGAAAATATTTTAATTGGCGGCTTTTAAGCCACTCTAATGGTTAAAAATATATCAAAATTAGTCTAATACTTTTTGTGATACAGGAACAAACGTACAAAAAAAACAAATTTAATTCTTTAAAATATTTTAATCAAATAAATAGATATAATGTTACGGCATTAGTATTCCATCTGTGTCAAATGTCAGTGTATCCTTGCAGGATTGTAAATCGCCGTGACGTCAGTACGTCGGTCAGTCTGTGGAGGATCGATAAAAAGTGTGTAACAATTATTTAGCTAATTAACACCATTGTCGGCGCTCGACATGGACATAGAGAACGGACTGAACATTTAAATAATACCGTCCTCACCTATACTGTAACCAAAATAACAAGGAACAGAACTTTCACAAAACGTCAAACCTATTTCAATCACGTTCTAAAACTCAGTGGTTTGGCTTTTTATTGTATTTAAATAATGTAAATTATAAAATATGGTCCTTTGAAAAGTTTAACTTACCTAATCTTTCAACCATGTTAATGATATATTTTTGTAGCTATAATCAATATGTATTTCAAGTAGTGTGTTTTTGCAGGTTCTGGATCACGATTCTGGGTCCACCCCACCCCCCGCTCGCAGCTCGCAAACTTTCTCGATCACTTTTTGTCGGTTCGAGCGGCGACATCGCCTAAAAAAAAAAGAGTTTGGTGTCAAAATAGGGGTTTTGAACCATGCCCTTTCGATTTATGCGATCCGTTTCTGCGTATTTGCACTAGTTTCAAAGTTAGCTTTTGTGTTTAACCCTCATCATCTACTATCACCATGCTCCATTGTTCCTTCATAATTACAATCGCTACTTATTGCATTGTTATGCTCGCCTCGGTGTCCTATTGTTCGTAATGACTACCTGGGCTAATCGCTTACGTCACCTCAATTTCTTATAAGATTTTAAATAAGTAAATAAAAATTGATAAATTTTTCATTACAGTTCTTTTATTTAATTAAAACATGTAATAATAATAACTCTCATAGTAGTATGTTTTCGTGCATTGTAAATCATTATTAATATAATATAGTTCCTCTTGGTATCTAGTGAATATTGACAATGCAAACATTTTGCTGTGTTGCAATCCTCGTAAACAACATTCCAAAGTTTTTTTTTATTCATTAAAACATGTATTGAACATACTGTACGATATTATATCATTACACAAAGTGTTGCTACTAAATAACTTTTGAAACTCTACTAAACTTTCCGCATTGAACTTATAATACTTACATACACACAAGACATACATTAAACTATACTCGTCACAAACAGATGTGAAATAATTTTGTAATCTCCACAATATGTTTAAATCCAATCTCCTACAGTTTCACCCCATAAAAGCCTTGTGATATTGCATAGGAGTGCGCCTGCAGGAATCAAAGTATTGACAAATGTCATTTTCATTGATGTGCATGGCCATCCAGTGGGGTCCAGGTGTAACAATATATTATGAGGATCCAAGTTGCTATTAAATGTATGTAGGGGGTTGAACATATTATATTATACTAGCTATATGACCGAGCTACGCTCGGTATTCAAAAAATTCAAAAAACACACATAAAATGACATTTTATGAAAATGATTCCTAGCTAGATCGATTTATCGCCCCCGAAACCCCCTATATATTAAATTTCATCAAAAACCTTTTAGAAAATTACAAAAAGTGTTTTTTATTTTTATAAAAATATTCAATTATGCTCAATGTTGAAATTCAAATCAATCAAACATAGAATTTTCACTCAAAAAATAAATTAAACAAGAACGCTTAGTCAACAGAGTAAGCTTAAAAATACAGTTTCACGTTACAATGACAAATCACATACGAACACAAGATTTTTAGAAGGTTTTATTCCACATAACTTTTCTCAATTTGTAATGACGTATCATTAGACAAAATAATTCTTTTAAATTTTAGTATCATTTTATGATAAACATTTTATTTACTTTTGGAGTGAAAATTCTATGTTTGGTTGGATTGAATCTCAACATCAAGCATAATTGAATATTTTTATAAAAAAAGAAAAGTTTAATAATTTTCTAAAAGGTTTTTGAAAATAATGAAAACAAGCTATAATAATTAATTTGAAATATATTCAAATTTTGATTGAAACTCATTTATGTAACATAATTTAAAACTTGAAAAAAACTTTTGTATTATATTTTACTAGCGACCCGCCCCGGCTTCGCACACAGGTATAAAATATATAGCCACTGAAAAAATGTGATTAAAATCGATTCAACTGTTTTGATTTATATTTTATATTCATTATTACTACCCGAGGCCCGCATTGGTCGGTACCGCCGTAAAAGCTACGTTCCGCAATTTTTATATCTGTAATATCTTCGAAACTATTCATTTAAATCATAATATGCTGTAGTGGGCCATATAGATCTAAATTAAATCAACAATATATTTAAGATATTTAATTGGATAAGGATTAATGTTATATTTATTAGAATTTCTTCGAAAATTAGCCATTATTTGTCGTAAAAAGTAAATGACAAAAAATTGTTATTGTGGGATATCCATAAGAGATAGAATAAACCGTCGCGGAGTTTTCTGTAGACCTTTTAGTTATGTACAATACTTGGTACATTATTTTGATAAGTCTCGTAGGGTTCAGCCTGCGTTTGCAATGTAAGCGGAAAAAAATGTACTTATTTACGACATCACATTAGAAACCTCAACAATAACAGTATTTCTCCACTATTTAATGAATGTTATTACTTATTACACTTTGTATTATTCTTCTTGAATCACTCTATCTATTAAAGAAAACCGCATCAAAATCCGTTGTGTAGTTTTAAAGATTAAAGGACAAAGGAACATGAGGGGAAAAAAGCGACTTTGTTTTATAATATTATGTATAGACTATAGACAACGTTGTAATACAATGAAACTTTAAAAATTAAACATTCAGTAAAATATTATACATATTATAAAAGTATAATATAAAGTATAGCTACTCGAAACAAAGTATTACAAACTAGTTAACAATGGATGTATACGGAATATGCTACAGGATTAAGAATATAATTAGTTTATAGAATTATCGCATGTTTTTTTGTTATAGGAAAACTTAATAAATATTATTTTACTTTTTTTTTAATTTCAAAATGATAGTAGGTTTTGCAATCTTATCTAAATATGTCCCAACCATTAAGTTATCCTGTTCTTTTAGCGACTCACAGGAATAATTATTAGTAAAGAATGTGAAAGTGTATCTATTGTATGCTTTATCATTAAACGGATGCTTAGGATGACTCAATAATTGTGAATAACGTTTATGATATTACGACTTTCCAATGATGAGAAAAAAAAAACGCTTGATAATATTCCGTTGCAAGTACTCAAAAGATTTATCATAGGATTTGTAAATAACGTAGCATTTAATCATTAGTAAGAATCCTTTCAATTTTGAAAATTATGGTATGAATTCATATTGTTTATACATAAATGGACAACACGTACCTCCAAAAACTCTACAACCATCCTTCAATGGTATCTAATATGTTCACTTCAGTCTCTCATGCATTATTTTCCGGCACTGGTATATATTTCCTTAATGAAGGAAATGGGATATCAATTGATTCTAGTCTCTCTCAAACGATTAACTGTATTGTATTTGCAGAGTTTGATAATGTTATAGAAAACTAGATAAAAACCGTAATGTAACTGTAGACTATAGAAGCTAAGAAAAGTCACAATATGTATGATAATATATTCGAGTTATAATGTGTAACGTGTGTATGTGTGAGTGTTTATCTAATAGTGTGTAGATACTATGAAATAAAATATTGTACCAAAGTTGTTTCTTTTATTTATTTATTCATTATTTCATATGTAATACCTCTCTTAGTAAATACATAAAGCATAAATTATACGGATATGTGACATATTATTATACAAGATTCATATACCAGATTGGTTCTGTGATAGTACAGTATGAACACAATAGAGATCCGAAATTACTTGAGAAGAATTTGTGAAGGCTTAGACTTTAGAAGATAATATTGTATACGCTGCGAATCGTCTGCCTATCTTATATCTTTAAACGAGCAATTCTTGTATATATATAAATATATAATTGGAATCTCGGAATCGGCTTCAACGATTTTCATGAAATTTAATATATAGGGGTTTTCGGGGGCGATAAATCGATCTAGCTAGGAATCATTTTCATAAAATGTCATTTTATGTGTGTTTTTTGAAATGTTTGAATACCGGGCGAAGCTCGGTCATATAGCTAGTATAATATAATATGTTCAACCCCCTACATACATTTATTAGCAACTTGGATCCTCATAATATATTGTTACACCTGGACCCCACTGCCATGCACATCAATGAAAATGACATTTGTCAATACTTTGATTCCTGCAGGCGCACTCCTATGCAATATCGCAAGGCTTTTATAGAGTGAAACTGTAGGAGATTGGATTTTAACATATTGTGGAGATTACAAAATGATATCACATCTGTTTGTGACGAGTATAGTTTAATGTATGTCCTTGTATTATAAGTTCGATGTGGAAAGTTTAGTAGAGTTTCAAAAGTTATTTAGTAGCAACACTTTGTGTAATGATATAATATCGTTTTGTTTGTAAATGTTTGCATTATCAATATTCACTAGATACCGAGAGGAACTATATTATTTGAATAGTGATTCACAATGCACGAAAACATACTACTATGAGAGCTATTATTATTACGTTTTAATTAAATAAAAGAACTGTAATGAAAAATTTATCAATTTTTATTTACTTATTTAAAATCTTGTAAGAAATTGAGGTGACGTAAGCGATAAGCCCAGGTAGTCATTACGAACAATAGGACACCGAGGCGAGCATAACAATGCAATAAGCAGCGATTGTAATTATGAAGGAACAACGGAGCGTGGTGATAGTAGATAATGAGGGTTAAACACAAAAGCTAACTTTGAAACTAGTGCAAATACGCAGAAACGGATCGCATAAATCGAACGGGCATGGTTCAAAACCCCTATTTTGACACCAAACTCTTTTTTTTAGGCGATGTCGCCGCTCGAGCCGACAAAAAGTGATCGAGAAAGTTTGCGAGCTGCGAGCGGGAGGTGGGGTGGACCCAGAATCGTGATCCAGAACCCGCGAAAACACACTACTATTTCATACCTGCATAACTGTTTCAATGTAGTTAACCGATTATTATTAGGTATTGTTAAGTGTTTTTTTAACTTAAAATTATCAAATATCAAGAGAAGAATTAGCTGTACAACCGAGAACATTATCTGTTCTTAGTCTACACTCTACATTCTACAATAAGAACACAAGCCAACTTTCCGCCTGGACTGCTCAGTCCAATTTCCATGTCCACGTCCGCTCGCCCCAGTTGAGCACCATGAAAATGTATGATGCCATTAAACAGAAGGCCGGCAAGCGCTGATGTCACCAATCACATCGTGCCGCTACAAGGATTAGGGCCCCACTGTATATGAAATTTTATTTTACATGGAGTTTCTACAATAAATACTGTATAAGCACGGAAAAACGATTACATTTTGATTTGCCTGTGTTTGTGATATTTCACAGTAAACGCTTATAACGACAGCTCAAGATAGCTAAACTTCATCGAGCCGTTCGGACTGCGGTTGCATGCCTAACAATCATACAAATTATAAGCATATGATCTACAGGCTACATGCCTAGATATTAAATCATATTTTTGAAAAAAAAAAAAAGGAATATTAAAAATAATTAAATAATAACATTTTGCATGATCTGTTGAATACCAATAAGTGCCCGACAGCGAAATTAAAAATCTAAAATGTGTGGGACTTGATTTAATTAGCTTTGATGTCGAAATTATCGGATGCATCTTACTAAAGTGCAGGGTTTAGTCCCACAAGTCTAGGATATCAGATGGAAAACTGTACTCAATAAGCAAATTATTCGTTCGCCTTCCGCATTGTGAGCCTAATAAAGCCAATCAACCGGCAAATGCATTAAAATGTATCCAGTCGAGTTCAATATTCCCACGAAATTACGACGTTGGAAGCTAAAAGGTGTGGAGTGGAAATAGAAGATGAAATATAAGAAAAAAAAACAACTTGTAGCTATAATAGAACACAGATTATGTTAGAGTAGTTTAGTAGTAGTAGTTTTACTATCACTTTTTCTGTCTTCCATGGTGTGAAACCATAACTTCGCGTACTTTAGACAAAACATAACTAGTATTTTGTGAATTTTAGTAATTTAAGTTTAATGTAAGGTTGCACAGATTGCAGTGGTGAAGGCTAGTTCTTCTTGACGGAAAGATTTGAATGATGATCTTTAGAATATTAAAATGACGGAAAACCGATAGTAATAGAGTTGTAAGAACTTTACGCCCCTACACGTACCATCAAAGAAATTGATTCATAGGCAGTGGCGGACCTACTTAATTTGGACGCGTTATGTCTAGTCCATCCAACAGTTCACAACTAACACTAAATTGACATAATCCGACCAATAGACGTAGGTTCGCCAGCTACCTAAAAATCAATTTCTTCGATGGTACATATCGTTGGCGCCATATTATGACGCCTTACATAATTCCTAAATTAACACAAAAACACAGTTAAAATTTTAACTGAAAAGTGTTGTAGTTTCAGTCTATCGTCCACTTAATCTTTGTCCGGCAGTGAGCCAAGTCGTATGATTTATTGTAGTAGACGCTAGGCGCCATGTCGTAGTAGGGGCGCCGACAGCTCTACTTACCACTTTTAATCCCTATTCCAATTTACATAAGGTCGAAATGTGAAAATAGGACATAGAAACAACCGTACCGTAACCATGAGCGTTAACATAAACCGTACATAATTATTTTATGACAAATATCTTCTTACCTCACATCTTGGACCGAAATATACGTAAGTACTTAAATTTTATAATTCATATTTTATAATGGGTAGTATTTAATCGAGTGACTGTAAATTACCGTTTTAAGTGTCAAAATTAATTAATTTGGGTTATAGAATTACTATTTGAGCGACTGACTGTGAGTGACGAGAAATTAACAAAACAGCAACTTACAAATTATTTATTTGAGTTACTTAAAATACAAAATGAGCAGCTTCATAATATTTGAGCGACCTAATATCTGTTTGAGTGTCAACGTTACGTCCTGCATTTTTTTCAATATTTGGCAAATGTATTTTTTATATTGAGCGGCATTTTATCTTAAATGAAGTGTTTCGAATACTAGCTCATATTAACTTCTCACCTTTGAAATTTTCGGAATTCTGAGGCTACATCTAAGTCTTTTGGTCGCCTCTTTAACGCCCCTACACCGTGTTTTGTGACGGTCGCCGGCTGCTGCCACAGCACAGTCACGGTTCTAACCCACTTTTGGACTTTCCGGATTGTGTTTGTTTTTATTTTGGCCGTGGGCTACGCCCCCCGAGCCGCCTTTTATTTTGTGACTGTGTTGTGGTCTAAGTTCTAACCTAAAACCTAACCTACTTTTGGACTTTCTGGATTGTGTTTGTTTTTGTTTAGGCGAGGGGCTGCGCCCCCCGAGCCCCCTTTCGGGAGGGGGGGGCGGGCGCGCGCCCCCCCCCCCCCCCATCCCCCCGCTTCGCTTACCTTGGTTAAGTAGGCCTTAACCAAGGTAAGCCTCATACATACGTAATATTAAAATAATTTTCTCATACAAAAATATTTAACATGTTTGAGTTGTTTTTCAGCTTAAAATAGTAATTACCTAGGTTCCTGCACAAAAATTCATCGCCCCGCCCCCATTTGAATTCGCGCGCATTTAACAATCCGTAGTTTTCATTAAAACATGTATAAAAATATAAAATATAAACCCTCAAATAGAATACCAGTAACCAATAATCATTAATAAAGCAGCTCACAAAAGTTCGCTCAATTTGAACTTTTTAGTAGTTTGTAATGTATATTATAACCTCACTTACAAAAATTGTATCTATCTTTAATATTGAAGTTGCCCGCTATGTATTTCCAGTCGCTCACTTAGTAATACAGTCGCTCGGATAGAATTTTAATATCTGAAAATAGATTAATCATAATCCATTTTTTGTAAGCTCGTTCTGGATTTTATTATAAATCAATATTAGTCGTTAGTTTAGTTTATTTTTCGCTTACTCAAATTCATACCGCTCAAGTTATTAAAACAGTATGTTCATCATCAGTCGCTAAGTAATTTTTTATTCGCTCGTTTTATTATTTCCTATATTTCCTTGACGAGAAATGGGTTGTATTTTAACAGGTTTATTTCTCTTTGATTTGATACTATATTTTTGAAGCAACATTTTAGTGTTATAATTTCAGGGATTTGGCTTCTTACTTTAAACCAGACGCATTTTATCCAGACTTAAGACTACTTGAATAAGATTTCATTTTATTTTAAAATTGTAATAATACAGTTAAAAAATTTGAAATACTATTGTATTTTAAAGATGAACACCCAAAAAAGCCCAAGCTCCGGCGCAAAAGTAAGGTATCTCAGTTTTTTGTATATTTTATTAGTAAAAGAAATTTATATGTGTCATTGCCGCAAAAAGTGGCATAAGTAAAAAAAATGCTATTTTATTATTTTCAGGCGTACCTAACAATTTTAGTTTTAACTACTTTTATGAACTGTAATAAGCGTTCTATATTGTCTTGGTTGGGCCCGTCCGTCATTACAATGAAATAGAGCACCCTGCAGCCTATTTAGACGAAGTATTGACACAGAATATATATATAATATAATATATACTAATAATAATTAGTAGTACCAAGTATTGATGGATATTGAGTTGTAACCAAATAAAATGATTAATGGTAGGGGAGCGGGGGGCACGTTGTTACAGGGGTAAGAAGTTACACGCGTTTTTTACCGGGATTTGAAACTCTTTGGTAGACATGATTGTACTCATTTGTTTCCTTATAACATCGTGCATTATATAAAAACAATCAATAATCCGCCAAGCGTTGAGCTGCTAGGTTGTGAGCATGTGTCCCGATTTCAATCAAAAAGGTAAAAAAATCCTTTACGAAATGTTTGATTCCTGATGACTATATTTTTTATTTTATCAAAATTTTAACCTTGAACGTTCATAATATATCTACCTTTAATTTACAATATTGTTTTATTCTATTATCGATATCTATTAATAATGACTTCAATTTATATTAAAAAACGTGCCATGGGGCAAGTAGTTACAATTGTTTGGGGTAAGTTGTTACATACACATATGTTACCTCAAAAATATTACCATATCTGGTATTGTACCGTTCGTTTTCTTATTTTAAAAACTCGACATATTCTATGTTTTTTCCAGGATGAGAAACTATAAAAGATAAACAGAACGATATGCAACTAGTAAAAAGTTTATGAATCTGCTGCAGCAGAAAAGCTCAAATAATGACCATAATAGACATTACAATTACTCATAAATGTTAGTAGACTGTATAAAGTGATCTCTATTGTTTATATCGTTTTGAAATACTAATCAAAAAATATGTATCACTGATGATTTTGTTTATTTATCTACCGTAACATCGTGCCCCGATGATGTAACAACTAGCCCCAATTCCGGGGTAAGATGTTACAATCTACTTGTTTTGTTAAATTATCCATTGTGAAAAAATTACATAAGTTTTAATAATTTTTCAGTCATAATTTTATAGCTAAATAGACATACTAACATTACAAGTAATCAAATGTATAATTTATCTGATAGCTTTTGTCATATTAACAACTATCTAAAAATTGTAACAACGTGCCCCCCCCCCCCCTCCCAATTTTAATAGTTTTATTTTTTAATCATGTGCGTCTAAACAGAAAGTTACGAAACACACTTTTTAAATATTATTATTTTCACTAAATCTTGTCATTCTGTTTATTTTCCCTACGTAATATAGGCATGTTTATAAAATATCGGTTTAATAATATAATAATAAAACACAAGTAATCGTGGGAGAGCCATGCTTCGGCACGAATGGGCCGGCTCGACCGGAGAAATACCACGGGCTCACAGAAAACCGGCGTGAAACAGCGCTTGCGCTGTGGTTCGCCGAGTGAGTGAGTTTACCGGAGGCCCAATCCCCTACCCTTTTACCTTCTCTAATCTCTTCTATTCCTTCCCTACCCTCCCCTTTTCCCTTCCCTACCCTCTCCTATTACCCTATTCTCTCTTAAAAGGCCGGCAACGCACCTGCAGCTCTTCTGATGCTGCGAGTGTCCATGGGCGCCGGAAGTTGCTTTCCATCAGGTGACCCGTTTGCTCGTTTGCCTCCTTATTTCATTTAAAAAAAAACCTTTACTAAAGGCGATGCCTCATAATATTAGTTATATTGTATAATTATTGTGATTTTATTGAGAAATATTTTTTTTAAAATATTGTTTATTATTATTATTATTATTTTAAATTATTATTATAAATATTATAGAAACATAATCAATTACCATTTTATAACATTTTGGAGTCGATATGTTCATCGAAAAGTAATTTTCAATTAGCGCCTGAAAGAAATCCAAAAGCATTTTTTTTCTATCTTAACCATTTCCTGCGGCAAACACGCCTATCAAAAAATGTTACACTTAAAATACACAAATGACTGAGATACATCTCTTCTGCGCCGGGCCTTGGGTAATTTTCTATGGAGTTTGGGTGTTCTCCTTTGTTAACTTTATCATTTAAAAAAAGTAAGAAAAGAGCATTTTGCTCAAACTATCGGTAAGCCTAATTATTGTTCGATGTAATTATTGCTATGGTATAATTTAGAAGGAAGTTTTTTTTGAAAATGTTGTGGCTTTCAGACAAAGCTATCAACTATTCTATTAAACCCTCTGTAGTCTTCTCTCTATTCATTTCGCGACCACGCGATACCTGAAAATTTTAAAAATACAAAACTGCCTCAAAAATCAGCTATGATAAAAGAATCCAATTCAGTTGTTTAATAAACAATGCATTACAACCACTTACAACATACGTATGATTCACCAATAGATAGGGTTTATGTATTCACAGTGCAGTTGGAGAGCAGACGGCGCCTACCAATTCCGACAATGAGGCGATCTATCAAGGCAGGAGCAAGAGGCCTCGGCGATGACATGATGTATTTATAAAGTTAACTGTACCCATATTCTGGTATTTAGTGCAACAGCAATGCAGCTTCGTTTTTGGTTGTAAATTATAATCCATACTTCCATATTAATACTAATATTACAATTGCGAAAGTGTGTCTGTCTGTCTGGCCGTCTGCAGGTCTGTTTGTTTGTCTATCTGTCTGTTGCCTCTTCACGCTCAAACCGCTGAACCAATTTTGCTGAAATTTGGTGTGGAGATACTTTGAGTCCCGAAAAAGGACATTTTGATCCCGTAAAATGTACGGTTCCTGCGCGATGAACGAATTTTGACGCAAAGGAGTTGCGGGAGTCATCTAGTAATTGAATAAATGAGAAAGTTACTGTTTGTTACTTCTTCACCCTCCTCGCTCAAGCCTCCAGCAGATTCAGAGTTAGACAATTTTATAAGATAATTACAGATTTACACTTAATAAAACTTTAAGTAAAAATTATTGTGTGACACTCAAAGTAAAAAAAAATCTTTCAATGTTCTATGAGTGACTCTTTCCTCAATGTGAATTAGCCTGCAGAGTATATATCTAATTTTTCAGCCCAAACATCAAAAAGTTGATAACATCCTTTTATTTGCTTGGGCAAATAAATGATTGGCCTTTACGCGAATGATATGACGTATTTTGATATCATATTACTAGAAAGCAAAATAACTAGAGCGCAAATAAGAATACTCGCAAACAGATATAAACTTGAATAATAACATCTTTATGAGTTTAGATTTAGTGTTTACTGCCGCACCACAGATATCGAACAGTACAGTTGACGACAAACACAGTTTACCTACTTATAGACCATATTACTATAGCAATAGAGTCGAGAATGTAACACCAGGTTAATCCACGATTTTATAGTCAAAATATTGTTGCTACCATCGCACAGAGTAACGAGAATCATGAATACCATGAATTTTCGTATGAATTTTGAAAGACATGCGAAGGTTAAGATCTCCTCTAAAAGTAAAATGAGAGCATTGAAATTTAAAATAATACCAAATTTAGTGTAGATAGGTAGATGATAATATAAAGATTTTAACATTTTATGAAGAAATAAAAACAAAGTTACTACTACTTACCTTAGTTGAATTTATTTTATATTCAAAACAAAATGAAGTTAAACATATTACCAACAAAATAATTTTGTATTCATGTTAACAAATTTTTAGTAATTCATATAAAATAAATAATAAAAAAAATACTTTGTTTTATAAACAGATATTGGTAAAATAAAAAAGATTTTTCTACTTAATAATCATTTCAAGTTGATCATTATGAAATAGAATTTCGTAGCATTTGCGTAGCGCTTTCGTAGCAAATAAAAATATTATTGTGAGTTTGTAGACCCTTGGAAGATCTCGTAGACCTCTAGAAAAGAATGAAAATATCATTCAATGGCAATCCATTGAATGATATTTTCACTATGTTTTTGACATCAACCATAGTTAAGATTAGTTACATTTTAAACTACAAATAATAAAAATGTTATTATTCGTAGATCTTAAACAACCTTTTGTTTATTATTTTAAAACTTATGTATAGTTTTTTCCTGTGTATACTAGGTAGTGTTTAATTAGAAATAAGTCGTAGAATCCTCCTCACTTGTTATTATTATTTAAAATTGTAAAACTAAACTTTTGTGTTAATTACTTGATAACAATATGTATCGTATTAAACAATGAGTATGTCTAGTGACATAGAGCTATTGTCCTTTCTCGCAGTCTTCCTTATATCTGTAAAATATCTATACTTATTATAAAACAAAGTCGCTTTTTTCCCTCATGTCCCTTTGTTCCCTTTAATCTTTAAAACTACGCAACAGATTTTGATGATTCTTTCAGTGTTAGATAGCCCATTTATCGAGGAAGGCTGTAGGCTATATTTTATCTCGCTAAGACTAATAGGAGCGAAGAAATAGAGGAAGTTGTGGAAAAAACGGGGAAAATTATTTGAAAGGGCTAACTTGAACGCGTTAATCTCAGGAACTACTGGTCCGATTTGAAAAATTCTTTCAGTGTTAGATATCCCATTTATTGAGGAAGGCCATAGGCTATATTTTATCACACTAAAACTAATAGGAGAATATGGAAAAAATGGGGGAAATTATTTGAAAGGGCTTATCTCGCGAACTACTGGAGCAATTTTTATGTTATTTGGCACAGATAAGAAATAGTCCACGTGAAGGATCATAGGCTATCGATTTTAATCATTGTTTCAGTGGCAGTGTATATTTTATACCCGTGCGACGCCGGGGCGGTTCGCTAGTATATAATACATAAAAATCGGTTCTGTACTTCCCGAGATTATGGTGTTCAAACAAACAAACTCTTCAGCTTTAAAATATTAGTACAGATTAGAAAATGTGTCTTTCTCCTCACTCTCAATTTGACTGCACGATTGTACAAAACGATATTTTGTCATTTATGCGATTCAGTGGTGGGGCAAGACCTAAATTTGATGTGGGCTTATATATCTTATATTTTGCTAGGCCCCATAAATATATTTTGCGAGGACCCCTGATTATTTTATACTCAAACTTTTTAATGAATATTTGAATATCAAAACTTGTAAATCCTTTTTAAAAAAACCTCGTGGTCCAAGGGGCGCCAGGCCCCTTCGACCGCGAGGACGTGGGCGGTTGCCCACATTGCCCACGCCTTACGCCGCCTCTGATGAAATTACTATATAATAATTGTTGTTTGATATGACTGAATTAAAAATTAAACAAAATGGCATTCATAATGGAGGTATAGCTTTTAAGGAATCAATCTAATGGGAATGGTTTCTTAAATTAGTAATGAATCAGCAATGCTAACAGCTGATAACTAGTTAACCAGTTTGTTAACAAAGTAGATTAGTCAGATACACATCTGCGACACGAAGCGGTTGGACTAGCCCAGATATCTAACGTTTCAAAACCTTAACAATGATTTGGAAGTTAGGGATAAGATCCTACAAACACTTTTTAACCGACTTCCAAAAAGGAGGATATATGTTCGTTACGTTATTTATTATATTAGGTTATATGTTCGTCTGTTTATATATATATATATATATATATATATATATATATATATTGTATGTTCAACCATAACTTCGCCGTTTACCGGACCGATTTTCATGATTCTTTTGGTGTTGTACAGGGTTGAATCCGAGGTTGGTACCATGTTCACAAAAATGGTGATCTGATGATGGGATCCATGAGGAATCGAGGGAACTCCTTGAAATTTATATGGGAACATATGGTGATTTAGATTTTTTCTGAAGTATTTCAGGCATATACTACCAAAAAGTAAGATTTTGCACCAGGATGTACCCTGGTTCTGAAGGTACCCAACAGAACTTTTGAATTCTTATAGATACCAGTTTGAGGATTTTGGCTTTATTTAAACTACTCCAAGCAAAAGCCAATGAATCCTACATTATTTCTGCTGAATATAGGATAAATTTTATTTTGGAAAAAATAGGGTTTCGTAAGATATTTGGGTTTTTCGGACGCCAGGTGAAAAAAATCAACCAGAAAAGTTATTTATTTTGTGTACGCTGCCGAAACTATAAAAGATAGAACCATAAAATGTTCTAAGTAATTGTAGATCTTATAAATACTTATCTATGTCGAGTGAGGCGCAATAACCATTTTTAACCCCCGACCAAAAAGAGGGGTGTTATAAGTTTGACGTGTCTGTCAGTCTGTGTGTCTGTCTATGTGTCTGTCTGTGTGTCTGTGGCATCGTAGCATCCAAACGGGTGGACCGATTTTGATCTAGTTTTTTTTTTGTTTAAAAGCTGACATGGCCGAGAGTGTTCTTAGCTATAGTTCATCATCATCAGCCTGCTCATTGCTGAAATATCACGGTTTATCTGGTTCGTGATAGGACGATAACTTGCAGTCGTTTGATGGGTTTTATATTTTGCATTCTGGTTCGTGACACTTATGAATAGATATATACACATTATTGGAAAGTTGACTTGGTGCTGCAGCATCACCTGGTAATCAATAGGATACCCAACTCTTCACCAACTTAGAGCAGAGGTTTCGTGTTTGGGCTCATTTTAATTGCGACAACCAGTAAGACATAGATAAACAGTAAATATTTGCATGCTGCTGCTGCAGCATCACCTGGATTCTATAGGAGCCGAGCTCCGTATGAACCCAAAGTGGAGGCTTCATGTTTGGTCTCATCCAAGAGGGCATATTTTATAGATGGTGTCATTGGGATATATGATCCAGTTGATAGGAATTATTCTGCACAAGTTTAAAAAGCATAAAATAAAATTAAATTAAGAAATTTAAAAAAACCCCCGCCAATAAACTTTAAAAAGTAATGATATAATATTTACTGACTTTAAGTTTAAATAATTCCTAACAGTAAAGTAATATTTTAGTCCATAAATGTTGTCAAGGTGTGTCGGGGGACCGCTAATGTAGATGTTTGATTTCACATAACAATATAGTTTACGGGTCAGTTCACAGCGACCCGAATCGAGAGAATCAGCGACTATAATGACGATACAAAATGCAAAAGTCGCTGTTGTGGTGGTTTACTTGGCGGTCCCCCGACACACCGTGACAACATTTATGGACTAAAATATTACTTTACTCTTAGGAATTATTTAAACTTAAAGTCAGTAAATATTATTTCATTACTTTTTAAAGTATTTTGGCGAGTGTTTTTTTTAAATTCTTAATTATTTATTTAGAATTCTTGAATTTTTTTGGACTACATTTAAACGCGTTTATTTTACTTATACTATTAATCCTTATCAAAATAAATTATTTCATCACTAAGTACAGTTTATGTAGATAACATTTGGTCTTTAAATGATTAAAATTGGACGTTTGGTTTTGAAATTATGGTGATTTTAAAATATTACGATAGTGGGCGTCACCAAGCGGGAATGATATTATGTACAACTCAACAAGCTATAATAATATTAAAGCCTATATTATTATTATAGCCTTGTCGTCACAAGTAACTAAAAAGGGTAAAATTATTATTTTTTAACAAAAAATTAAAACCTACTTCCAAGGTAAAACAAAAGTAATACTTATTTATAATCTAAAAATAATCAAATAATTCTTATTCCTTATTATAGTGGCGTCTTCAGACTTCGCCTAAACCTCAACTATTACTGTACTCAATCTTCATGCTTTTGAAGTCGGTACCAAGCTTACCTTAGCGTAATTGCTATGTCAAGGATCTCAGAACTTTTCCGGGCTGGTACCAACTTCAAAAGCATGAAGATTGAGTACAGAAATAGTTGAGGCTTAGGCGAAGTCTGAAGACGGCAAAAATTTTGATACTCTTATTGAATACCGCTTCTTTGTTCGTCTCCCACTTCTACTCCTGCTTCCGCTTCCGCTTCCGCTCCCGCTCCCACTCCCGCTTCCGCTTCCGCTCCCACTTCCGCTCCCGCTTTCGCTCCCGCTTCCGCTTCCGCTCCCGCTTCCGCTCCCGCTTCCGCTCCCGCTTCCGCTCCCGCTTCCGCTCCCGCTCCCGCTTCCGCTCCCGCTTCCGCACCCGCTTCCGCTCCCGCTTCCGCTCCCGCTTCCGCTACCGCTTCCGCTCCCGCTTCCGCTCCCGCTCCCGCTCCCGCTCCCGCTCCCGCTCCCGCTTCCGCTCCCGCTTCTTCTCCCGCTCCCACTCCCGCTTCCGCTCCCACTCCCACTTCCGCTTCCGCTCTCACTTCCGCTTCCGCTTCCGCTCCCGCTTCTTCTCCCGCTTCCGCTTCCGCTTTTCTAAGCCAAATCTCACTAAGACAGAACATGAATAATATGTGTAAATTTGGTTTACACTTTTCGATTTTTAAGCCGACTTCCAAAAAGGAGGAGGTTATAATATTATGTTCGTTGTTTTTTTTTTATGTTTAACCATAACTTCGCCGCTTATGGACCGATTTTCATGATTCTTTTGTTGTTGTACAGGGTTGAATCCGAGGTTGGTACCATGTTCACAAAAGTGGTGAACTGATGATGGGATCCATGAGGAATGTAGTGGGATGAGAATATATAAGCAGAACCATATACCATCCATATTAATAACATAACGCGGAAGTTTGCCTGTCTGTTCCATCTTTACACTTAAACTGCTAAACCAATTTTGACAAATCTTCGATATTCTCGATTATCTATTCGAATATATATTCGGTAATCTCCAAAGAAAATTTTTTTTCTCAAAACATCAAAAGTTCTCGTGCTTTAAATGAATTTCGGCTTAAAGAACTTTCAGACGACATCTAGTATTCTGTAATTATTATTTTATGCAATCATTATTGTCACTGTTGTTACTGTCTGTCAAAATAACATTAATCATTATCATTACTATTAACATTACTTGTGCACTATTCTCCAATCTCACGACTATTTAATTGTCATTCTCTCTGCTGCATTCGAGAAATAGAAAAATCCTAAAGTCTGATCTACATAATACCATATTTTATAGGTATTAGGACGTACAACATAGCCTATCCTTACGTAAGCAAACTTATAGGCTAAAATGTATTAAAACCGAGACTACATAAAGGCCCGTCCGCAAGTTTGCCAAACCTCAACAAATCGTCACAAACGGTCACAAACACAAACGTGTGGATAGGGAGTTGGGCTTGGTTTGTTTAGGTTTGCAAAGACTTGTAGCCGATCCGACTCAATGTCGGTTTTTGAATACAAATCAAAGGGAATTTGCCGCAAGCGTTTGCCTCTCGTCCACACGTCGATGCTCTGTAAGCGAACAGACGTGCTATAGGTAGTATGTCTGTGTGTGCTTTCGAAAAATGAATGACTGGTGGTCAAATGAAAACGTGTTAAATTATATTATATTAATTATATAGTTTTCTTATCACGTTAACTGCGTAGGCCCAAATCCTCAATCTAAACTTAAGTGCGTTACGGGGATGAGCACGCCCCTTTATGAAACGAATTATTATGCGTTACGGGTGCGAAAGTACCCCGTATGTCAGGCTTCATTTAAACCCCTCTAAAATTGTCAAAAATAGTATTATCATTGTTTTTTTTTACACCATTTCAAAAAGTATTAAGTGTTCTACACTGTCCTTACTCCGCACGTAGGTACAATAAAAACAAAAAAATATATTAAAAAATAAAGTGCGGGGTGCATCTATACCCGTAACGCAACGAAAAACTTAAAATACGGGATGCCAAAAACCCCGTAACGCACATAATATTTTTTTATCGATTTGTATATCGATCGATAAAATGTGATGGAAGTAAACATTATTTATTTATTTATTTATTTATTTATTTATTTATTTCCATACTTATTTCTACCATTACAGGTTTACCCCAATGCGATAGAAATATACAAATAAAAAAAAACTTTCCACTAAATAATATACAAAAGAAAAAAGAGATTGTACCTTAATTAGACTGAACAGTAACTTATTTTATACATAGCAATCCTTGTGAGTTCACTCTGAGCACAGCAGAAGACGTCGGTTTCCGACGCAACTATATTAATATAGCGCAGTGCCCGCGTCAGCGGCGCCTGCTGCAAGAGGTTGGTGCGGGCGCAGGGCTCTGCGAGCAGGGGAGGTCGTCTTCGCCTCCATACGTACTTGTCTGGCACGTTAAGATTGACTCGTGCTAGTATATGAGGGTTGTACAGGAGACCTCTCATAATCCGGACCACAAACAAGACCAGCGCCAGTTCCCTCCTGACCCGCAGCTGCGTATACCCTACCATACCGAGCACGAACAACGTCGGATAAGACAGGGGATAGAAGGGATATACACCGTACAGTCGTAGATACAGGAATCTAGCAAACTTGTTCTGTATTTTTTCCACCATCTTACTATATTTAATCTCGTGAGGGGACCATACCACAGAACAAGTTTCCAGGTGACTCCTCACTAGAGCATTATATAGAACCATTATGGCATACACATTTTTAAAACCACGTGCGGTACGCAATATAAAGCCCAAATTCCTATAGGCCTTTGTACATATATCACTAATGTGGTCCTTAAAATTTAACGTTGCGTCAGTTTTACACCCAGGTCTTTTACGTCTGACACCCTGTGTATATCCTCCTGGCCGATCCGGTAATTATATACAACAGGAGAAGTCGCCCTGGTAAAAGATATAGCTACACACTTTTTAATGTTAAATTCCAAATGATTTTGCTTGCTCCAACTTAGCACTCTGTCTATGTCTGCTTGGAGTCTAATACAGTCCAGAATACTTCTAATCAACAAATACAATTTAAAATCATCCGCATATAATAAATGTTTCGCTACCCTTACGACATCTCTTAAATCGTTTATCATGATGATGAACTGAAGAGGTCCCAAATTACTGCCTTGGCTTACCCCCGACCACGTATAGTAGCAATCCGACTTATAACCACCATATTCCACGAATTGTCGTCTATCTTTTAAATAGCTAGCGAAAAATTTAAGAAGGCGCTCTGAAAAACCGAACCTTGCAAGTTTAGTTAATAGTATGTCATTATCGACCAAATCGAAGGCTTTTTTATAATCGAAATATACTGCATCGATTTGGGCCCCACTATCCACCGCTGGTATTAAATCCGACATGTAGGACATAAGGTTAGTAGAGGTACTTCTGGTAGGCCGAAATCCATGCTGCGCGTCCGACAGTCGATGCTGAACCTGTGAAAAAATTCGAGCTTGTAATATCGACTCGAATATCTTAGCCGGAGAAGACAGAACTGCCACTGGTCTAAAATTTGTTATCTCCGAGCCCGTAGAAGATTTAGGGACTGGAACTACCCTAGTAGTTTTCCATCTCTCTGGGAAGATGGCAGTGCTTAAACACTGATTATAAAACTATCGATATTTTTACACCATATTTAAATAAATGTATTTATAATGAATAATTCATTTTTATAATTATTGTCTTGTGGAGGGTTATCTGAATTTAATATAACATTTTGCTATATTAATAGAGCTAGTGATCACATCGTATCTTGGACTTACAAATCGCTGTAATACCTTGCGGAATAACTCTGATGATGCTAATAATTGTCCTAATCCTGAAGATGTTGATACATCAAGTTTATCGACTACTTTGCTATTTTACCATAATTTATGAGATAATTCCAAGATACGCCGCGAAAAAAAAATTATCGATACACTTTGCATCTCAGGACGCGCCTACACAAATGAGTTCATCACCCCGTACGGGGTAATATAGACCCCGTAGACGCACCTAATTACAATTTTTACTCCCTGGTCGCAACGGGGTTCAAAAAACCCCGTAGATTATTATTACGATTCCCAATTCAATTACATGCAAGAAACATAAATATCTATTCATCTCATTCATACAACAAAAACTCTCCAAATTACGATCTCCGCAACAGCGAGTAGACACTACATTCTCAGCTCTGCACTGACTGATGTCAACGTACGGGGTGCGAAAGGACCCGTAACGCAGTGAACGTGTTATATTTATAACTAGCTGTTGCCCGCGACTTCGCCCGCGTCAAAGTAAAATATATCCTCCTTCTTTTTGGAAGTCGGTTGAAAAGTAGCCTAAGCTACTCCTTACTACATAAGCTATCTACCAAAAAAGTCCCGTCAAAATAGCTCCAGCTGTTTCAGAGATTAGCCGGAACAAACAGACAGACATACAGATAAAAGTTTTAAAAAATGTTGTTTTGGAGTATGTAGAGTATATAATATATCCTTTCAATATTACAAACAGACGCTCTAATTTTATTTATATATTATGTATAGATAAAAATAACTGCCAAAATGTTTATAGCAGATACAGCAACTTCGACGTCCGTCATGCTTGCCGCGTCAGAACATACTAACTCACTCGCAAACGTGTGGATGGATTTCGAAATCAAGCCAAACTTTTGTGTCCATTTGTGGCGATTTGGAGTTTGTAGCAAACGCCAAACGTGCGGACGTAGCTTTAAGATACATTCTCTTATTTATTAATTTCCCAGCCGCAATCGGAACACGAATCCGGTCGAATTTAATCGTATCTAATGTGAAACATGCGTCGGGATGTGTTTTGGCAACTTGATGTTAATGTGCGGTTAGTTTATTCCGTTTCCCAGAATGATTTCTTTGAATGAGCAAAATGAGGATAATTTTTAATTTTATTGAGGCAAATGCTATATTACACGTTGGGAAATGATGGTAAGCCGCGATTGCGACTATAATTGCGTAACAGTAGCTACTTCTACTTTACACAATACACAACAACGCTGACCGTAGACAGTCATAGTCCATAGACGAATCCCCGTCTGCCTGTTCCTTCATCACTCTACCGCTGAACTTACGTAGTAACTATTTAGTAATCTGTAGCTGAACTAAGCTTTGATTACGAGTATAAAGGTACTTAGGTTCTAAAAGTATACAAAATAAAAGTTTTTACCAGGAAAAATAATAAAGTTCCCGCGCAATAAACAAACTGATTTTAAATACGCGAATAAAGTAATAACATTATTAAATTGCTATTTATAATAATGTTACGTGCTAGGGTTCGAGGATTCGGAGAGAAAGATCTGGTGACTCTCTTGAAAACTTTATTCACAAACACTAGGTCACACTAATCACTAAGTCCAAACACTAAGCACTAAGTCCAAACACTATCACTGTCACTCACTATTGATCACTTGTTCTCACTTCGAAGTCGCCTTGATGATCGCTTGTATCAAACTGAATTCCGGCTGGACTGTTACGTCCCAGAATAAACCCGATATGCGTAAACAAGCATGAGATATTTCTAGAAATTACTCGTAGGTACATCTAGCGCCATCTAGTATCGAGTAGGGGATTTACCGCTTCCGATTCCGCTTCTGTTTCCGCTCCCGCTCCCGCTTCCGTTTCCGCTCCCGCTCCCGCTTCCGCTCGTTCTCGCACTTCGTTAACCGTTAACGTCCTCTTAACACCTAGATGACCTCCTGATACGCCATCGTGTATTTCACGGAGAACATCCGGTACTCTCGATCTTGGGACAACTATCTGAAGATGGAACTCTCTGCCGTTAATCTTCTCCCATTTCCGGTAGAGTATTCCGTTTTGAAGAATCAGACTGTCCCATTGCACCCAGTACGCCTTTGTGACAGCGCCAGTGGGTGCAACCTCACTCCAGATTGGCTTTACGTCACCCCGTTTCTTCCATGTGATGATGTGCCGAAGGTCGTCATCTCTTTCTTGAGCCTCCCTCATAGCATCATTCTCCCAGAGACCCAAGGGACTTGTTCTCGTTAACCTTAATGTTACTTCATTAGATTCCTGTTTGACACGATGTTTGCAGTCCTCTGAACACGGCCTTCGTGAAAGTGCGTCGGCATTCCCATGCGCCTTTCCGCTGCGGTGTTCCGTCTTGAAGTCATACTCCTGGAGTTGTTCAATCCATCGAGCTATTTGGCCTTCTGGGTTCTTGAATTGCAGTAGCCATTTCAAGGCTGCGTGATCAGTTCGCAGTAAAAACTGTCTGCCGATGAGATATTTGCTGAAATGTTGTAGCGTCTTTACAACAGCCAAGAGTTCTCTTCTTGTCACACAGTAGTTTCTCTCTGGCTTAGATAAAGATTTTCTGAAATATGCAATTACAACTTCTGTTTCGTCCTGTTTTTGAGATAGCACCCCTCCAATGGCTGTGTTGCTTGCATCCTTGTCGACTATAAACTGACCTTTAGGTTGTGGATACCCCAGGATTGGTGTTTCACACAGATGTTTCTTCAGTTTCTGAAAAGAATCTTCAGAAGTCTCGTCCCAAATAAACTGTCGTTTATCTTCTGTCAGCCGATGTAATGGCTTGGCTATCTCCGAGAATCCCTTAACAAAACGCCTGTAGGAGGAGCATAGGCCGAGAAATGCCCGCACTTCGGTTTTGTTCTTAGGGGTTGGCCAATTTTGAACTGCTTCCAGTTTCTCCGGGTCCATCTGGATTCCATCACTGGAGATAACATGGCCGAGATAGTTGACCTTACTCCTGAATAAGCGACACTTTTTCGGATTCAGCTTTAACTTGGCCCCCTCTATTTTGGCGAAAACTCGTTCTAAGTTTCGCAAATGGTCCTCGAAGTCGCGGCCAACAATGATGACGTCGTCCAAGTCGACTAAGCAAGCCTCTCCAACTAAGTCTGCCAGCCTCCATGAGTCGCTCAAATGTGACAGGTGCGTTGCACAATCCAAAGGGCACGTTAAACTGCCATAAACCTTTACCGGTGGAGAAAGCTGTCTTCTCCTTGTCTTTTGGATGAATTTCCACCTGCCAGTATCCAGATTTCAGGTCCAGGGTCGAGAACCATTTCATGCCACTCAAGGTATCCAGAGTGTCGTCGATTCGAGGTAATGGATAGCTGTCCTTCTTAGTGACATCATTGAGACGCCTGTAGTCCACACAAAATCTTGTGCTGCCATCTTTCTTCTTCACTAATACAACAGGTGAGCACCACGGACTTGCAGACGGTTCAATAATCTTATGCCTTCACATGTCCTCCAAAAGGCCTTCAACTTCTTTTTCCTTTGCAATGGGTATCCGTCTTGCTCGTTGACGAATTGGGTTCTCGCTTCCGGTATCTATCCTGTGCTGAACCATCGACGTTCTTCCTTTTTGTTGCTCTTGAGACTCTTGCAAAGCGCCGAGCTTACGGTCTTGTGCTTCCATCATTGCCATTTGAGAATCTTGTAAAGCGCCGAGAATCTTGCGGTCTTGGGCCTCGCAAAGCCTGAATTAACTCAATTATGCTTTCCAACTGAGGAGCCATTTGAGAGGCCGTAGAAACTACGGGCGTGGCAGGATGGATGGAGCTAGTCGACGGGGCCTGAGCAGGCGGGGCGAAATGGGTGGGGCCAGTGGGCGTGGCCTGGAGGGCGGAGCTAGTGGGCGTGGCCATGTCCAGACTGGGCGGGGCCTGAGGGGCGTGGTCAGTGGGCGGGTCCCGGTGGCAGAGCCAGTGGGCGTGGCTTCACCCGAAGTGGATGGAGCCTGGGGGCGTGGTCAGTGGGCGGAGCCTGGTGGGCGGGGCAAGTGGGCGGGGCCTACCCCGCAGTGGGCGGAGCTTAGTCCCCAGTGGGTGTGGCCTCCGCAGCTCCACCTCCAACTCCTCTCTCGGAATCAGTGGCATCAGCTCGCTGCGCCCTTGTCCTGACACTCCCCTTGAAGTCCTCTCTCGGAGTCAATGGCATCTCCAAATCTCACTTCCGACACCAGTTGTTACGTGCTAGGGTTCGAGGATTCGGAGAGAAAGACCTGGTGACTCTCTTGAAGACTTTATTCACAAACTCTAGGTCACTAATCACTAAGTCCAAACACTAAGCACTAAGTCCAAACACTAAGCACTATCACTGTGACTCACTATTGATCACTTGTTCTCACTTCGAAGTCGCCTTGATGATCGCTTGTATCAAACTGAATTCCGGCTGGACTGTCTGCGACTATTTATACGGGCCGGATCGAATCTCAGAAAATTCCGGAACGTCCCAGAATAAACCCGATATGCGTAAACAAGCATGAGATATTTCTAGAAATTACTCGTAGGTACACCTAGCGCCATCTAGTATCGAGTAGGGGATTTACGTTGTATGTGTTCCCTTGGTAAGTTCGCTGGTCCGATGCTAGATGGCACCATGTGTCCGTATCCGTAACAATAATAATAATGTTTTTTTTTTATTTCGGACTTGTGTGTACATTGGTGATACGTTTTATCCATATCGGTTTCTGTAAATTACGAAAACAAAAGAAAAATGACAGCAACTCTGGATCTCAGTAATTTAAATACCAACTTTAGCTACATATTTTCTAGTCTTACATGTATTTTACATAACTAATTTGAGACAGGACAGTGATAAAGAACTTTAATTCGTAAGTTACTATCGACACACTACTAGTAGTATTTTATGGAAAATAATTAGTTCGACTCCAAAATAGGTTTAGAGCTAGAGTTTATATGCTGTCAACGCATAAGATATTCCCTTATAAGTAATCGCAAAATCATGCCAAAGCAATAATATGAGCAACAGAAATAAATATAACGTCTAAAAACATATTAAGGCGAGGATTAATCCCAATTTGTTATTCCGTGACTCCCGGTTTACCTAGTTCCAATATAATAACGAAATGTAAAAAAATTTGAGATATAAAGCACAATATTTAAAATACTTTAAACCATAAACATTTTTATAAAACGTAATACTTTGGCTGTAATTAATTTACAAACTCACCTCCGACAAAAATCTAATTCATCGAAATATAAGTATTAACTAGGATTTATTTACATACATTTTATTTGAATAAATTGTTAGTAAATCTATATTAAAATCTTCTAAACCGAACAATTTTGTTTCTTAATTAATATTTATTTCCAAAGATATTTAAAAAAACATGAAAAATAGAGAAGATCCGCCCTTTACAGTTTTATGCTAAGCTGAAATGAATCTTATTGCGATGCGCATTTTGTCTTTGGTTGTGTGCAAAGTTATCGTTTTGGATTGAGATTAATCCCTGCCTTAAGTAGCAATGTGACCGTAGCAAAACGGGTAAAATCAGATCTTTAATAATGCGACCTACCGTATGTGTATCGGTCTGTTTATGAACAAGAGTATCTCGTAAATCGTGAAAATTAAACAGCCGTTCAATCTCGCTGTGGAAACGCACCGGCTGCCGACACAACAAATTTTAGAAACATGGTCGTACTAAAGCTGTCAAATACACTATTGACTTGTCCATCAAGTGATTTTTTGCTTTATCAATGTGATTGGTGTCTCAAACATTCGTACCAGTATAGCCCGTATTACTACACTGTATTTAGCGATTTAACAGTATTTAGGACAGGATTGGGTGAATTAAGTATCGACGCTTCTGCAATGGACCAGGAGGGTGAGCCAAGATCTTTTTCACATCGTTTCTTTATTGAATCGCCTACCAAAAAGGTATGGAATTCACATTTTTTTTAATCGTTTATTTACTTATCTAAACAAATACTATATTTAACAAAGTGCCGTACCACGGAAACCACGCAGGGTTTATCTGTGCTCCAGCGAGTCGCTAATTACACAATAAGTAGATTGTTATTAACTTGTTATTTAGGTAAATGTAGTGCAGTTCTTACTTAACGTACATTACATACAATAATATTATTAGATATTATTTTTAACATTAGGTAAGTAGTACTGTTTTAACTTATGATACAAATTCTTAGCATTATACTTGGTGGTTTTATCTATGGCTTTATACAATTTTTGTGGGTCATTAGGTAGTTCATTAGCATAATGTGGTATTAGATAATCTGAAGTTCTTTGACCATAAACATTGTTAAATTTTGGCAATACATATTTATTAAAATAGGATACTGTTCTTAAGTTCGAAGGTCTCTGTTTTTCTATTAGACAATCTGGATTGTAAGATACTGTAAAAATTTGAAATTTAATTTTATCATAATATACACTCATAACATGACAATATTTAAATAATTCATTTTCACTGTTTACAATTTTCTTTATAATATTCTTAGGAGTAATAATTTTTAGCATTTTTATTTGTAATTTGTAGATAGCTTCTAGGTATGTTTTATAGGTTCTACCGTAGGTACTTATACCATAAGTAATAATTGAGTCAGCTAAAGCCAGGTAAAGTAACCTTAGTATTTTAAAGGGTAATTTATATTTCAAAACGTACAACTTACTCGTTAGTGATCTTAATTTGTTACATACATAATTAATATGAGGGCCCCAACAAAATCGGCTATCGATTATGAGACCGATGTACTTATGTTTGTCAACTACTTCAAGAGAGGGACACTGGCACGAGATGTTCGTAGGCGAGTGCAGGCAGTTATGTTCATGGGCTATCACAGTGGGTGCAATCTGGGTTTTATTGTTTGATGAACGAATGTGTACTATTTTAGTTTTTTGTGACTTTATGACCAGACCGAGATCGTGCGCCCATTTGCACATTTTATTGAAATTATGTTGGAGCAATTTTTGCGCTTCACAAAGGTTTTTATGCGCCACTAGTAAGCAAGTATCATCAGCAAACTGGAATACTGACCCGAAATCTATTACTTTGCTCATATCGTTTACGTAAAGGAGATATTCAGTACTGCCGATGATCGAACCCTGTACTGTGCCATTTGTAGTCGGATGCTTTGCGCTAAAGTGTCCGTCGACTTTGACGGTTGTATATCTATTACTATGATAGTTAATAAGTAGCTTTAAAAGGTGACCCTGTACTCCATTTTGTGACAGTTTTTGAAAAAGTGTTTGATAATTAAGCATATCAAACAAACATTTAAGCGTTCGTTAATATGTCGTTAACATCACTTGTCGATCGACTCGTCTTATGTCAATTTCATACAATTTGATCGGCGATTCTATAAAGAAACCATGAAGAAATGATCTTGGCTCACCCCGAAATGGAACTACCTGGCTCTGCAAATGTGTGGAGTATATGTTTAAGAAGAGCAGCATTGTCAGTCCCAACTCCCGGTCGTTTACCTAGTGATCTCATCGCCCCAGAAAAGTTTAAACCAATTACGTTTTCTCGGCCGAAAACTAGACGGCCTACTTTACTTCGGCCATAAATCGGCCGTTACTTTTGTCTGAACTGCCAGAAATCAATTAGGCCTCGCGAAATGTGTGAAGCTGTGACTAACGTCTAACACTGTATGTATAGTGTATACTTCCATACTAGTCCATACTAATATTATAAGCGCGAAAGTGTGTCTATCTGACTGTCTCTTTGTTGACAGTTGAATAGATAAACTTCTGTCAAAAGCCTCAGAAATCAGAAGCCAAGTCCTTCTGTAAAAACAATTACGATTATTATGTAAGTCATGCGACCCTCAGTCCTGACTCAGGGCGGAGAGTCGCAACTCGCACGAATCCTGGCGTATTTTGGCAAATTCTAGGCCCAATAAATGACGATAGACAACAGTTTTGGCTGGACGTAACAAAAAAAACTAAAATATTTTTTGAACGCGCCTAACTCACTTTATTAGAGTAATGAACCTAATAAATGAGGACTGACAGATTCCGATATTAAATTAATTGGTTCACGTCACGACCGAGGCACTAAGGAACATGTGCAAAAAATGTTTGACACATATTGTGACCAGTTTTCCTTGTTAATATTGCTTTATCTGTAGCCTTTGTGTTATTCCAATGATTAGTTTGAACAAGGGCTTGAATTTTGTGTCGAGTTCGTTCAATGTTTTCGTAGTTTAAAACGGACAAAGCTCACCATACATTTCCACTATTGTAGCTCTTTAAATACAGCCGGAACCATATTGGAATCAGCTACCAAATATATATAATTTCAACGTTTACACTTTGGTATACTTGCTAACTACTCGCAGAGGTAGGTAGACAGAAACCACAAAGCTAATTTAGGCACATATATTAGAACTAATAAACATAATGGGATCCCCATTATGTTGGTCCATGACGTATAACCATGATTAGTTCATGATCGCCTATATATTTTGTCCATCATGTTCCATACTCCATCGTGGAGACGGCTCATAGTAATGTATATATTAATTTATATGAAATAACATTACGTTATCGGCACGCAATGAAATTGCAAGTTATTGAAAGTGCTTCGCAATAGGCCGGATAGGTCGGGCACACGCCGTTTTATATGACCATCCATTCATCTATAATAAATAATAATATTTAAATTCTAAAATGTACATCTGTCTGTTACCGCTTCAATCTTATGTTGCTGAAATCGTTTGTAGAGTACCTATACTGTATAAAGATTTTCGTGTCCGGATAAAGAACATAGATGTATTCCATACCTATGTTCTTAACGAACTTAAGGCGGGCATAAACCCCAATTTGTTATTCCGTGACTCCCGGTTTACCTAGTTCCAATATAATAACGAAATGTAAAAAATATGAGATATAAAGCACAATATTGAAAAGTCTTTAAACCATAAACATTTTTATAAAACGTAATACTTTGGCTGTAATTAATTTACAAACTCACCTCCGACAAAATCTAATTCATCGAAATATAAGTATAAACTAGGATTTATACATTTTATTTGAATAAATTGTTAGTAAATCTATATTAAAATATCCTTAACCGAACAATTTCATTTCTTAATATTTATTTCCAAGGATATTTTAAAAAAACATGAAAAATAGAGAAGATCCGCCCTTAGTAACTACAGTTTTATGCTAAGCTAAAATGAATCTTATTGCGATGCGTATACGCTTGGTCTTTGGTTGTGTGCAAGATTATCGTTTAAGATTGAGATTGATCCCTGCCTTAAGCGCGAAGAAGTTTTTAATAAAATAATTGTAGCAATTACAGGACCTTAAACATTATCTTATTTAGGCATTAGTTTGTATTTTACTGTTATTTATTTTGTAATAACTGGCAAACTTAGATTAGAAGTCCACGAATGCAATAATTTCGAAATGATGTAGTCGAAACTCCTTATCATAGCCACCGCAGCGGTAGGCATAAAAAATCCATTTGCTATTTGGGCAATCGTTTTTTGTAGATACAAGTCCGAGGAAGGTCAGTTTTTAATGATACAAGATGTCGCACGCAACTTTGTTCGAGCATATTTTTTATGGAAACCGTACATTATATTCCTCGATAAAACTGTCCTATGTGTATTTTCGGGACCTTTTCTGCTTGGGAATACGGTTCGTCGGTTTGAATGGGACAAGGTAACAGACAGATACAGAACAGGCAAACATAATTTCGTATAATTATAGATCGTAATGGATTATTATAATTATCGATCCGAAAAAGTTGAAAATGTAATAGTTTATTATGAGGTTTCTTTCGTACGTATGTTTCAAATTTTTATCGCAACTCTCTTTACTCATTAATTCCTTGGTCAAGATCAATTCATACCTAAACGCATTAAAATAATTTATTATTGGTAACCAGTTCATTTCATTCATACTAAACAGAGGTTACACTGAAAACCATTTTTTGAAGTAGGTTAAAAATGAATGGTTTAGGTATAAACAGAGTTTTTTCTTCGAAACTAAAATCACTGCTACTAATAGCTACTCATAAAATGTAATACTGTATTCTACTTATATGGTTTTATGAGTCTTGTACATTTAAGACAGGCATTAAGAATGTTTAAGTAAATTGTGGGTGTTCCTAATAAAAACTACATGCTATAAAATTCGTGTTTATCTATTATTCAGTGGTTTTAGCCATATAATAGTTGTGACTTCCGAAGCTAATGAAAAGCCAGAATGTCCTTTTATGTTCCTTTATTTACGAACATATTTTTAGAAATGTATGTTTCTAAGTATTTGTTTGTGATAAACAATGATAACAAGTGTAAACTAAAATTTTGAACTGCTCTAGCGCCAACTTGTTTGATGAGTACATAAGGAAGGAATCTCTGTAAGAAGGTAAATTATAGGATCTTTACAATAATAACTGAAGAGTTACATGCTGCTGATTCATATTTAAAGTACCTACGAGGAAAGTGGCACGTAACTTTTGTTCAATATTTGAAAAGCAGAACTGTGAAAGCCTACCTTAGGTACAAGTTACGCTATGAGGTTGTAATGCTTTATCATTGAAAGTGCCGGCCTAATGAATAGTTATACTTATAACAAATAAACATACTCGAAACGTCGCTACCACGAAATTGATGGGCGTACCAAAAGTCAGTAAGTCAGATTCATCAAAGAGTCAAACAGCAATAAGTCGTTTCTAATGGAAGCGCAACAAAACTATAGCTTTATATGTAAAATTATATATTTTGATACTGATTAGGGTGGGATTTATAATAGGCACTTATAGATTCAGCCACTGCCGCTGCTCCTGGCGCTGCAGCTGCCGGCAATATTGCCCTGAAAACTCTACTAAATAAAAATATCCAAATTCCAAAGCCGAACATACGAGTATGAATCTCCTTTTTGGAAGTCGGGTAAATATAATTCTGCGGCAGTAACGACGCGAGTCGCGAGTGAGCGTTTAGGCTGCGTTTCCACTTTCCACTGAAGCAGAGCGGAGCTTAGCGGTGCCAATTTGATCTATCACCATACTCGGAATCTTCGCTGTCATTCTGGAATAGCACGACTGGTCAATTCGGGCACAATTAATGGACACTACGCGTCTACGGCGCGTGCGGGAGGCGCCACCTCGCGCACACCCCCGCTCTAACTACCGCCGCGAAGTGACCGTTCTGCAACTATTTAAGTGGGATAATATTTATGTTATTGTTTATATTAATATGTTATTTATAAAAAGTTAACACCCTATTTTTTTGATTAAATGGACTCTCCTAATGATACCTAAGCCCTAAAAAATTTGGCCGGTAGGTTTAATTGCACCCTGTATTTACATTCTCGCGCTGGGCAGTCCCTTCTCACTCTCCTACTCGACATGGCTGAATCTAAATAGCACACTTTGTAGCGCGTGCTACGGGCTTACATTTTAGAGCTCACACCAATCGGCCCGCTGTTTACGTCTCAGTAACGTCAAACATTTTTCATACGCAGTAAGAACAGCACTTTATGCGCATTTCGTGGTACCTGCGTGTTCAGGAATTAACATTTTGATTTTTTTTTAATTTTAAAGTTTAATTCCGAGCAAATGCTACGGGCCCCACGCTAGCTGAATACGCCACTGACACTGTATAACCATAGTTTTAAAGAGTTCAATAATAGCATGATAAGTGGTTTGTATTTATAGACTTCCGTTTCCATCAGTAAAGGACTGGATTATTGACTGGTGTATAAACACGTCGTTGAACGAAATGTGGAATACATTTCATGTACTCAGCAACGGATGTATGATTTTCTTGAACCGAAGTATCTTAATATATTATACTTACACTGATAAAATATTGTGGCTGAAAGCAGAAGCAACTCCGCCATCTTGTAAGGTGCGGGGTGCCACACACCCTACCCTGTAGATAGGGTTGCCAGACGTCCTTTAAAACGTCCTCTTTTTCAGACCCAATATTTGATCTTGTCCTGTAAGGCTGATTTACATTGATACAGTAGCTGGCGCCAGCATCACTGGATCCCGTCGCTGCACTGGCACTGGCACTTGATCGCATCGTTTACACGCGTCCAGTGGTCAATTCTACTTTTTTGTGGTGACTACACGTTTGCATTCTCAAAAAATGAGTGTTTCACAAAAATGAAGGAGATTGAAAACATTGTCTAAAAATCTTTGTGCGTTATTACTAGACGAGCTGACAAATATGATTAGAATATGGCTACTTTTTAGATAACGTTTTCGATATGTTGATTATTGAATAAACAAAACGCGTGGTAACTGTATGATTAAACGCCAGCGACTGGCGTTCACTGGCACGTAGTGTTTATACAGATCCAGTGCTACTGGCACGGGATGCGCGGCGTGCGGGGGGCGTTCACTGGATCGAAAAATAGGCAGCCGGTCTATTTCGATCCAGTGCTGGATACTGGATGCTGGACTGGATTGAAACATGTTTACATTGATACAGTGCTGATCCAGCGACGGAATCCAGTGATACTGGTGCCAGCTACTGTATCAATGTAAATCAGCCTATAATTTAAAATGTTCAATAGAGGACAATACTTTGTCCTTTATATCTAGTATCTACTAAAAATTATACAATTCGTGTTTTCTATCTCAGTTTCCAAAGCTCAAGCTGAAAGGATTTTTTCTTTGTGTATTACGTGGGCAAAGAACCGAAATAAGTTAGATATAAAGTCTGTAAAAGCAGAACTACAAATAAATGCCATGTAAACAATGTTATCATTTCATTATAGAAAACGAAGAAGCTCTTAAAGCCGCATATATAATAGCATTTCATTGCAAAAAATGTCCTTTATCTACAGCTCATAATATCCTTTATTTCGTCCTACCCAATCCTCTAAAAATTAAACTTGGAGCTCCAGGTAGGGTTGCCAGCTGGCAACCCTACCTGTAGAGGCCTACTTGGCCATAAGTTGGCCCAATGCGCTGGTTCAATGCGTGGACCATATGTGCACAAAGGGCTTTTGATACGTGCCTCCGTGAAAATGCCATCTAGGTTGCATAAGATCAAGTTGTTAGTCAATTTTTTAAAGCTTAAAAGTCTTTAAAGCTTAAAAGCTTGTGACTAGCTTGTGACAATATAATGCAACATGTCTTTAAAAGCACAATACTCGTCTGTTGGATTGCTGTCGAAACATAATCGAGCTGCTAGTTATGTACATACATAAGGCTTCGTCCATATTTGTATCATTGCGCGATCAGATCTCCGATCAGATTTCCGTCGCGTATCATCGAAGCGTATCAAAATGATACGCGTATCATGATACGCCCCGATCGCTATTAACCGCGTATCTGATACGTGTCGTATCAAATACCCGCATGATCGGCAGAATGATCTAATAGGCGTCCACACTATGATACGCATACTTGATACGGCGCGATGATCGCGACGGCGAGCCTGTAGACGAGTGTAGACAAGTCGGAGATCTGTGCCTGTAGACAAGTGGCAAAGCTCTGACGCTAACGCTAACGCTAGCGCTACAAAATGTATGCGATTTTACATAAGTCATCGCTTCGCTAGCGAATACTAATGTCAAAATTAGCGTTTTGCCACTTGTCTAAGGGGGCAGATCGCGCAAATGATACAAATGTGGACGAGCCTTAATATAGTAATAAAAATTTAATAAACTATAATATATTCCCTAAGGCATTGATTACACCTACAGAGTAGAGACAGTGCTGTAGTAGTAGTGAGACAGTGCCCTCAGACAGTGGGACAACGTGTAGAGTAGTCCCTAAGACCTTCATATTAGAGTGGACTGTCTCAACAGTGCTCTTGGCCAATCAAATTGTTTGTTTGCACTGTCTCACCTGACTCTACTCGGTAGGTGTAACAAGGTCTTACTAGAAACGCATAGTGGCAAGGAGCCATCTCATTTGCCTCAATAAAATTTTCAGTGTTTACTCGAGTTGAGTGTTTACGCGCCGAGCACGCAGCGCGCGTAATGCGTAAAGTGGAAACGCGTAACCACTGAACATAAATACGTGTGAATTATTTTAAAATAACCTTTGTAATTGTAGTTCTAAATTGAGCGTTAAAGAGATTTACTTTGTTAATGCCGTAATATTTACCCATTGTCTAGTCGCGACTACGTGTTAAAACTATGTCTAGTTGCGCAGGAGTCGACACGTCAGACGATGCAGAAAACTATGCATAATGCAGTTTTGATTACAGATAGTCTAGAATCTAGATGTTCCCCCAAATTCGTTTCAAAAATTAGCATATTGCGGAGTACAGTCCCATTTCCACGACAAAATCTATTATATTATGCTATGTATATATGCTATATATCACATCCCAAGTATTTCCATACACCTTTTCGTCTCTTTAACGACTTTTACTTACATATAAAAGTAAAGTTAAATTCGAAAAGAGATATGTCACTTATCTGATTTAGTGTACCTACTGTACTTTAGTGTACCTGTACTTAGGCTTTAAAGCACTTTTTATTGTAACCATTAAAAATTCCTTATCTAACGCCTAACACGGTGGTAAGAACACCCACCGCCCACGAACACTAGCAACATCTTAATAATACACTTGAATCTTGATAATCGTAATGTAATAGACTATACAGAGAATAATACAAGTTAATCATGTAATAGTCCATACAGAGGGGAGAATTAATGTTGCCATATTACAATCTCGCAGATAGCGGGTCAGAGGCCGGGTGCTGGCAACACTGTGGGGAAACAAATATCTCACTAATAAACTATTATGCAATACAATCGCCATTTGCCGCTAATATATACTTATATATCATATTATATTATACTTCACTTCCTGAAGGAGAACTTATACAGGGTGTGACAAAAGTAAGTGATAATACATTATAATATAACTTTAGGGTTTGTACTTTATACTTACTGAGTATGAGCATTTTTTTGTTATTTGTGGGGGCATTGCTCAAGCGCCCCAGCGCGGCAGCGTCATGAGTTTGCCCCAGTTTGTTGCCAAAGTTTAAAAAAGTTACTCTTTCAGCGCTGCTACTTTCACAGTAAACTCAAACAGGGGACTCAAACACACCCTAAAAATATAATCACTTAGTTTTGTTACACCTTGTATAGTTCTACAAATACGTTTGACGTGGTGGAAATTAGTACATTACATACATATGCACTATTACAAGTTACAACTGAGACTCAAAAACGTATCATGTTTCCATGCAAGTTGATCTGATTTCTTAGGAAAGCGGTGGTATAACACCTGGAAGTTTAAAAAAATAGTCAAAAAAGATGACTGTTCTGCTGTGCAAGGAGTTGTAGGTACTTAGGTAGATTTCAGACTCCGAGTCTGAAATCTACCTAAGTATAAATACCAGGCATGGGATCTTCGAAAGATAATGATAATACAAGTTACAACTCGCAATCAAAACCGACATGGGAAAATGCAATTAGCAACACTAATTAGCCAGAGGTCAAGTTCGTGGAAGCGGTGTGGTTTACTGAAAGACCTCTGTGTACTTCGGCGAAGTGCACGTTGTATGTTATGTACACCGTTACAGTGTGATACAGTAACGTTAATGATATAACATCATTAATCAAATAACAAATTCATCATTCAAACGAGACAATATTGTACATAAGTACCGTAATATGTCAACGCTTTTTTGGGAGAAAAAACTATTTAGCTACTCCCGTCTTCCCTACATAATATTTGCAGCCGGAATCCCAGATCCACAAACAAAGACCAAAATATTGAATACCAGAATGGTCCAGGCCTACCCCAGGATTATAGGCTTGAAAAACTCGATTTCAGTGCTCGCCTTATCACGAAGGCTAGGTAGTAGATAAATTAGTAGGTAGCCCCAACCCATGCGGAGTACCCCACTGCATTCGAATCAAACAAAAAAGAGTCAACTTATTCTATTCCAAAACTCTACCAACCCAAGGGATTATTATGGTGCAAGCACTATAAAAAGCTGAATTGACATTTGACGCTATAATGATGTAACCTTGGCCTTGAAAAAACCTTGAGGATCTTTAAGTAATTTCGTTGATATCATTTCAGTCATCATCGTTGAAAACAATTTTACATAAATGGGCACAAAATATCTTCCAAGCTCTTTATTAATTATGAAAGTATTTAGGACGAGACATTTCAGTTATTCGCCCGTACAAGTAATTATAATAACAATTTTCTTAATGTCAAAACTCAAAGGTATTTTGTAATTACCCCGGCCCTGTTAGTAAGAGAGGCACGGCTTATGTAACTCTAAAGTGACTATTGCATGTCGCATCAAACTAGTTATCCAACTTTTTTTAACCCTTAATTTGAGCAGACAACCGTGTTTATACAGAAATTAGGAAAATATTTATTCAAGAACAACGTTCCTGATTGCTGAATTAAAATAACTACGAGCAATAAGCTTTAATTACTTAAAACATGTATAATTACAGTCATGATCGCTTTTCTGGTTAGGGATTAGGAAAATAATTAGGTATGTTATTAATAGTTTAATAAATAATAATAATAAATAAACTTTTATTGACTCTTATCAAATACAAATTTAGAAAGGAACACAAATATTATCATAGCACCAAGGTTTACAAATTAAAGTGCGCAACCCCTACACTAAGAATACTTGTGTTGTAGGGGATGACTAAAATTCTTAATGGTCCATACTACGGTACATACAAAAGAATATAAACATAGAGAAAAGACAAATAGAATTCAGTAATTGTACTTATAAATTGTTAACTAAGATGTGTCTTTGTGTGTGTGGTGTGTGTGTGTGTGTGTGTGTGTGTGTGTGTGTGTGTGTGTGTGTGTTTGCGTGCATGTTTTATTTTATTATTTCTAGTTGCTTTTCAGTTTCCTGATAACTTAGATTACTAAGCCAGCAGGTGATTGCTAACTTGGTGTCTCTCTTATTTAAGGTGGTAAGATTATCAATTTTCTTATTAGCGCGGTTGTACAATTGTGAGCCAAGAAACGGTTGATGTCGTTGTGCAGTTGTGGTTTGGATTTTAGGTATCGCAAATACTTTACATTTTTTTCTTTTCTTTCTTTCTTTTTCTTCTTTTTTGGCAACTTGACACAAAGGATGTGTATGTTGTGCCACAGACAAGGTAAAAAGGTAAGGAATATGGCGGGAAAACCATATTCCTCCTATTATAATTTTCATCATCGTTTTCATGTATCGTCAGGTCTAAAGTCTAGTCAAAGTCTAAGTAAAAGTCAATACAGTCAAGGAGTCAAGTCGGTCGATTCAGTAAAGTGGTAGACGCTTTACTGAAACTTTCGATGGAGTTTCGGAGGGAACACAAAATAGCACATTTCTGGATATTACATCACTTTCCTACACTTGTGCATGAACACGAATATCTAATGGTTAATATTCTACCAATATTACACATTAAAAACCCAGCTAACACAATTTTTAGGAAAATAATACAAAAACACAGCAGCACTCTTTCACATGCCCGCCAAAACTCATTTTTTTCTTTTACTGCTGTTATTTGTAGAATCCAGTTCTTCTTCTTCTTCTTTTTATTATGGCGGCCTCAGTGAGTTGCCAATGTCAGAGTGATTTTGGGGAGACTTTGCTCTATGTTGCAGGTCTGGTGAAGGAACAAGGTACAGTATACGGCCATTCTATGAAGCCAATAAAAAAAAAAAAACAAAATTCATCATTCGGTGGTTTTATTGAGGTAGGATGATAAATCTAAAAATACTTTTAGAGATCGTAAATCACAATATGACCATTTATGGCACTTTTGAACTTTTTGCCTGTCGACAGGCGTGATGCCATTGTCGACAGAAAAGACAATATTACAAAAATAACGAAAATGAACACAATATTTTATATAAAAAAAGGATTAACATTAGAAAAAATGCCTTCTCACTTTCTAGAACATAATCAACATGAAAATAGCCAACGGTTACACAATAAAAAACGTAATAACTATGTCTACAGATGTGACTTCGCCTCTGTAGACATTATATAATAGCAATTAAAAAAATATGTAATAAGAAATAAATCAGTCAAGTAGGATAATCAATCATTTAGAAAATATCTTAATTATAAATATAGTTTATTCTTTAATCGTCTTTATCTCTCTTGATGCTTTTATCTTTTGGTATCTTTTCCTTTTTTCTGCGCATTTCCTCTAATTCAGCTTCCGACATTTTCTGTCTTTTTTTGTATATATCTCCTTTTCTGTTCTTTACGATGCTCCTTTTTTCTTCTTCAGTTAATTTTTTTATTCCTCGCCATTCTTGTAACTAACATCGATCTCCTGGAAAAAAGTGCTGTAGACAGATGTCATTTCTGTAGACCAATATTGCTTTGCATATTTTTCGCACATAATCATATTAAGTATTAATAATGCTTCAAGTACACGATAAATATACAAACATATTAATAAGGGTTTAGTTAAAAATAAAATTGTGATCACAATAATTAAGAAAAAACAAAACATCATCACATCATATGTCACTTCTGTATACATATTTTTATTTTGTACTTAACTAAGCTAAAAAATGCATATTGAGCTAAAAAATAAATTATTTACACAGCAAAGATTTATGAAAATGAATTTGAATCTTCATTAAATAGATAAGGTATATAATAAGATATATATTTCTTAAAAGCTTCACATCTGTAGGCATTCATCACATCTGTAGACAACCTTTTCTACAGAAGTGAGTTCGATAGATGTGATGTACAAATACTTTAGTCCATGCCGAAGCGAATATTCGAGGTTATAAGCCGCGTCCTCAATCACGTTCTGTCGTTTTACATCTAATTAACAAGACTAAATGAAAATTATAATTTAGGATTAAGGACTTACTGTTTATTGGCCACTTCAGAAGTGACGCAGCAACTTTTACACTTCGTAGAATCACTCAATCTTATTAAAAAACTGGGTAATTAACTTTTCTCTGCCAGCGAAAACGGTTACACAATGACAACTACTGTTCCAGTGTTGCTAGCAACACAAAACAGTGTTCTTGTTGAAAATATTTATAAAAATATCAGTATTTTTATGTTTGTCTACCGGTGTAATTAGTTTTTTACGAACACTGTAGAATATTTTGTAACTCGCAATAATGAAATTCGTTTTTCTTTGAAATTACATGAAAATTTACTTTATTATATTTGTAATAAGACAGATTCATATTATATACTTCAAACATAGGAGAGTATTTTTAAAAGATATCAGGATCTGGCAGCCTATGCCGCGAACAGTCGACAGGACGTGATTTGGTCTACAGGAAAAGCGCAAAATTTTAATAAATAAGAGAGATTGGATATTAGTTGAATCATGTGGTGATAGGAAACTGAAAATAAAGCAAAATACACACTAATATTAAAATGTAACTATGTTTAAAAAGGAGATAAATAAAGCGAACAGGATTTTGGCCACTTCGTAGAATGGCCGTATAATGTTTAAAATTTAAATTCTGTTGAATGTACCTAAAACAAACCACTGGTAAGGCGATGTTGTGCTAATATATGCTGTTTTTAATGTAGAGTGGCCGAACTGATAATACGTTGGCGTCTTTATAAAGTGCATCGGTTGGAAAGCGATAGGGTTTGGATGTGGTTACTTTGATAACTGCTCTTTGTGTTCTTTCAATCAACTTAATGTGAGTTTTGCAGGCGCCTCCCCAAACAGTATTACAGTAGGTAAGGATAGACTCACGTAGACCTTTATTATAAGCTTTTTATCGGCAATACTACGTAATTGTCTGAAATTAAATATGAGTTTACGTATTCTACTACTAATCGTCATAATATTAAATATTACTGAAAAGTGAAAACTATAACCTATATTACCCATTTACCTATGTAGAGCAGCTTTTATGTTTAAATGATTGTGACTACATATTAATGTGATTACTACAATTACTTTGCTTCAGTATAATGTACAGCTTTGTGGATTCAAGATGTTACTTAGTTTTTGTTATTTTATGAATGTTTTGAAATCACAAACTGTGATTCGACTGATTAGATACCTTTTGGTTTGACTGATGAAACAGTACCCAACAGTTCTTTGGTTAAAAAAACTTATATAGAAGTCAGTCTTAAATACAAAGCACTTTAGTTAATAATTTTTCAACGTTCATAATATATTTCCCACTGTGATAAGCTCGACCGTTTAATTCACTATGTCGATCTTAATATACAAATGACATAGTTAGCATATGGTTCAGAAGGGCATGGTTTATACCCAGTTAAATGTAACTAAAACCAAGGCCGACGATTTTATTTGTATGTAATATATTTGTGTATCCTGTCCTTACTCATATGAACTCTGGACCACGGCCGCTGGAGATTAATAGAATGAGTTCATATCAAATCCCACTATCGTGAATCCTCTACAAGTTAGCCAATGATGGACTAATAGCGATTACGTGTAGAGGGGCATGTTCGCATATGATTGCCCATAGCGTCGATTTTACTTGGTATAAACAGCTTCACAATCATGACTTTTCAATATGGCCCACTGCCCAGTAAGGATGGGGAAATCCATACTTAATATTATAAATGCGAAAGTGTGTCTGTCTGTCTGTCTCTCTGTTACCTCTTTACGCCCAAACCGCTGAACCGATTTTGCTGAAATTTGGCATGGAGATACTTTGAGTCCCGGAAAAGTACATAGGATACTTTTTATCCCGGAAAAATTGACGGTTCCCGCGTGATAAACGGATTTTGGCGCAATGGAGTTGCGGGCGTCATCTAGTGGATTACAAATTATTAATTTATAAAAATAAAAAACTTGTTTTTTCGATACGTATATTTTTCCACATAACCAAGTAGGTACTAAAGTTTAGGAACTCTTTGTGGACGAATCCAACTCGCACCTGGCAGTTTTGTTGTATTTATAAGTGAAATGATTCACGTTTTGATAGAGCTTTTATCGATGGACCTTCTTTGGTATGTCCTTCCGACTTCCGTTGTATTGAATAAAGAGTACCTAACCCCCATCGTACAGTCGGAAACAAAAACGTTAGCGAAGTTATTAAATTAGGTACCTAATGCATACAAATCTTGGAAAATAAAATTGATAATGCCACTCTTGACGTATAGAAACGTTACATCAAGATAAAAGTTAAAAAATGACATGACGACAATCGTAAACGTGTAGTTATTGCAAATTTGTTAAATCACTTTAATTTATAACTGTTAAAATTATTATCGAGTTTACTTTGTATCCAGTTCCTGAAATAATTGATGTCTTGTCTTTGAATGGCGCCGTACAAAAATCTCGCGGCAAGCCCAAAGTGATTTGTTCAACGTATTTCACTTAATTAAAAATGATGTCAGCAACAATTGATTGCTATATTCCTCGTAGAACCCTTTTGTTTGTAATCCGTTTCATCACGGGGCGCCTAAAAATAACCAACCTGTCATCACCAGGCTCTGGAAGTCCTTCGTATGATGTCATGGCTGTCATGAAAACTGTAACTGTAGACCAGACACATTTTAAGATCGGTCGACAAAATGGGAAGGGGAGGTTTTATTTGATGAGGCGAGGAGTGTGCGTGCGTATAGACGGTATATACCAATAGTGGTACACTAGATGACGCCCGCAAATTCGTTGCGCCAAAATTCGTTTATGGCGCGGGAACGGTACATTTTTTCGGGATAAAAAGTATCCTATGTCCTTTCCCGGGACTCAAAGTATCTCCATGCCAAACTTCAGCGAAATCGGTTCAGCGGTTTAAGGTGACAGACAGACAGACAGACAGACAGACTGACGGACAGACAGACAGACACACTTTCGCATTTATAATATTAGTATGGAAGCATGGATTGGTGACATGGTAAGACGTTATGAATAGCTTCTGTTCCTTATTGTACCAATACGCCAAGCCTAATCCATTCGACCGACACATCTTAAAATTGTGCGCGACATAAATATGATTTATTTTGTTCAATTTATGCCGAACGACCAGCAAGTACTTAATAAACTAATCTACTTATTATTTAAACTATACTGACCGCTTCGAGAATATTAAAAGGCTTCTAGATTAAAATTTATAGCTTGGGAACTGTTTAAAATGAGTCAGCTACCTACGAGTCCGTTGCCAACGAGGTCTAAAGTGGTACAACTAGACACCCACTGTTGGACGCGATTGTACCGCGAAGATATCTCGATACGTCAATCATCCATTGTCGTTAATTATGTGACTGACATTCGAACATGCAGATCCGATCAATGTGTAAACGCCTTAAGGCGTGCATATACTTTCGGTTGTAGGACAACTTAGAAACTTGTGAGCAAAGATAAAATGTATTTCAGCCTAATACATAAACGTATTTTGTTAAATATTGCCTGCAACTTCGCTTCGACATTTCCTTTTCCTTTCAAATGTCTTTATACCAAATTTTAAAGCTCCGAGAAAAGCTCGATCTTCACAGTTCCTAAAACTTTAAAGACACAACGTTTACCATAAAGCGTCTCACAGATAGACGCGGCTTGGCCGCGTGGCCGCGTGTGTCTGTGTCGTTCCTAGAACTCTCAAGTCATCCAACTGACCGCCACCACCACCGCCACCGCAGCCCGCGACTGTCTGGGAGACGCTTTATTGACTTTGATTGACCACCACCGCCACCGCAGGCCGCGTCTGTCTGGGAGACGCTTTATTGACTTTGACTGACCACCACCGCCACCGCAGGCCGCGTCTGTCTGGGAGACGCTTTATTGACTTTGACTGACCACCACCGCCACCGCAGGCCGCGTCTGTCTGGGAGACGCTTTATTGACTTTGACTGACCACCACCGCCACCGCAGGCCGCGACTGTCTGGGAGACGCTTTATTGACTTTGACTGACCACCACCGCCACCGCAGGCCGCGACTGTCTGGGAGACGCTTTATTGACTTTGACTGACCACCACCGCCACCGCAGGCCGCGTCTGTCTGGGAGACGCTTTATTGACTTTGACTGACCACCACCGCCACCGCAGGCCGCGTCTGTCTGGGAGACGCTTTATTGACTTTGACTGACCACCACCGCCACCGCAGGCCGCGACTGTCTGGGAGACGCTTTATTGACTTTGACTGACCACCACCGCCACCGCAGGCCGCGTCTGTCTGGGAGACGCTTTATTGACTTTGACTGACCACCACCGCCACCGCAGGCCGCGTCTGTCTGGGAGACGCTTTATTGACTTTGACTGACCACCACCGCCACCGCAGGCCGCGTCTGTCTGGGAGACGCTTTATTGACTTTGACTGACCACCACCGCCACCGCAGGCCGCGTCTGTCTGGGAGACGCTTTATTGACTTTGACTGACCACCACCGCCACCGCAGGCCGCGACTGTCTGGGAGACGCTTTATTGACTTTGACTGACCACCACCGCCACCGCAGGCCGCGTCTGTCTGGGAGACGCTTTATTGACTTTGACTGACCACCACCGCCACCGCAGGCCGCGTCTGTCTGGGAGACGCTTTATTGACTTTGACTGACCACCACCGCCACCGCAGGCCGCGACTGTCTGGGAGACGCTTTATTGACTTTGACTGACCACCACCGCCACCGCAGGCCGCGTCTGTCTGGGAGACGCTTTATTGACTTTGACTGACCACCACCGCCACCGTAGGCCGCGTCTGTCTGGGAGACGCTTTATTGACTTTGACTGACCACCACCGCCACCGCAGGCCGCGTCTGTCTGGGAGACGCTTTATTGACTTTGACTGACCACCACCGCCACCGCAGGCCGCGTCTGTCTGGGAGACGCTTTATTGACTTTGACTGACCACCACCGCCACCGCAGGCCGCGTCTGTCTGGGAGACGCTTTATTGACTTTGACTGACCACCACCGCCACCGCAGGCTTCGTCTGTCTGGGAGACGCTTTACTTGAGTGAAGATTCCCTATGCAATATTATAGTGGACTGGAACAAAATGTATAAATAGGTAATTGTAAGTAATCGAGCGTGTAATACGCTGGGCGTGGGCTGGGAGCAGGAGCTTCATACTCCGATGAACCGCTCATATCACATTGTGCGCGTAGGGTTGACAACTTATATTAATGAACCAAAATTATTTGGTTGATATTTATAAATACAAAGAAATGGTTATAGACGACTAGCTCCATCTGGACACGCGACAGCGTATCAAGCCAAATTCAAGTAAATTGGTGTTTCAAATAGCAAGTTATCTAAATTCTAAATATAATATTATACGAGTACAACTCAAAGGTGACTGACTGACATAGTGATCTATCGACGCACAGCCCAAACCACTGGACGGATCGGGCTAAAATTTGGCATGCAGGTAGATGTTATGACGTAGGCATCCGCTAAGAAAGGATTTTGATAAATTCCACCCCTATGGGGATAAAATAATTAAATAATAATTATTGTATACAATAATATTTCTTAACGCGAGCGAAGCCACGGGCAAAAGCTAGTTAAGTATTAATTGTTATATCTGCTTTTTGTAGTGTATTTTTGAAGAAACAAAAATTTTGAAAAACTCCGAAATTTTAATGTACCATCAAGGAAATTGATTCCTAGGCAATGCTACAAAGTTGACATAAGCCGACCACATAACGTAGGTACCTACGTCATGTGGTCGGCTTATGTCAACTCAATGTTAGATCCTGTTATCGGTCGGCTAGGTTTGACGTAACGCGACCAAATAACTTAGGTCCGCCATCTGCATAGGAATCAACATCTCTGATAGTACATATTTTACATGATATTTAACACTTTATTTTATAAAAGACTAACTGTCCCGGTGAACTTCGTGTCACTTTAAAACCTTCCCAGGACTTCTACGAATATTTTAAGACTAAAATCAGCCCAATCCGTTCAGCCGTTTTCGAGTTTTAGCGCGACTAACACATTTTAAAATCCATTTATATATATATAGATAAAATAAATTACAAAAAGATACATACAGCCGAACGTATTACCTCCTTTTTGGAAGTCGGTCAAAAACTACCTGACTGCAATAATATTTATTAAATAATTTAAGAATTAGTATCTGAAAACAACTACATAATATTATTATGTAATGGATAATACTTATTATGTACTAAGGTTGATACCTTAGTACATAATAAGTAAGGGCTGATGCCCTAGTGAATATGTATGGAATACCGACCAAGTTTACACAGAGGCTATCAGAGAAGGAACAACCACAGTAAAGGAAGGTCCATGGACAGTCGGACATTATATAACAGCTTATCATTATTATTCATACATCCATATAAGAATTACTAATAATTAGTGAGTACTTGTTGTACCAACGAGGAAATTGATTCCTAGGCAGTTGACGGACCTAAGTAATTTGGTCGCGTTAAGTCAAACCCATAGGATTGACACAGCTAACATTGAATTTACATAGGCCGACCACATGACGTAGGTCCGTCAACTGCCAAGGAATCAATTTCCTCGATGGTACAATGATTCTGCTGGAGCAGCCATTCTCAAAGTATGTTCCGCGGATCCCTAGGGCTCCGCAAAACCTTTATAGGGGCTGGCTGAGAATCTCGTAGAGCCTCTACAACGTGGCGAGAAAAAACTTAATGACAATAATACACATATTAGTGTCTAAATTAATTTTTATGCATTTAAATAATGCACAGAACATTTTCTTTGGGTTTCGAAAATATTGCTTTTTAAAAAGGATCCGCCTTAGTGTCTAAACACACTAGGCTGAATTACGCCGGCGTAAATTCCGCCGCAATTGTCAATCGCATACAAATACGCGACGGAATAGTGTGTCGTCTCTCGCGTTCCGCTCGTATTTTGTATGAGTTTGAAACGCGGCGTAAACGCGGCGGAATTTACGCCGGCGTAATTCAGCCGAAGTGTGTTTAGAGCCTTAGCTCCGCCAGCAAAAATTTTGAGAGCCGCTGTAAAACATTAAAAAACTTTACGACTTTATTTTTGTTGTTATTATAAAAGTAAATCAAATAAAAATATTTAATATTAACTTTCTAACCACCTTAAATAGCAGGTTACGTTAAAGTTAAATATTATCGTCTCGAAAAATGTCCGGTTCCCATGCGGAATAAGAATTATTAAAATGCAACGAATTTGCCGCCGCTGCGGAGAAAGTACCATCGAGGAAATTGATTCCCATGCAGTTGATAGACCAACGTTATTTGGTCGAATATGTCAATTCAATGTTAATTGTGATCTGTCGGCTGGGTTTGACGTAACGCAACCAAACTACGTAGGCCCCCGACCTGCATAGGAATCAACGTCTTCTCTGATAGTACATTAAACCAAGTAAAAAACCTTAGTAAAAACTAATGTTTACTTTTAGCAGAATACCATACATGATAGTAATTGTACATACACGCTGAACTAAATTTTGTAACATAAACACAACGGAATGGTGATTTTTTCGCCTTAAACCAGATAACGTTTGTACTATTAATAAATAATGATTGATGACCTAATAATAATTATTATTAATATCAACCTGACACGTCGACGCTGATGGCCCGAGATGTATGAAATTCGGCATTTTTGAGTGTCTGTCTGTCGGTCTGACTGGCGCTGATATTTCATACATTTCGGTGTCTGCGTTGACCGTCAGCGAGCAGTCAGAAAGAAGAGCAGTGAGACTTAACCTTAAACTTGCTACTATGGGCCATGTTTATAGATTTTAGTCTGTACTCTGTACCTCCGTGGAACACGTAGGTGAGTATGGAAAATGTGTCACCAGTCATTCAGTTCTATAATTATTATCTCGGAGGTGTGTGAACGGACGCGCAGGTGAAGGTCACCAGTACCCTACTGTCATAGAGCACTGTGATTTTGTATGGTGAGACAGCAACGTGACAGACAAAAATTGTATAGTACCTGCTGCACGTCAAAAATTTCGTGTAGGAAATTCTGACTTTCTGTTGCATTGCTGTCGCAAGGATAGGTTGTTTCGAGAAGTTGGAAATAAAAATTACATAACGCATCACCCTGTTTTCTGAAAGGGCCCACTCGCGGCAGTCCGCCGTACAGGACTGCAAATGGACCTAGCTCACTGATTGGTTCACACTCGGTATTTCCGGTCATGTGAACCATTTGCAGTCCTGCACGGCGGACTGCCGTGAACGGGCCCTTTTCGCTTATTTCAAATTCTAAATTCAAATAGGTACTTATTTTAAAATTATTCTGAATCGATCGAATGCAAGTAATAGGCATGATGACTATTTTTTTTTCTTATTGGTAATTGAAAGACCCTTAAAAAATAGAAACATCGCTGAAAGAATGACTGATAGCTTAAAAATTCACCAAGATATGACAGTTCAAACATCTCATAAAATAGACCTGCCCGAAACACTCCATACAAAGTGCTACGAAAGACTGACGTCACTTTTTCGTAGTTTGTACGTATCGGGAGAGGACTTTGTTCGGTAGGTATATTAAATATTGCGTTTATGAAAGTGGTTTCATAACAAAAGTTGCTTTTAATTGCATAAGTTATCGAATGGTATACAAATATTAAGAAATTTTTCCTATCCTTGATTATGCTGACTCCTGCTACTTAGATGTTACTGAAGAGTTGCTGACAAAGTTAGAACGTTTGCAGAATCTCTGCATTCGTTTTGTCTTTGGTCTTAAAAAGTATGACCATGTCTCTGCTTTTCGGTCACAGCTAAGGTGGCTTCCGATTCGTCTTCGGCGAAATATCCATATTCTCTCCCTCCTTTATAATATCCTTTATAACCCTTTGTCTCCCTCTTACCTCGTAGAGCGTTTTAACTTTTCACGATCCTTAGATGTCCCTTGTAGACCTAATGTTAGAACAAACCTTTCCCTCCCCTCCCATCGCACCAACTTCTTTTCCTACTCCTTTACTGTTCATGCAGTCAGATTGTGGAATTCCCTACCCCACACCATCCGTGATAGTGCTACTATTACTGTCTTTAAAAGACGCTTGAAGGAGTACTACCTTAATCATGAATCCAGCCATGATTATTAAATATACATATAGTATGTATTTATTTATAGTATTTATTATTTATAGTATAGTATGTATTACATTATTATTTATTATAGTATTTTATTATTATTATTTTAATTTAGTATTTTGTTGTACATATAATAATGTTGTATAACATAATAGGTAATAATTTATAATATATTTCATTTCTGTGCACTGTATCGATGTTTGATGTCGTATCTGATGTTTTGATCAAATTTCTCTTCTTAGGACTGCTGGAAGAAATCTCTTTAGAGATAAGCAGTACCTGTTGTGTCGTCTTTCTTTATAAGTATATTTTGTTAAATGTTTTTGTGTACAATAAATGGTTAAATAAATAAATAAATAAAAAAATTTAATTGAAAAAAAATCGACTTGATTATCCAACTTTGAAGGCGCATAACAAAAAAAATACAAATGCTATCAAGCTGAAATTTTGGGAACACTTATATTTTACCGTGATTTCTTTATTTTATTAACAAAATTCGCTAATATTTGACCTTGTCATTGAAGTGGCCTAGAGGTTTTGATTACCGGTCAGTGAGTGAGTGAGTGAGTGAGTCAGTGCCAAAATTAGCTATTTTTACAGGGAGATATCTCAGGATCTACCGAAGCTATATCTATGAAATTTGGTATACTGCTTAAGTACTAGTATATAATTACGTAGGTATAATTTTATCTTTGTACTCGCAATAGGCATTGAGCTACAGGGGGGTCAAAAGTGAGTCGAAACGGTTCGTGTAAATAGTGCACGGCAAGCGCGCGGCCAGTTGGAACTTGGCCGCGCACGACTACAATGCGTTACAATGCGACTGTACCAATGACCAATTTTTGTGTATATAGCATCAGAAGATATAAAACTAAGATAGCGTTTGAAGTTCTGTCTCGTGGCTTGAATAGGTATCTGGGTTTTGATCCTATATTTATTATTCTAGAATTTAACAATGAGCGATTAGCGCTGTGTAAAGGTGAACGCAGATTTGGCCGCACCGCACGCACCGCAGTCGCCGCATTTCGAATTATTCATATAAAGAATGTTGAAGTTGCGAAGACTGCGGCGCGGGTAGGTATGCGAGCTTGCCTATAACTTCATATAAAGAATTCGAAATGCGGCGACTGCGGTGCGTGCGGTGCGGCCAAATCTGCGTTCACCTTAAGTAATCCTTACGCAAGTGGCTCCGCTCAATTTCAATATTCAAATCATCTGAAATCGAATTTGAACTCAAATCTTTTCTATTCCAAATTCAAAATAGTTGCGTGACGTCATCGGGATAAATTCGGACGAATCCCGCGTCACGAATAATGGAGTACATACAATTAATCCTATAAGGACAGCCGAGGCCGTTGCGCAAAAGGAATTGAACTTGTCCTAATACGGCTTAGAGACTCGAGCAGAAAAAACTTGGTACTGCGACCTGCTGGTCACGGCGAAACATTAACGCCATTAATATGTTGCCAAGTTACAACATTATTTTTAGGTATTGTAAAAAAATTCCAGCCGTTATAAATGATGCAAAACATCTTGAAATAGGCAGGCGCGGTCGCAGCCTGAAATTTGGGGGGGGTCCCTCACTAGTCACTGCTAATGTTATGTATATTTTTTTAACCGACTTCAAAAAAAGGAGGTTATCAATTCGACGCGTATGTATGTAATATTTCCAGAGCTGCCCAGTTTTTGTATATGTTAATCTATGACAGCTTCTGAACAAATGTGCCAAATTTCAAAAGTGTATATATGTATGTATGTATGTATGTATGTATGTATGTATGTATGTATGCATGTATGTATGTATGTATGTATGTTTTTATGTTTGTGCACGCATATTTCCGGAACCACAAGTCCGATTTTAGTGATTCTTTTTTTATTGTACTAGGTATTGTTCAACTTAGGGAATACTGCAAATTTCATCAAAATCGGTTCTGTAGTTTTTGAGATAGGGAATTTTAATTCTTAGTTACGTACAAAAATTTGAAGTCGGTTTTATCTTTTTAAAATACTATTATTTATCTGCGCCCTCGGACGGTTCTGGGTTGACAGTCACAGCTGTGTAAGGGCGGCCGTACTGGTGGTTAGGGGATAGATAGAAATTTCCTTTTATTATTTGGCAAGATTTTGAATTTTTTCTATTTCACCTTAGATTTTGGGAGGGGTCGTGTCCCCTGTGACCCCCCCCCCCCTTCGGACCGCGCCTGGAAATAGGGGCTTAATCCAATATAGCTCTTTAAAGGACGGAATGACAGGGATAACTTGGGGATAACCTAACATGGCTCGTGTGCCACAAATTTATAATATTACATAATTAAGAGTTCACTATTCAGCAAAGGTCTCAGATGAGTCTAAACTCTAACTTAACCGCTAAACTGCAGGTTACTTGAGCTACATAATATTAATATGGCACTATTTTGTTAAACATCCTAAATCCATGTACAAAAGTTTTTATGGCTCGATACTGATCACACTTTGTGAGCATAAACTCTTACCATAGAAAGCTTCAAACCTAGAGACCTCCATTAATAATAATTATTATTAAATAACACGATACATACCTACAGCGGAGTGACATAGACGAATTAATAGGGTCTTTTTATTACCGTCTATTAGATTGTTTTCAATTTCAATTTGTTTGACTGACAATTCAATGAGAAGCTATGATACGCTGCGAGCTGGATCTTGATAAATTTTAGCATTCTCATTTTGTTGTACGATGGAAAATCCAAACGCAATATAAAATACAAATAAAGGAAGAACATTTTTATTCCACAACCTTTTTGATGCTGAAGGTCGAGATTTTTTACTGCGTGTCAGACAGTTTACCGAAAATAAAAGATTATTCGGGACACGGGTAGCGAGAACCATTAACATAATGTATAAACTTCATTAAAAAATATACACGAAGACAATAATGTTTTACATTGTGTTTAAATATTAAAATATTTATCATTGCACAAATATATAATTGATACCACCAGGGGCCAGGGCCCCGCTACCACATGTGCAATGTGTGCAATGCACACGGGCGCCATCCACTAGGGGCGCCAAATCGCCATCTTTAGGGGCGCCAAAACCAAGGACCCAAAAAATTTGCCTAAAGAGGCGCCAAAATCCTTTTTAGTAGTAGTAGCCCTTACACCCTGGGTACCACAGTAACATGGGCTTTTCCATGAAGGTTTTTAAAGGTAAAAAATAAGGTAATTTTGTAAGTGATCAAGAGTCGCCATTTGTAACATATATAATTTGCTTGTTTAAAAAAAAACTAAGTATTTTAAAGAATACGTAATACGTATTATACTCCTCTACAATCTTAACGAAATAGGACGCTGCCGCCCATAGGCGATGGTTAATACTATCTATACAAAAATCCAGAATTGATTCACAAAGTCATTTATGTAAATACTCTGTAATATTATTATGCTTCTGTATTTGTCTATTAATCTCATTCCTACAATATGTACCACTGTGTGATATCATTATGTGTATCCAATACAATAATATTATAATTTATAATAAAGTGTATGTAATCCAATCCATACTAATATTATAAATGCGAAAGTGTGTCTGTCTGTCTTTCCATCTGTCTGTCTGTCCGTCTGTCCGTCTGTCTGTCTGTCTGTCTGTCCGTCTGTCTGTCTGTCCGTCCGTCTGTCTGTCTGTCCGTCTGTCTGTCTGTCCGTCTGTCTATCTGTCCGTCTGTCTGTCTGTCCGTCTGTCTGTCTGTCCGTCTGTCTGTCTGTCCGTCTGTCTGTCTGTCCGTCTGTCTGTCTGTCCGTCTGTCTGTCTGTCCATCTGTCTGTCTGTTACCTCTTCACGCCCAAAGCCCTGAACCGATTTTGCTGAAATTTGGTATGGGGATACTTTGAGTCCCGGGAAAGGACATAGGATACTTTTTATCCCGGAGAAATGTACGGTCCCCGCGCGATAAATAACGCGGGCGTCATCTAGTTAGGAATATGATACGTATGACCGAAGTAGTTTTAAATCTGCCTACTCATGTTACCCTGTGGTAATTACTCTTGCTTTGCATGCTGACAATTTCGAGAGGATGGATCGCCTATTAAGACCAAAACCTTGCCCTTAATTGAAAGTAGTAAACATTTAGGTTTATTGTCGATGTCTATCTAGGCTTAAATATTATAACTGCCCATTTTAATTCCCCATGACTATGCGATTCGTATCTCTAGCTTTAGAATAATTTATATTGCATTCCATAAGTTAAAAAAAAAAAATACTTAAGGAATGCAATATAAATTATTAGTGGGTGAGGCCGCCAGTTTTTGCTGATATGACGCAGAAAAATTTTGCGAGAGAAAGAAAATTGGCGAATATCTACGCTGTTTATAGTTCAAGACAACTAAATTCAAATATATGGAAAATTTGGCAAAATTAAAGTACAACTTTTTTCTATCAGGATATGTAGGTTATAGAGTAAAGTTAAATTTTTTTCTACTCCTCCCTACCCCCCCCCCCCCCTCTCCGGGGTGTGCGTTACCCCCCCGCGCCCTCGAATATGTCCCGAAACGTGGTATTTTCCACTGAAATAAGAAACCGTATTCGATACATAAAAAGTATGTATGAACGAAATAAACCTTGATAAATTTACTATAAGTTTCTCATATAAACAAGAGCGATATGACTTATAGTTTCGGCGCAATCAGTTACCAAAAACGAGTGTTTTTAATAATTTATTAATATTTTTGCTAATCGTTTAGTTTACACTATAACCTACATATCCTGATAGATAAAAGTCGTACTTTAATTTTGCCAAATTTTCAACGCTATGATAGCCTCTACGCTATCATAGCGTTGAGAAATATGACGTTGGAGCACCAAAATGATAGCGTAGAGGCTATCATAGCGTTGAGAATTAATCAAAGTTATATCTGTAAATAATACACAATGTGGTTTTTATTATAGCCCCAAGCATGGCCCTTTTGACTACTCACATGATGCATTGATAGTTTTGTGTGAAACAGTAACACTTACATTTGTGTCACAAAAAAACTTCCTTTGAAAAAACTGTGTACACAGCCCGACTGAGGTTCAAATGTGAACTGTCGAGAAATGGCGGATATTACGAGATTTTTCATAGAATACGTAAAAACTCAGCGTTGCCGATTTTACCTTCCCTAATACCCAACGATAACAGTAAATCGGTATTATTGATGACGTTTAAAATGTGGGGTAGAATTGATGTTTCTAACGATTCATTTGATATTAAAAAGTTTATGAGGAAAGTTATCTTAAAATACTATAAAAATTAAATGAGGTAATAGCCATATAAATAAGTATTCATAATTTATCCGATTTATCTTCAAATCTGTCATACTTACTGCTATAGTGACAGTTTACGGTGCGTCCACATTTGTATCATTTGCGCGATCAGATCTCCGATCAGATCTCCGTCGCGATCATCGCGCCGTATCAAGTATGCGTATCATAGTGTGGACGCCTATTAGATCATTCTGCCGATCATGCGTGTATTTGATACGACACGTATCAGATACGCGGTTAATAGTGATCGGGGCGTATCATGATACGCGTATCATTTTGACACGCTTCGATGATACGCGACGGAGATCTGATCGGTGATCTGATCGCGCAAATGATACAAATGTGGACGAAGCCTAAAGTGCACCTCTTCCACCATGGCGGATTGTATATTTTAAGCTATTTTCTTACCTTTTTTATGTTTAATTGTAAATATATTTTTAGACTATTATTGGAACTCAAATAATTCTAATGCATGGTTGAGTACTTTGTTTTCTTCGTTAGAATCAGTTTTCGAGCATAAGATAAACACGATACTTTTTAAAATACAAAGGGCGGAGAAAAATAATTGCAAAATCAGCAAAAATTGGCGGCCTCGCCCTAGTATGGAAGTATGGATAATTCCATACTTCCATACTAATATTACAAATTGCGAAAGTGTCTGTCTGTCCGTCCGTCTGTCTGTCTGTCTGTCTGTCTGTCACTTACCTCTTCACGCCTAAACCGCTGAACCGATTTTGCTGAAATTTGGTATGGGGATACTTTAAGTCCCGGGAAAGGACATAGGATACTTTTTATCCCGAAAAAATGTACGGTTCCCGCGCGATAAACTAATTTTGGCGCAACAGAGTTGCGGGCCTCATCTAGTACTTAAATAATTATATTAGCTTATTATAATCAAAGTAGATGGCTGCATCTAGGCAGGCAGCCATTTTAAGTACTTTGATAAAGTACCTTGTTAACAACTTAGGTATTATACTTACTAATTTCTTACATATTATTATTATTATACGCCTGTTTTTTTTTTTGGGTCGGGAAATGCTATTGCGCATCCCCGGCAGCATTGGGGAAGGACCACCGGGGTATGTGGGACTTGCTACGGCCGAAGAGATGGTAGTGGCCGCAGCTGTACCCACTAAAACCCGACCGTGTTCCTACTACCGCGCAGGACGGAGACACGAGGGCCTATTACATGTCTTCCGTGACTTCCGTCATTATTATACACCTAATAGAAAATAGTTAGGTACCAACTACCAGCATATTATAATATCGACTGTATCATAAACAAAAATTGGAAACATCTAATGGTTTTCTCGTTCTTAAAATACAACTAACAGATTTATAATCCTTTCAAAGCATCGCGTCGTTATCGTTAAAAATAATCGTTAGTGAATAATTTTAACGATTAGAAATATTAATAATTCTGACATATTTATCGCTGTAATAATGACTAGGTTCGAGTTCTACAAACAAACTTTATGCAGTTTTATTTTCTTTATTTCTGATATGAGTTGAAGATTTAGTAGTTTTTTAACCGACTTCCAAAAAAAGGAGGAGGTTATATGTTCGGCTGTGGATATATTTTTTTTTATTTGTGTATGTTCAACGATTACTCCGCCGTTTGTGAACCGATTTTCCAATTTTTTCTTTTGTTGTATAGGGTTCAACTCCAATTTGATACCATGTTCACAAAAGTGGTGACCTGATGATGGGATCCATGAGTAATCGAGGGAACTCCTCAAAATTTATATGGAAACATATAGTGATTTTGATTTTATGTAAAGGATCCTAGGCATATGCTACCAAAAAGTAAGATTTTACACCAAGGCATGCTATGGTTCCGAAGATACTAAGAGAACTCCGGATTCCTTATAGATACAAGTTTGGGACTTTCGGCGATGTTTTAAGAACTGAAACTATATGCTACTATGCAAATTACATTCATCATCATCATTATCATCATCATCATAATTATCAGTAACGATGCATCGTTATGAGTTACGACCCTATTATTGGTACTTTTCATAGTATTTTCGATCGAGACTCGAGTTTGTCGAGTGATTTTGAAAATTGTATCAATGTTGTTACAAAGTAAATGATTTAAGCTTGTTGTTGTGGTTACCAATTTGATCTAGGAAACTCCTTGATTGGGACAAAATATATAGTTATATTATTGTAGCTTAAAGTAGTTAAAGCATAATATTTTATTATGTTGAATTACGCCGGCGTAGTTTCCGCCGCAAATGTCAAACGCATATAAAATACGACATAATAGTGTGTCACCCCTCGCGTTCGGCTCGTATTTTGTATGCAATTTAAACGCGGCGGAATTTACGCCGGCGTAATTCAGCCTAGTGTGTTTAGACCCATACAACGAAAGTCACTGAACCAGAACTCTAGAGCCTTCAAAGATAGGCGTTTGAACATTTCAGCATTGCTTGATGAACTCGTGTAAGTACTCACATACGGTTTTGCTGGGTCGAGCAATCACGTAGAGTAAAAACCACGGCTCGGGCTTTTGTCCACACATTCAGCATTGCTCGATAGTTTTACTCCAGTTCGAAGGAAATTAGGCTCTACGAATAATAAAAACTAGTGTCAAAAATTTGTCAAGCTGGCTCGATTCGAGCCTTCAAACTGGCTCGATTCGAGCTGTGAGTTTTGCGGTCCACACAGTGGTTTTTGCTCGACGTCGAGTAAAACTATCGAGCAAAACTGTATGTGAGTACTTAGCACAGGGATATATGCTTGGAGTTCTTTAAGAAATTCTAAAGTGGTAATGAACTCAGATAATAAGTTTTCATATGAAAGTTTGGGGGTTTCATCGTTGTTTTAAGAACTGAAAGTATGCTATTATGCAAATTCTATTCATGATAATTCAGTAATAATATTATAGTAAATAAATAATACGTGTTATAGTAGCCATTTCATGACAGGTCTGTATATTTATAGTAGGATATGGCTCATGGCTTTTGAGACATAGCATAAAACTTTTTTGAAAACTGCCTGAGTATAGTAGTTGTGATAGTTTCATACCTAAATCCTATATATCTACAACTGACAGCTTATGTTTACCGATAAATAACTAAAAAGAGTGAAATTATTATTTTTAACAAAAAATTAAAACCGACTTCCAAGGTAAAAACTATAAGTATTAATATGAACTAAAAAATATTAAATAATTCTTACTCTTTAATAGTGCCTCTTTCAGAATTTGTCTAAATCTCAACTACTTCTGTACTTTGTTTTTCTCTCAACTATTTCAAACTCTCAAACTTCTCAACTATCTCAAAAAATACTTTGAAGTCGGTGTCAGTCCCAAAAGTTTCATATATTCTGACATTGACTGATTAACTCACGATTAAATTAGCTGGTACTGACTTCAAAATAATGAAGCTATAGTATGTACAGAAGTAGTTGAGATTTAGACGAATTCTGAAAAGAGGCACTAACTATTAAAGAGTAAGAATTATTTAATACTTTTTAGTTCATATTAATACTTATTGGTTTTACCTTGGAAGTCGGTTTTAATTTTTTGTTAAAAATAAGAATTTTTTGATCGAGACCTCGACTGAGATAAATTACAGGCTATTTAGCCAAGACTTTTTCATTTAAATCGCTTCGTTATAGAATCGCCGTAGTCGCAATAGATCCTCAAAGGTCGCGACATGGGCTACTTGGCCTGCCTTCAGCACAAAAAAAGAATTGCCGATCAAAATGTATGGATTGACATTATGACGTTGACGTTTGACTCGTCTATGTAATTTCCATACATTTTGATCGGCGATAGAAAAGATCTTGGCTCACCCCCCCAGTACTATCATCAATATCGTCCAATGTTCTGGACAGCCTTTAGGAATATTGGAAGCAGGGCTACCATATTATGTGCAATGTGTGCAATGCACACGGGCGCCATCCTCTAGGGGCGCCAAAACCAAGGACCCAAAAAATTTGCCTAAAAGGGCGCCAAAATCCTTTTTTTGCACACAGGCACCAGTAACCCTTACGGGGGAACGGCCTGATTGGAAGCCCCACAAAGATATCTCCGACCAAGCAAGGAGGTATTCTTGGTCGAGTATAAATCTCTTTTGTTAAATGTTAGCTGAGCTTAAATATACAAATGTCATAAATACGAAAATGTGTCTGTCTGTTACCTCTTCACGCCCAAATTGCTGAACCGATTGAGATATGGAGATACTTTGAGTCCCGGGACATTGAAGACTTTTTATCTTAGAAAATTTACGGTTCCCGCGCGATAAAAATTTTGGCGCTACGGAGTTGCGGCCGTCATGTCCGTCATCTGAGTATCTTCGAAAGCGCGATTCAGGATCGTGGGCCGTGGGCCGTGGGCCGTGGCGCCTAAAGAGATCATTTAGCGCCACACGGTCACGTAGTTTGGGTATGTTCCCTTATGTGTCCAACTGACTTCTCAAACATAACAAATTGTTTTCAATTAACTTTAGGTAAACATTGGTTGTAGACCTACTTAGTCTGGATCGGTCATCTAGACTTGTTTGTATCTATTTGCTTACACTTTAGCCAAGACCTCTATGTGCAAGGTGCACTGAGTGACTCATAAAACTGATATACTATAGACCGTAACTATATGTTATAATATTTTACTCTGTAGTGAGTAGGTCAGAATAAAAGTAAATTATTTCTCTTTGATTTTGACTCTTTTGAATTTGACTTTCGAAATTTGAATAACGCAAATAAAATGCAGTTTGATTTCCGGGCTTCACTTGCCTTTCTCCATAGAGCAAACGAAGGTATTTTTAAGGTATATTTTAAATTCTGTCTGGCTGTTGGTTTGTTTTATACTTACCTACGTCCATGCTTAAATGAAGAAATTAATTTTAATGTTTAGTATGACGAACCTCTGAGTCCTGGTGAAGGATATAGGATAGCCCAACTTGCAAAAAGTATACTCTTATAATTATCTCAAGACCATTAATTTTTTACACTTATAATACACTATATCCTATCTTCAAGACCGCAAAAGGGCCCACTTTATAAGAATATTTGCTCTTATAGCATGCTAATTGAATACTTGGTGAATCCGATTTATACTTGTAATGGGCTTGTATAACCAAAAACTAGTGTGTTATAAAACTAAATAGGACTATAACAAACTTAGACAAGCGAGTACCTAATAAAACTAAAAGAGAATATTTTGCACTTGTCAAGTGGAACGAGATTAAAATTTAAATAAATTTCAAAGATGTATTATCTATTATTAATTATTTTTGGTTTCTTTTGTATTGTCGATAGTTATTTTACATTAAGTGTTCATAGGGTTTCGTCATTCTTGTAAAGTATATTAGGGTATAGCCCAAATTTTTAATGCGCCTCGCTAATTCGAAATATTTACAATAATTATTTATTAAATTATTTAGAATCAATTGTATTATTAGCCATATTGTTTCTACTATCATTTTGAAGAGTGTTATAAGAATATTATTTAAAAAAGTAGTTTTATAGGGCCTTACTCAAGTGTCTTACAAAACTGTTTTCTGCCATGTTGTAAATTAGCGATTGATTAGGATTCCGCAGTAAATATATACCGAACAACCCATGTCTCTGTTTTGTAATTCAAATATGCAAATCAACTAATAAAATTTAAGTAATAAAATATATTAAGTATATAAGTAAATATAAGTATTGTATATAGTTCTTTCACAATTGTCACTTATATTATAATTTTGTACAGAACCCTCATCACTTCGAACAATATTGTGCTTGCTAGATCCACTTGTCAGATATAAACTCCTTATTAACTCTAGATATCTTTTTCTAATTTTCCTTTTGTAAGAACCATTTTTTGCACTTTTTCCATTTGTGGAAATCCATTATAACAATTATAATATATGCTGTAAAATTAAAAGTAATCATGTCAAGTGATTTTTAGCCTATTATAGTTATCTGAAGATTAAATAACCTTATAAGAGTTTTGGTGGACCGTGGAGACGATTAAAGATAAATTGTACTGATAATACTCTCGCATAATGCTCTTACCAATACAGCTGATGGAACTTATAAAGGCCAAAACATGTTGTCTTTTAATAGCTTACAAGCACAAATAACTAGAGTAAGTACTCTTAAGTCTAGTGACTCTTTTCCGACATATATAACTGTCATCTTATAAGCTACTTAAAGAGCTTATTATAGGAGTAACTGTAATTCAGTGTGTTTACGTTAGTAAACATACTGAAGTACAGTAAGGATTAGAATTTTCATACTTATAAGGGCTTATAAGTGTAATTGTAAGAATAAACTGACTTGAGCATAAAATGCATTGTACAAAACTAATAATAGTGCAAACAGCATAATATGTCAAAACTACTATATGTAATCTATAAGTGCAGTACCCTTATAACGTACGTAGGTTGAGAGTAATTTGCTAGTTGGGAGGTTTTTTGATTGGGAATCGAATTTAAGTACTCGACGCGACGTTTAAAAAGTAAGTATAAATAGATAATATTATGTTACAAATGAAATGTGTAGTCTGTAGACGTACCTATGTGACTGCTGAAAGCTGTCTGTCAGTATATCAAGGTCACATAATGTTAATTGGTAATGAGTCAGAAGTCGTGTGAACGGAGGTCTCCCCTTGTGGACATTATTATGTATAGTACAGTATGCGCACGCGCCGCGAATAACTATGAGACGTGGCGCCCGCCGCCGCTCCTGCCGACTTTAATTGTTTTCCATTCAATACAGTATTGATTGTATTACCTACCTATCTCATCTGTGATATAATCCTTAGGAGCTTAGCTAACCATGCTTTGCAAACGCTGTTCTCGTAGCTCGAATCTCGATTCCATTTTCCCCCTTGCGCTTGCAATTTTGCCAATAGACAGGCCGAAATTCAGAGATTTCTGCCCCTGTTCTGTGCCATTTAGTTAGCCATTCTAAGGTATCTTACAATATACATTAGTGATTAGATACTCTATGGTCTAAAGTAGGGATTGCAAAAAACGGATTTTTAGAAAAATCCGGATTTACGGATTTTTTCATCCTCAAATCCGGATTATCCGGATAATCCGGATTTTTTGCAATTTTTTAAATATTTTTGATAAACAGCTTTAAATGTGAGTTATTTTCTTATTATTTCTTTATTTAACATTAATTTTAAAAGTACAAAATAAAACGTCTTAAATTTTTTTAATTTTTCTTAAAAAGAAACGCTAGCACGGGTGTAAAAAGCAAGAGATTATAATAACAGTATCTGGTACTTTCAATTTTATTAAGAACTTAAAAATACCCTGATTTTTTTCAACTACATACATATTAGGATTAAAACCATTTAGAACTAAGTATTTAAAAATGTGAAATTTTAGTTAACAAGACCATCCTAAGCAATCTCCGCTTTATCAACCCCTTCGTTATTTTTACACCTACAGTCGTCAGCCACACATCACCAAGTTATGCTCCAAGATCTGTAAGCCTAGAGGTGGAACTTACAAAAAAAGGTCAAAGATAAGAACAGTTATCAACAGTACGAGACGTAGGGTCGAAGTAGACTAGCAAAGAATTCACTATGTCAACGAGTAGCTGTACTTGGACCAATTAGCTTCTTATGACAACAGAAAGGCAGAAAAACTGGTCCATGAAGAATGGTGACTTACCAATCTCACTGAAGCGCAGACTCGCTGTGTATTTCGCTCGTCATAACCAACGATGCGCAAACTGATTGACCGATTCACGATTTACAAAAATTCTAACTCAGGGTCTACCAAAGAGCAATAGAGCTCAAATCTCAACAAATCAAAAAAACATAACGTGCTCGCAAACTAGAATCACAGACGCGACGTAGGAATCAAGACGGCCAAGCCAAAGTGGCATTGTGCTGGTGACGCTATCCGCATACATCTATACTGGATATCGACTGATTGGTTATTAGTATAGCGCTATCTTTTTTAGGCCTAGTCAAAAAAAAGATAGCGTTATGCTCTGGAAGTATTTTTTCCTGCAGATCAATATAATCCTGACGTTAAGACGATCTTTGAGGATCTTTTGTGACTCCTTCGTATTAGAGTACCGTCCCCAACCTAGTACTGCTCATAAATTTAACTATGTGGTTAAAATTGGTGCCACAAATTTTCTCTTTAGTAAATTAGGAGAGTTTTTGCTCCATTATAGTAGAGCGGTAGATCAATCATCAAGTAGAAGGTGAATAAGTGTGTCACAGAATCTGCAGGTCATAATGCTATTAACACCAGCTGTTAGCCTGTAAAGGTGCTTGTTGAGTTTACATTGTCCAGTTAGGCTTCTGGCAAGGAGTCTATTTTTTTTCTAACTCATCACTTTGCCCAGCAGTTGGATAGTATATTTATATTTAGGCTATTGCACAGAATATTAAACTTTAAACCAACATTAAGTTATATAATAAACTTACTTTATGCCTTCATTTAATAAGACAAAAACACAAATCGGCAGTCGTTACGTAAGCGATTATAATTTATAATATAACCTCAATATAAACAAAAACAACATAATATTTTATAGAAAAAACTGTATTCAACACTAAAATGTTCTAAAATAATTGTAAAAATATGTATCATCATTGCATTTATATTTCATATAAGTATTTAGAAACAATAACAATTAATAATATAGTAAAATGATAGTTAGGGTTTAAGAAATTAAAATATGTCTTCATTTCTTTTAAATAAAATGATAAAATGTAAAGAAGTGTAATTACAACCACTAAATAACTACACAATGGAATGTTAGACATACGAAATTCTGACTTTGTTACGTGTGTAATAGAATGTATCGGATATTACACGATACATTTAAATTAATTTTATATTACGTAAAAGCTTCATTTTCATAATTTTATCTACTATTCGAAAAAACCGAAAATCCGGATTTTGAAAAATAAAAATCCGGATTTTTCAAAGGCCCAAAAAATCCGGATTATCCGGATTTTTCGGATTTCGAAGTATCCGGATGGCAATCCCTAGTCTAAAGTTTAGACCTGGTTCAGACTTTGAGCCATGAAGCTAAACACACACAATATGTAAATAAGGTATAAGTTGAGATAATTATTTTTCTCACCTCCGCGCCGGGCGGAAAACGTTAACTTTCTTCCCGCTACGCTTACCGATGTTGCCGTTTTCCACCTCCGTCGTCGACGAGAAAAATAGTATACGCACCATGGGCAGTAAATGAGAAAGCCCCAGATCACACAATACACGTGATCTGAGACATTTCTTATTTTCCTGCCCTAGGTGCGTAATGTACCATTAACTATATTTCATGATGACATTGAACTGTTGCTGTTCGCTTCTTCAATTGAACAGACGAAATCTCTACTAGAGTTGCAACTTGCAAGTAGTCTCTACCTTGCAACATTCAACAGAGGTAGAGATCAACTACGATAACATGGCGCGCCCTCCAAATGACTGTTTCAATGTGCGTAGTCACATCCTTATGAAAGAGTTTGTATGTAGTAAGTATTCAACCAATCACAGTACACGTAATATTTCAGTTCATGTCACTTATTACCAAGATTTGTTGGTCAACTAATCATAATTCATAACTAGCCTACCGCGCAAGACAACGTTTCAAACGTTTTGAATTTTGGAGTTCTTTGCCAATGTTCCAATCTTAAGGTGACGCCGCGTTAAAGTAAGATTATTATTTTTAACAAAAAATTAAAACCGACTTCCAAGGTAAAAACAATAATAACATTAATATGAACTAAAAAGTATTAAATAATTTTTACTATCTAATGGTGCCTTTTTCCGAATTCGGCTAAACCTCAACTATTTCTGTATTCAATCTTCATTATTTTGAAGTCGGTACCAGATAGCTGAATCTTCAGTCCTCTGACAGAATATTTGAAACTTTTGGAACTGGCACCGACTTCAAAATTATGAAGATTGAATACAGAAATAGTTGAGGTTTAGCCGAATTCGGAAAAAGGCACCATTAGATAGTAAAAATTATTTAATACTTTTTAGTTCATATTAATGTTATTATTGTTTTTACCTTGGAAGTCGGTTTTAATTTTTTGTTAAAAATAATAATAATTTCACTCTTTTTAGTTACACTAGTAGGTAAACCTTCGCGTATATTTTACGTATCTTATTACAATTTGTCAAGAGTCACAACTCACACTCACAAAATCATATATTATCAGTGAAGTGAACATATTGTGCTAAGTAATTTAACAATTTTAATGCTTCAAGCCCCAAGCGGTCACCGGCGATTGAGATAACAATAGAAAGGCTATTGTGTCTCGTTTTTCCACGATCGAAGGATCTATCAGACAAAAAATTGTATAAACTTGTATAGGATGTAGCGTAGCTACTCATAATATTTAATATTATCATAATTATTGACAGCTCTGTTCTTGTAAAGCGCTTATTCCACTTATCCTAGCTAGGAAGTCCTAGCTAGGATCCTAGCTTTCTAAATGTTATTCCACTTGACTAAATTTTTTCCGATTTAGGATCCTAGCTAGGATCCTAGCTTCTAAATGTTATTCCACTTGACTAAATTTTTTAGGACCCTAGCTAGGACTTCCTAGCTAGGATAAGTGGAATAAGCGCTTAATCAAGAATTCAAATCGATACTTAGTGCGCCATCTATCGATTAATAAGTATAACTGATTAAAAAGACACTTAATGACTTTGTTTTGTGTAAATGCTCTTTTTGAAATAACTTTATTTTAATTCTATTTGTCTATTTAAATTTTATAAAGTAATTAGTAAAGTATTCGATCTGTTGTCTGCCGCCACGCGCCACGCGGCGCGGCGGCGCGGCGGCGCGGCGACGCCGTCGCCTCTGCGGCGCCGACCGCCATGTATTAAACAAACAGGTGTTGTTATACAGTACATAATTATTATTATTAGTATATCCATACCTATGCCTTGTACTATTATTAATTCTGTGCCATGAGACATTGGTGACCTTAATGATGATGATGACGATGATGATGATGATGATGATTATGATGATGAATATGAATTGCATAGTAGCATATGCTTTCTGTTCTTAAAACAACGCCGAAACTCCCGAACGTATATCTATAAGGAGTCAGGAGTTCTCTCAGTATCTTCGAAACCATGGTATACTTTGACCCAATATTTGACTTTTTGGTAGCATATTCTTAGTACGCTTCACATAAAACCAAAATCACCATATGTTTCCATATAAATTTCGAGGAGTTCCCTCGATTACTCATGGATCCCATCATCAGGTCACCACTTTTGTGAACATGGTACCAAATTGGAGTGAAACCTAATACAACAAAACAAAAATTTCGAAAATCGGTTCACAAACGGCGGAGTAATCGTTGAACATACAAAAATAAAAAAAAAAAAAAAAAAAAAAAAAAAATATCCACAGCCGAACATATAACCTCCTCGTTTTTTGGAAGTCGGTTAAAAAAATGTTGGATATGTTTTAGATTGCTTGTTTTCTATGAGAGGCCGGGCCGGCCTCTCATAGAAAACAAGCAATGGAACAGCAAAAAACGGAAAGGGCGTAAGCGACAAAATGGTTTTTGTTGCGTAATTTAAAAACCATAAATACATTTTATATAAGCTATGCACATATTAAAGTGTATGCTTCAACCAATTCATGTACAAATTTTGGAACCACTCAAACTTAAATCACTCTCCTCTGTTGGAAAAATAGGAATCCCTTTTTTTACAGAGGTATTTTCGATTGATAATTCTGTGTTATAAAAGTTGTCCAATCGTGTTATGCTATGGGCAATTCAAAGACAAAGACATGATGAATACTGACAATGAACTTTAGTTTCTTTGCTTTAGTCATTGCTGAGAAAAATCGGCATCGCTACAGCCAAATTATCAAGGCGTCGTCTTAATATTGACTCGGTTTTCCTCTCAACTACCGTAAGGCCCAAGTGGGCCGCGATAAGTGATAACAATTGAAAGTGTCTTGTTTTCCGCGATCGAAGGATTAAAACGCTTTAGCTATGTCCACATTATGCGTTTTCGTCTTCAATTTTCGTCATCTTCTTTCATTTAACTTTCGTTTTGGCGCATGCAATTTGATTGAATGCGTCAAAAAACGCAACGCCAACTGTCATTTTTAATAACAAAGCGAAAATTTTGGACGGTCAGAGGGCATGCGTCGCGGGCATGCCTCACGTTCGCTGTTAACTACGCTATAACGCATGCCCTTGACGAACAGAAAAAGGCACAGTGTGGACAAAGCTATTGTTTTATAATTTTTTATTCAATTCCCGTTAAAACTTTAATCAGTTAAATCTAGCAGTTAAAGAGAAAACAAAGATGAACAGCCTAACTGAGCATGTATCCCGTGGCATACAAAAATCAATCGGCGGGCGATTCCAGGAAGGTACAGATTAACCTCTTGATAGGTACGAAATTCCGAATTGTGTACGGACATAAAGAAATAAAACGACATCGGATGCCATTAAAATATTAAAATACCCGATTTAGTGTTGGATTATTTTTGCCTATGTCTGAAAGCTTGATGGCTTGAGCTCAGACCCCGATTGTATATAATGCAACATTAATGCAGCTTCGATCCCATGCTTCCCGTTTACAATCAAAGTGTGACAAATGATAATAAATATTATAATAATCTTAGTATTCATAACATAATTATTAATAATAATAATGATACAACATTTTTTGTATTCTATATTGTGGTTAAATATATATAGGTATTATTTTACTGAGAATATGTAGGTTATTAACTAATTACTTATTTAATGTAAGTATTATTAATATACCGATTTAAAGTTTCATGGGAAACGAACTGGATTGAACAATAAACGAAGCTACATTAATGTTGCATTAACATAGTAGAGTTCGGACACAGACCGAACAGTTTCTTCTGTTAAGGCGAGTATAAACCCCAATTTGTTATTCCGTGACTCACGGTTTACCTAGTTCCAATATAATAACGAAATGTAAAAAATATGAGATATAAAACACAATATTTAAAAGACTTTAAACCATAAACATTTTAATAAAACGTAATACTTTGGCTGTAATTAATTTACAATCTCACTTCCGACAAAAATCTATTTCATCGAAATAATATAAGTATTAACTAGGATAATTATACATTTTATTTGAATAAATTGTTAGTTAATCTATATTATTAAAATCTTCTGAACCGAACAATTTTGTTTCTTAATATTTATTTCCAAAGATAAAAAAAAAAAACATGAAAAATAGAGAAGATCCGCTCCTAGAACTACAGTTTTATGCTAAGCTAAAATGAATCTTATTGCGATGCGTATACGTTTTTTCTTTGGTTGTGTGCAAGGTTATCGTTTTGGATTGAGATTAATCTCCGCCTTAACTATATTTTATTCTTGATTTATTCCGACGGGACCTTTATGCCAACGATTAAAGGATAAATTTCATAGAAACTCGAAGGTAAAATAAGACTGAACGGACTTAAATAAATTTGTGCGAATCTGCTGTCAAGATTGACATTGACATTAAAGTAATTAATTTTTTTGGCAACATTATCGGATACACTTTTGAGATTCATCTGAGCATAGTTTTTCAAACAAACAATAACAATGGAGCTAATCGACTTTTTTGGTTCGAGCTTTGGTCTCGGTCCTTTTCGGTTTCGAACTTCGAAGGGATTTGTTGTAAGTATAAAATAATTAATACAAACAATTAAATGTTTGCGTTTTGATCTACAGTCTAGAGATCAACTACGATAACACGGCGCGCCCCTCCAAATGACTGTTCCAATGTGTGTAGTCACATACATACATACATATACTTATGAAAGAGTTTGTATGTAGTAAGTATTCAACCAATCACAGTACTCGTAATATTTCACTTAATGTCACTTATTACCAAGATTTGTTGGCTCAACTAATCATAATTAAGTAAGGGGGGGGGGGGGGGGGGGGGGGGCGCTCAAGCTGGCGCCCCCCCCCCCCCCCCCCCCGCCCGCGGCTGAAATCCTGAGTACGCCCATGATCACCTTTAATAATTAACTCTGTTGTGATATAGACTATAGTGTTGTGATATTATCACTAGGACGAGATCTTGTTGGACGAGTAACCAACAAAAAAAATTCTCAGCCGAAAATAGAACCTCCTTTTTGGAGTCGGTTAACAACTCCACCAAACTCATCTAAAGCATCTTTACCTAGTGTACCCATTTCATAGCAATGAAAAATAGTATTTTTAACTATGAGCACCATTTATTTCATAGTGCTGCTGCACACCAGCAACAAAGTATAAATTACAGTTGAAATCGGATAAACGAAACGAGTAAGTTGACGCTCATAAAACAGAATCAGTGCGTTCAGGGTTATACTACTCGGAGTATCTATGGAAGTGGCCCTTATGTGCTCGGAATAAGGATGCTGTGGGAGGTAGAATATTGTGAATTGACTATTGGAGCTACTTAATGACATCAGCCTGGTGAGTGGTGGCGCCGCTTCGCACCAATTGCTGGCAATTGTCTCGTGCCCAACATGCTGCTGTTGATAATTTAATTACACAATAATTACATTGTCTTCGGCAATAAACATTTCCAAGTTTATTGCAGACACTGCTGTTCAAACTGTGGTGGGACAGGCTGATAAAGATAGGTATAGGTCTACCAGAATCTGATGGCAAAAAGTGAGAAAATAAATTGACTCTTAACAATGCCGGGGTAGTTGGAATAATACATGTTGATCCTTTTTAGGGTTCCGTACCCAAAGGGTAAAAACGGGACCCTATTACTAAGACTTCGATGTCTGTCCGTCTGTCTCCAGGCTGTAACTCAAGAACGTTAATAGCTAGAGAGTTGCAAAGATTATGTATTTCTGTTGCCGCTATAACAACAAATACTAAAAACAAAATAAATTAAATATTTAAATATTTAATCCCATACAACAAACGTAATTTTTCAAACATTTTTTGCTCGGTATCAACGATGACAACAAGTAGGCACTTTAAATTTTCACAAAAGCCTTAATTATATGTGTACTTTAATAATTAAAAATAATATTTAAATAAAATAATAATTTAAGGGGGGCTCCCATACAAAAAACGCAATTTTTGGCCTATTTTTGCTCTATAACGGTACGGAGCCCTTCGTGCGCGAGTCCGACTCGTTTATTCTTATAGCGGCTGATTCTGTGTGTTAAACATGCAAATGTAAAAATTTATCCAATGATCAAGGATATTTTTTGAAAATCTGCTGTCAAAAATTGACATCAGATTCTAGTAGAGATCAACTATGATGTCATGGCGCGCCCCTCCAAAATTCAAAACCTTTGAAGTGCGTTGTCAAAACGTTTGAAGTGCGTTGTCTTTACGCGGTAGGCTAGTAATTATGATTACTTGACAAACAAATCTTGGTAATAAGTGACATTAAGTGAAATATTACGTATACTGTGATTGGTTGAATACTTACTACATAGAAACTCTTTCATAAGGATGTGACTACACACATTGAAACAGTCATTTGGAGGGGCGCGCCATATTATTGTAGTTGATCTCTACTAGAGTGCCGATCACCTATAAATGTCCGAAAATGGCGTTTGTTGGCGTTTATGCATTTGGATACTACAGCAGACTAATGCTTGTTTTGGGCATTTATGGTAATTTATGGGCATTTCTGCCATCCCTCAAAGAGGGTTTCTAGAGAGTATCAGGAGGGCGTTTTTACGTTTAAATATTATAAGTACATCAGGAAAAGGTAACTTCTCACTCATCCAATTTTTCATCAAACACAATTTTCATATATTATAGATTATAGAACCTATAAGTATAATATTATAATATTATGTCGAACTGCAGTCTGCGGCTTAATCACTTTGAAATCTTAAGTAGAATTTATAATAACAAAGAGAGTTTAATTGCAAAATGAAACGAAACAGTTCGTTTTATAGCGAACGCCTTGATGATAGATATCAATTATATTAATTTAGGAGACTCCTAAACCTAGATCAGAAATATTATTGCTGCAGTATAATGTATGAAATTTATTGCAGGCACATAACGTTGAGTTTATATTTCGCGACGCCAGGACTTATATTAAGACGAAGCAAATAAAACCAAAGGGCATTGTTCTGAAACATTAACATCAATATCAATATACATTTTAAAGAGTCAAATTCAGTCGAAATCTTATATGACATAGCCCTTAAATGCCCTTAATTGCTTTAAGTACTGCCTTTATATCTATAGTGCTCACTTACGTAGCTACCATGCACGACTCTAATAAATACAGCAGCTTTATGTAACTACTAAGGCTGTTTCTGCATAATATTTCATTTTACAATAATATTTTAAAAAACCGCAGATTATCGTGTAATAATAATAATTATTAGTAAGTAATGTATGTACAATTGTACATGTAAATACGTATTTAATAAGTATAAATATTATTATTAAATAAACAGGTTCTTCTCAATAGTGGCGCAGTGGTGAGCGCGTTGGTAGCTCAAGCCGAAGGTCGCGGGTTCGAGTCCCGCCGACGGAACAAAAAGTTTATGAAGTTCCTGGGTCATGGATGTGTATTAAATATGTGTAATATCATATAATAAAAATATTAAATATATATAGTATAAAAGTATTAAAATATATATTTCCGTTGTCTGGTACCTGTAACACAAGTCCTTCAGGTACTTGCCACGGAGCCATACTGACGTGGTGTGAAGCGTCCATAGATATTATTATTATTAATAGTCAACTGATCAACTGCAGGAACATTACTACAGGAGCTAATGCTACTTTCTAGTTACCTAGGTACCTACCCACTAAAATATTATATAAAAGGATTGCTATGGGGCTGTATTTTATACCTTGTGAGTACTTTTGAATATGAGCCAAAAGAAATAAAGATAATTTTAAGAAGATAATTTTACGAAGCAACAAGTGTCATTTATTACTATTTTATGATTTCTACTGAGTATCTACCGAATACTATTTTGCGGTTTGCCCGTTGCCGCCAGCCAAACTTAGTTGGCCTGTCTGTTAAGTAAGTAAATAATATTTTGCTAAACGTCTTTAAACGTCTGGCGTGGCTGTAGGAATTTAGTAGGAGTAGTATTTTAGGAAGAGACGGATTATAAACATAATAACCCTTCAACGGTTGACTATCGGTTAAAAATTAACACTGAATGTCTACATGAAGCCTACTACAGGTTCGGGAACTAATTTACTAACCCGGTGAGAAAGACCGGCGTAAGAAACTCGCAGACTCGGTATTGTGGTAGATCGTCATTCAAAGAGAGTACGAAATGTTGAGTGCTAGTTCTTGATCTGTGTCATGTGAATACACCTATACTTATAAGCTTTTGCGGAAAGTATGAAATTAAGAAACAAAACAGTCTATGGTGTGATTAGTGACGTTAAGCGTCAAAATTTTCTGTCAATTGTTTATGGTCCATGGCTGTATGGGCAACGCTCCCTTTGCCTGCCCCGACCGGGACGAATTAAAAAAAAATGTTTATGGTCCTTTGTTTCCTTCAAACTTTTGTTCAAACTCTATTGGTCATATCGGATAAATCACTCTTCTAATTGGCGCATAAATCTATTTTATCGCGAAATACCAATCAACATTATGAATTCAAACGGAAATATAACATGTGCTGTGCTGTGATAACATGGCGAATTTTCTTGATCACTAAAATCGTATACACCGAGACGTATGTCTAAAGTGTGAATGTTATGGAATTTTCCTTTGAAAGAGCAGATTTTTTACTTTTTGGAATAATTTACAAGTTTTGATAACCACTGCAATTCGTCAACATGAGTGTCGATGCGTACGGGCCTAGCTCTCAAACGTTGACTTTCCTGGACACTGAGGAAGCAGATCTTATCGGAGCTGATACTCAGGGATCCGAGTTCGAATTCACGGATTTCACGCTTCCATCCCAAAGCCAGACGCAAGCGTCACAGCACGATCATGGGATAACATCTTCGAACCAAGTAAGCCTGGTGTTCCGACTAATTCTTATTTGCATAACCTAGTGACGATTGTAATCGGAATTTATGTGTTGTAGGTCAACGGTATTGGGCGAAACGACCTTAACGCCAAAGTGTCTAGTGTCACCAATGCGATTGCTGAGCTGCAATTCGAAGAGGAGGATGAGGCACTTTACAGTAGCAAGGAATTGCCAGATCATGCGTGTAAATACTGCGGAATACACGATCCTTCCACTGTTGTCATGTGTAACATATGCAACAAATGGTAAGCATTGATGCTTAGGTCCTATCTAAAAGTATTACTACCTTACTGACAAAAAGAGCCACACTGTATGCAGTTATTTACAAATAGTAAGTTTCAAGGTTTTATCTTTGTCTGATGTCTCAGAGAAGTAACTTGATAGATAAAAACAATACATTATTTATAATGTTGGAATCCAGTGTAGATCATTATTAAGGGGGTTAGTAAACTTATTTAAACTGGTTTGGAACTATTTCGAAGCAAAATTCATGAATATTTATTTTGAAGGTTTAAAAACTGTTTAAAACCCGACCCTGGAAGAGATAATCTACAATAACATGACACGCCCCTCTAAATTACTGTTTCAATGTGTGTAGTACATCCTTATGAAAGAGTTTGTATGTAGTTAGTGTTCAACCAATCAACCAGTACTTGTAATATTTCACTTAATATCACTTATTACCAGGATTTGTTGGTCAACTAGTCATAACTAGCCAACCGTGCAAGACAACGCACTTCAAACGTTTTGACAATGCACTTCAAACATTTTGAATTTTGGAGGGGCGTGCCATGTTATCTCTACATTTTGTATTCAAACAGCTACTATAAAAACTATTGCTGTCTGGTATTGAATAATAGAAAGGTGTTTTGGTTTGATGTCTTATAAGATTATTTTATCAAATAAAATTGTAAAGTCATTGCATAATATAGTAAACACTATATGCAATGACTACAAGTTTTTATTATAATTTAATGTTTTGAACAACATGAGCCTGCTTTCATGAGATTTCCCTCTTAAAATATGTATTGTAATTTCAAATATTATTATGACCTATGTAAATTTGAAACTCTCTTCTAGTGTTAAATCTAACCTATATTTTGAAGGTTCTGCAACGGCCGTGGTAATACCTCCGGATCCCACATCATCAACCACCTAGTGAGAGCTAAGCACAAGGAAGCCGCTCTGCACAGAGATGGACCGCTGGGTGAAACCCTCTTGGAGTGCTACTCGTGTGGTGCACGGAATGTGTTTGTGCTCGGCTTCATACCTGCTAAAGCTGATTCTGTTGTTGTGCTGTTATGCCGGTTAGTGCTTATTTAGTAAAAAACAGTTTATAGCACTGGGAATATTAGAAGACTTTTTCTTATGCTACTATTATTTTTTTAGTCAACCTTGTGCTGCACAGAGCTCACTGAAAGACATGAACTGGGATCAGGAGCAGTGGAAACCGTTGATTTGTAAGTAATAATATTAAGAAATATATATTATGAATAAACAATAATTATTCAATAAAATCAAGGAAGTAATAGGATTACTTTTTAAAACCATTTATCAGTGTTTTAAAACAGCGGTCAGCAACCTTTTGGCAGGCAAGGGCCACAAGGTGGCAAAACAAACTAGAGGCGGGCCGCAGGCATAGTATTTTAACCCTAGAAGCCCAATACCTATGCATAATGAGGGCTTTTTAAACCACAATTTAAAAAAAAGTGAGCTGTTAAAATTTGTAAGAGAGAGTATTATTTTAAGGGGATTCAAGCAATGACCAAAGTTTTTATTACAAAATGACACAAACAGCTACTTTTTAAGTTGCGATAACGATGGCAATATTAGAAAACATTGTTTTTACTTTTTGATACTTATAACTTATTTTTGAGAATATCATTCATATCATTCGCTGGCCGTAAGTAAAACGTTCGCGGGCCGCGCGTTGCCGTCCGCTGTTTTAAAATATTATCATGTTATAAAACAAATTATTATTTTCTGTTTTAGCTGACCGAGCCTTTTTATCCTGGCTTGTTAAAATGCCTTCTGAGGCAGAGCAAATGAGAGCTCGCCAAGTGAGTATTATAGTAATAATTATCCTACTATATTATCTACATAAGGACAATAATAATATTATTGTTTGCCGAGCTATGCGTTCACGTTTTGAGATTAAAATTAACAGACATTTGTCCTAAAACATATTATTTATAAGCTATTTAAGTATATGTAAACGAAAAATATTTTGAAATTTATGTAAAAACTTTATAGGTGACTCCACAACAAATCGGGCGTCTCGAAGAACTTTGGCGTGACAATGTTGATGCTACCTTTCAAGATTTAGAGAAACCGGGAGTGGATGAAGAGCCACACCAAGTTTTGTTGAGGTTAGCATTTTATAAATTGTAAGCCATTTCCGACTGTCTTGTCTATTGAATTTTCTAATTTCTTATACTTATTTGGTTATTATCAAAAGTCTGGGATATATTTAGTTATCACAGAAAAATGAAGAAATGAAACCTAGTATTTAATGCCTCGATTGTGGAAAAACCAGACACAATTATAGCTTATCTATTGTTATCGCGGTCACATTTGGCCACTTTAGATTTGAAGCATTAATGAAATACTCTTTACTATTTCAGATATGAAGATGGATACCAGTATCAGAATATTTTTGGTCCACTTGTGAAATTGGAAGCTGATTATGATAAAAGACTGAAGGAATCACAAACTCAAGAGGGCATTGAGGTTCGCTGGGACGTTGGTCTCAATAAGAAGACTATTGCATACTTCACACTGGCCAAGACCGACAGTGATATGAAGTTGATGCATGGTGATGAATTGCGTTTGAGGTAAATTATAATCATGTAATTTTACATAAATAATAATGTAACATTAAAATTTAAAGCTACATATTTCCAATAAAGGAAAATTTTAGTAATATTTATTTCGTATTTCATATACAAAGTACATATATATTAAACATACAAATATAGCTTTGAATCTACGGAATAGATTTTTATCCATTCATATAAATGCGAAAGTAATTCCGCGCGATTTGTTACACGCGAAACAAGTCATGGACAATGTCTACAATATAATATTTTAAACAAACCATTCAAAACTTTTTTCAGATATGTGGGAGAGCTACACAAGGCCTGGTCTGGAGTAGGTCATGTGATCAAAGTCCCTGATAATTACGGAGACGATGTAGGATTGGAGTTGAAGAGCGGTGCAGGAGCCCCACTTGACTGTACATCTAATTTTGTAGTGGACTTCATTTGGAAGAGCACATCTTTTGACAGGTAATTAATTATACTAATGATCAAGAAATTAATAAAAGAATGAAATGGTCTAAAACGAGTGACCACACATAAATGGTTAATGCGGATCAGACGAAAAGTACTTGTGCCATATAAGAGAAGCTTGACATGAAATTATACAAATCTTGCATCATATGAAATAGTCTTAATACATCTGAAATTGTTATATTACAGATGTTACCATAAACCATGTTTTATATTTATGCCGATATTTTACAGGCTTTAAACGTAACATACATTGTAATTTATCTAATACCGCCGGGACTTTATTTGTGGCCCACGTGATGTTAAACAATTTTGAAATTCACGCCCACCGGCAAAATAACGTAAAACTTACGTGATGGTCGTTAAATTTTTTCCACTTTTAAATCGTTAATTTTGAAGAATGTTATTTTTTAACCCTAGAAAATTTTTGTTGCGTCCCGCGACACCAAGACCAAAACATGTTTGTGGCCCGCATGAAAAAAGGTTGGGGACCGCAGATCTAATATATATTAAAAATTCTCGTATCACAGTGTTTCTGTGCGTACTCCTCCAAAATGGCTCAACCAATTTTAATGAAATTTTGTTTGTATGTTAGGCCTGCGAGTCGATTTTATCTGCTTTTTATATTGATACTAGAAATAATTTATATGAAGAAACAATGTTGCCGGGTCAGCTAGTTTTTATATAAAATATGTTGTCCACTAACAAAATCATAACAATTACAGGATGCAGCTGGCTCTCCGCAAGTTCGCGGTGGACGACACCTCAGTATCGGGCTACATCTACCGTCGGCTGCTGGGACATGAAGTCGAGGAGGTGTTGTTCCGAGTCCACCTGCCCAAACACTTCAGCGCACCCAACCTGCCCGACCTTAATAGATCACAGGTAAATAGCAAACTTTGTATGTAACGGCTGTCGGCTGTACTCAACTACATTTAATGATAACTTAACTTTTGATTTCATTAAATGAAGAGGTTGAGGGAAAATGCATGAGCGTAATTAAATGTGTCTAAGTGCAGCCGTAAAGGTTCTAGACGTAACTACACGGCAGTAGAGAAACAGGTGTTTTGTTTGAAGTAAGAGCACTGTGCACGGCCTTAGGCCTCAGCGGTCGCGAGCGACGTACTAGACGGTTTCTCGCGCCACCGCTCCCTCGAGTTTGAGGCTGAGGCCTTAGTATTCTTCGCTCTGCTATGTTGCTATTGGCAAATCTTACAGTGTGCTATATTTCTATCCTTATGACAAATCTGCTTTATGATTGATTTTAAGATAACAGATAAGTTTTATCTGTTTTTATATAAGTGTTGTTGTTTATAAAAATTACTGTGACATTAATTGTATGAGTGCCATAATTATTGTAACCTAAAATTTCTTTCTACAGGTGTATGCAGTCAAGCACGCCCTTCAGCGGCCTTTGTCCCTTATTCAAGGACCACCTGGTACCGGAAAAACTGTAACATCGGCTACAATCGTATACCAACTCGTACGACAAAACGGCGGACCCGTCCTCGTATGCGCTCCCTCCAACACCGCAGTGGATCAGCTGACCGAAAAAATTCATAGAACCGGCCTGAAAGTGGTCCGTCTCTGTGCCAAATCCAGGGAGGCTATGGAGTCCTCCGTGTCGTTCCTAGCCCTGCACGAGCAAGCGCGAGCTTTGGGTTCGGCCGACAGCGAGCTGCGCAAACTGACGCGCCTGAAGGAGGAAGCCGGCGAACTGTCGGCGGCCGACGAGCGGAGATATCGCGCCCTCCGCCGCGCGGCCGAGCGGCGCCTGCTCGACGCCGCCGACGTCGTGTGCACAACGTGCGTCGGCGCCGGCGACCCGCGCGTCGCCCGTATGAGGTTCCAGTCCATCCTCATCGACGAGGGCATGCAGTCCACCGAGCCCGAGTGCATGGTGCCCGTCGTGCTGGGCGCGCGCCAGCTCATCCTCGTCGGCGACCACTGCCAGCTGGGCCCCGTCGTCATGTGCAAAAAGGCCGCCAAGGCCGGCCTCAGCCAGAGCCTGTTCGAGCGCCTCGTCGTGCTCGGTATCCGCCCGTTCCGCCTGGAGGTGCAGTACCGCATGCACCCGGAGCTCTCTCGCTTCCCCTCCGACTTCTTCTACGAGGGCTCCCTCCAGAACGGCGTCAGCGCCGAGGAACGCCGCCTCCCCAAGATCGACTTCCCGTGGCCGCGCCCGGACCGACCGATGTTCTTCTACGTGACCCAGGGACAGGAGGAGATCGCGGGCTCGGGGACCTCGTACCTCAATCGTACGGAGGCCGCGAACGTCGAGAAGCTCACGACGCGCTTCCTCAAGGCGGGCGTCCGCCCCGAGCAGATCGGCATCATCACCCCGTACGAGGGGCAGCGAAGCTACCTCGTCCAGCACATGCAGTACCAGGGCAGCCTCCACGCCAAGTTGTACCAAGAGATCGAGGTCGCCAGCGTCGACGCCTTCCAGGGGCGGGAGAAGGACATCATCATCATGTCGTGCGTGCGCTCCAACGAGCACCAGGGCATCGGGTTCCTGAGCGACCCGCGCCGCCTCAACGTGGCGCTCACCCGCGCCAAGTACGGCCTCATCGTGGTTGGCAACCCCAAGGTGCTGAGCAAGCAGCCGCTGTGGAACCATCTGCTGGCGTTCTACAAGGAGCGCCGCGTGCTCACCGAGGGGCCGCTGTCGAACCTCAAGGAGTCCGCGATCCAGTTCGCCAAGCCCAAGAAGCTGGTGAACGCGCAGAACCCTGGCTCGCACTTCATGTCGACGTCGATGTTCGACGCGCGGGAGGCGATCGTGCCCGGATCCATCTACGACCGCGCGCGGCCGCCTCGCGACCCGCTCGCCTACGTGGGCCCGGAGCGCGCGGCTATGCTGCACGCGCCCGTGCCGCCCGCCGCATTCGCGCGCGGCCCGCAACGCCCGCCGCTCGGCGCCGCGCAGCGCGGCGGGCGCAGGCGGCCCCCGCGCCTGTCGCAGGAGCCGCTGTCGCAGCAGCCGCCGCTGTCGCTGTCGCAGGGCGCCTCGCAGCCGGACTTCAGCCAGGAGTCGGCGGCGCCCGACTGCCCGTCGCAGCCCGACGGGCTCTTGTCGCAGGACTCGACGTACCAGGGCGGGTTCCGGCGCGGCCAGTACTGAGGGACGCGGCGACCACCGGCCGCTCCGCAGGAGGCAGACACGGTATCGACGACAGCCGGCGCGCACCGCCCGCCCGACGCTTCGGGTGAAGACCGGACGAAGGAGACCACTCGACGACTCTGTTGCGCCGGCGAAAGGACACTAGCTAGTTCCTCGCCCATCGACCTCGCCGAGGACGTCCGTCGCACCTCGAGGAATCCCGACGGGCGCGGATCGTTCTCGAGCTAATGAATAATCACTCCTACCGCGACAACGTTTAAACGAAAACATTCGGGGAAACTAGAATGATTGTAATGTAAACATCTAACCGATATGGTTGTGCTTTGAGCATCCATCCATATTCCGTACGAGCGTTGAGCACAAACGTTAACTCACGGAGTAGTACTAGACAAAATTTAGGGTCAATCATTGTCATACGCTTCTTAGTACTTTGTTTCCTTGATAATTTAAAAATACATAAAAAATAAGCATAATAGTACTATTTTTATTAGGGCAGTATCATTGTGGTTTTGTTTATTTCGTATCATCTACATAGGCGACGAGAATTAGAAATCAGTGCTCTGTACTAGTAGTTGTCATATCAGCAGTACTATTTATTGTTTTTCCTTCGCAAAAATGCGCCTTCATTTCATTCTTTCTACATTTCATTGTCGACTACTCCCATCGTTTCTTGTTTAAATTGTCTATTCTGTATATATTTTATTTCTTTTAAAATTTTATTCGTTTATTATTTGATAAAACATGAAGTAGGAAATTCGAGTCAACAGACAATTGTTATATAATTAAAACATCTCAGTATTATCATTATATTATACTACTATACATGAAATTTATTGTAACTATTGTATGTTTTATTTTTACTTGGGGTTAAACTGTCAAAACTTTTGTGGGGGAAAATCAATAAATATATTTGATCATAACTTTTGTTTTATTTATGACATGGTTTGGATTCACTGGGTGTTTAGTGCACAAACGCCCTCCCTGTGAAAAATCTGTCAAAAAGAGATAGAACGAGATGCAACATAACGCATAAACCATATAACAGATCGGACAGAGGCAGTATATCTTACTACTACTGTTAGAGTAGGTTATAGGCCTACTACGAAATGGTTTGGGACTCAAACAATCGGACGAGAATGCCGCGTCATTTCACGTTTGTTAGAGGTAAACTACGATAACATGGTGCGCCCCTCCAAAATTCAAAACGTTTGTAGTGCGCTTGTCTTACGCGGTCGGCTAGCTATGATTAGTTGACCAACAAATATTGGTAATAAGTGACATTAAGTGAAATATTACGAGTACTGGTTGATTGGTTGAATACTTACTACATACAAACTCTTTCATAAGGATGTGACACATTGAAACAGTAATTTGGAGGGGCGCGCCATGTTATCGTAGTTTATCTCTAGAGTCTCAAAACGATTTCGTGGTACGGCCCCTGCACCATACGCTTCTTTACGATTCGAAGCGTACTCGGTACTCGTAGTATAAGTATTTTATTATTATATCTTTATAAAACAATTACAAAATATGTTTATTCCTTTTCTTTCTCATGGCTTATAAGTATGACGCACACCGTGAAACAGATTTTGGACTTGCAGTCGTAGCTGACAAATTCCATAAAATTAAATCTAACTTATCCTGAACGGATATCGTTTTAAATATAAGGTAGGAAGTATATTACGTTTACGACAAAAACCGAAGATATTTTGAATGTTACTATAGAATAGATTGATAATCGGCCAAGTGCGAGTCGGACTCGTGCACGAAGGGTTCCGTACCGTTATAGAGCAAAAATAGGCCAAAAATTGTATTTTTTGTATGGGAGCCGCCTTAAACTTTTATTTTATTTTAATATTATTAATAATTAGTGCACATAATTAAGGCATATTTGAAAATTTCAAGTGCCTAGGTACGTTTCCATTAAGCCATTGCAGACAACGCGCAGTAGCTTGCGCGAGTACTTGCGTAAACGTACCAGCGTTCAAACGTTAAAAGATGACGCGAAGTAGCTTTGTACAGTGCCAGTGCATAGTAGGCAACCATGGACAAGCGTATGGTTTTGAATAAAAGTGCCTAATTTAATATATAATGTATAGTTTTGTCTGAATTCCATTTATTCATTTTTAATTCACAAATAATAACCGAGTTAACTAGAAACTTGAAATGGCTTAAATCAAATATCTGGGATATTTGATGTAATAAAATATTAAAGGTGCTTATAACATAACATTATAAAATCATTAAAAAACAAACATTTGTACGATTGTTTACATTGTACCTACGTTACAAACAGACTGAACTGGCGCTAGTACTGGCGCTAGTACCTACTGGTCAACGCATGTTCAAACGATGAGCAGTGCAATAGTAGCGCCGCGGGGGTGAAGTAGACGGAGCGGGAGCAAATGAGTCGCACTTGCGCGAGGACCAAAGCGAGTGCTACTAAGCAACTTGCACTCGCACTTTCACTAAGCAAAATGCGTTCACACGATGAAAATATATGCTTAGTATTAGTACTCGCGCAAGCTACTGCGCATCGTCTGCAACGGGCTTTATTGATAACAAGCAAAAAAAACCACGTTTGTTGTATGAGAATTGGTATTATTAGATATTTTATTTTGTTTTTAGTATTTGTTGTTATAGCGGCAACAGATATACACAATCTGTGAAAAGAAGTCAGAAGTCTAGCTTCTTGAGATACAGCCTGGAGACACACAGACGGACGGACAGACAGACAACGAAATTTTAGTAATAGCGTCCCGTTTTTACCCTTTGGGTACGGAAGTCGGAACCCTAAAAAGGGAGAACAAAAGAGGAGACACTACGAGTATAGGTGGTATTGACGTCGAAGACAAGAGTCTTCGACTGTCGGACTACTGTTCGGTTAACTTCATAAGTTCCTCCATTATAGTTAAACATCTTAATGGCGCCAAATTAGACCAGCTTGGCGAGACTGGCTTCCCTTCCTCATAGGCCTCCGCAATATCATACTTGGACCCTTTATATATTCCACAAATTAAAAAAACTTCGATAGCGCGATTCAGGATTGTTAGAAAGTGAGGGTAGAAAAATATACCCTATTTTATTCTACCCTCACATTTTGCTTCCTTCAAAGTTCAAACTTCAAATCAAAAACTAAAAAGCCATTCTTAAAAATATTCTTAGGTTTTGGCGCCTAGCGGGCAGGTTTTTTGCATGAAAGAGCATGAAAAAGGGACGTGCCGATTTTGTCCAAAAAAAAGTTATGAATAGTTGCGATTTTCGGAAATTCTATGAGCCCAATAGAAGCGGCACATATGGTATTTTTTAATAATATACGAGTTTTGATACTCAAGTTAAAGGTATTTTTTTTATAAATAAAAGTTTGAGTATCAAAAACTTTCTTCTTAACAAAATCCATGCTCTTGCGCCATCCATCGTCGCAAATATCTTGCCCACATCAAAAGGTATTGCCCGCCCGCGCCACTGCTTATCGAATAACGCGTTGTATCCTTTTCTGAATCCCTCTATCGAAGTCTGTTTGAAAGGTGGAGGCCTGAAAGGAATAAACAATATTATAATATGTGCAAACAAAATTTATCCAGTTGATACATCTTTATGATGTTATAATGTCCAATTTGCCCATTATCTTTTTAGATCTTTGAATGTACCATCGAAGAAATTGATTCCTAGGCAGTTGACACGTGACCAAGGTCCCCCATCTGCGTAGGAATCAATTTCTCTGATAGTACATTTCACTCAAACAAACTGTAAACATGCGTCTTCAATGGCGATTGGCGCGCGATGTTCAATATCAACCCTAGACGGTCAAGAATATTACGCAATGCATGATATTGACAAAGCTCGTCTAAGCGGCCGGTTAGACAGATATTATTTGAAAATTACTTTATTACGACAAAAAACGAAAGATATTTTGAATGTTACTGTAGATCAGCTATCCCCAAGTCCACAACCCGCGGCCCGTGGGCTGCGACTTTATTTGTGGCCCGCGTGATGTTAAACCATATTGAGATTCACGCCCACCGGCTAAATAATGTAAAGTCGTGAAAGTCGTGAATTTTTTCACTTTTAATCCTTAATTTTGAAGAACGTTATTTTTAAAACCTAAAAGTTTTGTTGTGGACCGCGACACCAAAACCAAAACATGTTTATGGCCCGCATGAAAAAAAAGGTTGGGGACCACTGCTGTAGATCAATAAGAGGAAACAAAAAAGGAGACGTTACGAGTGTAGGTGGTGTTGACATCGAAGACCCTTGGTCTTCGACTGTCGGCTGCTATTCGTTCATCTTGCTAAGTAATAGTGCTCTCAAGTTTTAGAAACATCTTAATGGCGCCAATTTAGACCAGCTTGGCGAGACTGACTTCCCTTCCTCGTAGGCCTCCGCAGTACCATACTTGGACCGTATATATATTCCACAAATTAAAAAAACTTCGATAGCGCGATTCAGGATGGTTGGAAAGTGAGGGTAGAAAAATATACCCTATTTTATTCTACCCTCACTTTTGCTTTTTTTCAAACGTCAATCTTTAAATCAGAGACAAGAGCCATTTTTAGGGTTCCGTAGTCAACAAGGAACCCTTATACACTTGCGTGCAGAAAAACCGGCCCACCCCGCCCGTTTGTGTTCAATTCCCTGTATCTTTAAAAATAATAGTTATGCGTTATTATTTTTTTTATAATAATGTGGGTAGATATGTTGAGGTATGTGTACATATACCGTACATTTTTGACAGCAAAGAGCATGGCTACAAACGTAAAACTCTAAAGTATCCTCGTTACTCACTTTTTCTTTCGTTAATTCAACGGTTTTGTTATGTAAGTGAAATTAGTCAAATCTTCTTGTTTCATTGGTTTATTGATTTGATTGATGATTTTCATTGGTTTATTGTTCTCTTAACTTGATTTTGGACGTTATTTCTTGGTGATAAAATGGATACCACTCCAAATGAAGCTGCTCAAGACTACTTGAGCAGCACTAAACTAAATCCAGCACTTACAAAGCCACTAGGCTTTGCTAAGCTAATAGGACCTACAAAGCTGTAATTTGGCATGAATACACATATTAATGATGCCGACAAAATGGTACCTACTACCTACATAAAATCTTTGAAAAATATTTTTTTTTATGCTTACCTTTTCATTTCAGACCATTCGTCTTAAAACGCTACTAGTTACCCTGGATACATCTTCGAACGCGCGGCGTTCCACGAGGCCGGGCTACCCTCGAAATTCTCATACATACGTAATACGAAAATCATTTTCTCATACGAAAATAAAGTATTTGAGTTATTTTTCAGCTTAAAATAGTAATTACCTAGGCTCCTGCACAAAATTTTTCTACAAAATATTTTAACACTAAAAAAAATTTTTAGTGTTTTGTAGTAAATTTACTACAAAATATTTAAACTCTAAAAAAGTTTTTAGTAAGTATTAATAAATTTTTGTGCAGGTAGTAGGAACCTAGGTAATTACTATTTTAAGCTGAAAAATAACTCTACTGGTTAAATATTTTGGTATTACGTATACAGTATGAGAATTTCGAGGGTACCCCGGCCCCTTAACGATAAAACCAGCCAGCCTGAATCAAGTGAATCAAGTTATCGGTGTTTGTTCGAAAGCTGGAGTTGTTAGTTGTTGTTAGTTCTTTGTATTCTCTAATTATTATTAGTAAAAGTGGTTTTAGCCGTAGTTTTAGCCATTTCCGATAAGCGCAAGAATACCTCACTTCTCGCAACTTCTCTCCGTCATTCGTGAATAGCAGTCATATTATTATTAAGTTTAGTTGCTTAGAAAGAAAAATAATAAATTTCTATAAATGAGTACTTACAATAAAATGAATGGTAAACAATGTAATAAAATTATTTATTATCCACTAATAACTTGTTACACATCATATTACATAAATATTTTTGAGCTTATGAATAGTGAATTGAATACATTATGGCATACAAATGTACAGTCCAACACCATTAAAAAACTATTGTAGTTTGGTATAATATAGACGTTTTCATTTACCGATAAAGTAAAAAAAAATATTTCAAATTTATTATATTTGGTCGTACATTATATTATATTAAAATGTATAAAATATAAATGCGGCATAGCAAAAGTTTGCATTTCAAAAAGACAAGTATGTATTTTTTATAAAAAACAGTAGTTTCAATAATATTATTTACCTATAGCATACCTAATATTGGTAACAAAATAATTTGTGCTGGTTACTTTTTAGTAGAAAGAGCAAAGCACATTTTTTATATTAAATCTCTATCAGATCTTATTCAAATTTCCCTTATATTACTACAATACATTTAAAGCGCTTTTGTGGGTAGATATTGAGATACAAATATTTCATAAAATTTTAGAAATCCATTGGACGGAAAAATAAAAATAAATATTGGGGTAATAAACAAAAGTACGAGTTAGTAACTGTTATAAATATAAGCCAATTTCGCCAACGCATATAAAGTTCATCGTTGATCACATCATATTGTAGATAGATATTTAAAAAAACGCTATAAAACACACAAAGAATAATCGGATACAGTTGTATGTTGCCAGATTAAATATAATAATTAAAACTGAGCGATCTTTAAATTATACGAGGCGGCGCAAGGCGTGGGCGGTGTGGGCGTCCACCCACGACAGCGCGTTTTTTAGGGTTCAGGGTTCAGGGTAACAAAATCAAAATGCATCATCCATCAGGGTATATTTTGCCCACATAAAATTTTGGGCTTGCGCCGCCACTGCATAACAGGTACGAATCTACTGCGGTAGCGGAGGCGGCTGTGCGTACGTCGGATAGTAGGGCGCGAATCTCGGCCCTTGAGGTATGGCGGTGTGGGTATTGTCTCCACGGTCTTGTATAGTGCGCGCCGTGTACGCCGACTCTTTGTATACAGGGGAAGCTGAAAAAAAAAGTTATTTTTATGTGGTACTGTGTAGACTGTAGCCTTTTTTTTTTTTTTGATGCGCAGGGGCACCCTTTATGGGTGCCCCGGGTTGGGGATGTGCCCCAGCTAAGCTGAAGCACCCCGGGGGTATGTGGGACTCCTGTGGGACTTTGGGTTTACCCACTAAAACCACCTGCGGTTTGCCTTCAGCCGTATACGGAGGGATATCCTGGATCAGACTGTAGCCTGTAGGGAGTTTGTTTTACAAAACACAACAAAAACTTTATACTTTTATATATTTATTGAGTACTCGCATAAAAAACGAAGGCAGTCACGATAACACTACTTTATAATTGACCAATGACTGTTTTCCCAGCCTTTTGTTAGGGGCCGTTCACAAAATACGTTCGCACACAAGGGGAGGGGGGGGGGGCTTTTTTAGAAGTCATTTAATTCGTGTTAGTAAATATACCGATATTTAAATCTATTGTTACGTGCTAGGGTTCGTAGGATTCGGAGAGAAAGACCTGGTGACTCTCTTGAAGACTTTATTCACAAACACTAGCTCACACAAATCACTAAGTCCAAACACTAAGCACTAGATCCAAATCACTGAGCACTATCACTGTCCTAGGTCGTAGCCGAGTCACTTGTTTTCACTAACAAGTCGCCTCGAAGATCGCTCCGATAAAACTGAACTCCGGGTCGTCCACCTGCGCCTATTTATATGGGTGACTCGAATTCTAGAAAGTTCCTTACTCGATTCACGTAAACAAGTAAACACGTAAACAAGAAAACAAGGGTCGGAACTTTCTACGAGATTCGAGCATGTACCACCTAGCGCCATCTAGTTTCGAGTAGGGGATTTATATGTAGTCCCATAGTTTTTCCGGTTCGACGCCAGATGGCTCTGTGTGTCCGTATCCGTAACACTATAATGTATATTATAATTATTACAATAAATTGTTATTTTTTCAACATGAGCGCTAGGCTCTGTGGCGCTCTGTGTCCACTGTAGCGTTTTGACTTGGATCTAGTGGCGTCGCGATCCATCAGTCATCACTATCAATTTCTTTGTTTTTCCAATATTTGAGAGAGTAACGTTTCTAACTCTGCGCTCTGCATAGCCAGCACGGCGTCGCCCAGTCGATTCTTCGGGAGAAAGTAATGGCAGTTTCTTTCCTATGTCTACATATATTTTTCCCGAGCAGAGCGCCGTGAAAAAAGCTAATTTTAGTGTGACGTATTTTATGAATGGCGCCTTACAAGGTACGTGCAATTTTTCTACGCTGGTTTTTCGCTCCCAACGAAGGAAGTTCGGAAATGATTCGTTTGTAATTAATTTAGAAATAAGACATTTTTCACAGTAACAAATTGAAGTAAGCAACTACAAAAGAATTAATTTATTAAAAAGTACTACTTGTCTAGAAAATTTAAACAACTCACTGAGTGTTGGGTACAGGGTCTGGTAAGGCTGCACGGGCATCGCCCAACCGCCGGCCGCGTCGCCACCGGGAGGTCCCTGTAAGTATATTTTAAAAAGTTTAAAATGATTATTAATTTAAATTCACATGAAATCGCCATTTGTTTATAATGTGCTGATCCTGTGCCGAAACTACGTACAATGCCCAATTACTGTGCCAAATAAGCCCCCCCCCCCCCCCTTCATTCATTTCTTCAGGGGGGCGAAACTTTAACGAGAAAGAAAGAAAAAAATCCACGCCTCGTTTAAATTAAGAAAATTAAACAAGGCGTGGAAATAATATAGTCCGGGAGCCCTAGAACAATTTTTATTTGATTACCATCAAGCTAATTTTTTGTGACTAGCTTCATTTTGATAAAACGAACAACATTTTTATTTGCGAAAAATCTCGAAAGTAGTAGCTATCATCAGTCAAGGTTTTTTATATGTAGATATTGTGTTTTCATAATTCATTAGAGCTGTAGCAAAAGTTGGCACTGGAAAGTAAAATAAACGTCAATTTTCCTAAAATGGGAATTCAAAACGTGTTATCTACTCTGCGTAAAATGAAGTGTTGGAAACAAAATATCTTTTAAGGCCAGGCCAGTTCGAAAAGACTGATTTTTGAGCTTCCAGTCTGAAGAAATTATGTGGAATTCTCTTACACCACAATTGATGTAGACTCAAAAAGGAACAAAGTAAAAAAATAATACATATAGCAAAGATAGCAACAATCAAGCGTCCTCTTCGAAATCCATGACTTTGGGCAAGACGTGTTTCCGCTATAAAAGCCGGAGTCGAACTACAATAGTTCGACTTGCACACGACGCAACCACGTCGCAACCACATCGCAACCACTGGCCGTCATCATTTTGTCGGTACCACAACGCAACCACAAAATGCAGCAGCGACACCATTCACACGTAACCACAGCTCGACGACATTTTGTCGTTGCGATGTCGTGTGGTTGTGGTACGTGTGGGTTGGCCCTTACAGCTACAAATTAAAACTCACATTAGGCTGCCCCGGTCCTACAGGTAACACAGCGGGCTGGCTGGGTGTGGTAGGCGCAGGGGGTGCGGACGGCTGGTTGGCCAGTCCCACCAGGGGTACCGTACCAATTGTCACATACTTCCTGTCCTTCATGTTGAAATGCATTCCCGACACTACGCACTCGACCTGAAAATGATATTTTTAAAAACAATAATTAAAACCTTCTTTTATTTGATATTGTACATACATATATGCAAAGTATGTACTTGTTGGAACAAGGTTATAAATATCATATTACATACATTGTTAGTGCAATTATGAGCATTTATAGTTTCAATGAACCTAAATCTCACAGCTGATAAATATAGAGGTATAAGTTCAAAAGTTTATGATATACTAATTACCTACTAAATCATTGTTAAGTTTTTTTGTACAGAACATTAACCCTTTTACTAATAAAATGCAAATGTTGAAGAATGAGTAAGAACTCCTAAATCGAATGTGTTTCTCTTGTCTGTCAAACTACTTTTCCAACTCGGATAAAGACTAAACATTACTTATGTATGTTATGGAAATATATTTCTTATTAGATAAGATAAGCCTTTATTCACAACAAAAATTTTACATTTACAAATTGCATACAATAATAATAATTATTATTATATTAATAATTCACGTAAAGTGTAAAATACCTTCAAGTCATAATCCAGATCAATGATGTTGCAGTTGACGAGGTTGGATGGTGGTATCGGTGGTACTTCCATGTTGAGGGTCCAGTGTTTGGTGGTACCGGCCGGCGCAGGGCCCTCTTGTACCGTAAGCACCACATCTTTGGTCTTTTTGTTTACGTTGGTAGGTGATGTTGCTCTGTAGTTCACCACCTGAAAATTTCAAGTTAAAAACTTAATCTTATGTTCTTAAAGTAGTTGCGGTTTTGCCATTATAAAGTTACTAGATGACGCCCGCAACTTCGTTGCGCCAAAATTTGTTTATCGCGTGGGAACCATATATTTTTCCGGGATAAAAAGTATCCTATGTCCTTTCCCGGGACTCAAAGTATCTCCATACCAAATTTCAGCAAACCAACCAAACCATTACCAAAGACAGACAGACACACAGACAGACAGACAGACAGACAGACAGACAGACAGACACACTTTCGCATTTATAATATTAGTATGGATGAAGCTTGGCTATCAATTTAACAAACATTTAATTCATCATGAGAATAATGTTAACAAAATTTTAGTGATTCAAACTGTGATTTAAAACACACTGCATCACTGTCAAACTCAAGTAGTACATTAAAAGTTCAAACTTCTGAGCTGTAAAAAGTTTACCTTTCTCAAAAATATCTTCACCAAATGCAATTGCACATTACTTTTATTTTCAATGTCTATAGTTAGTGGAATAGTTTGGCCGGGACAGTATCCAGACACCGGAGCTCTGACGTCTACAGATAAAGGTTGGGAGACACAACAGAAGCAACCAAATGTCTTCTCCAATTGAAAATTGATTGGTTCCTGTAAAAAAAACATAGTAACATTAATATTATAACTACTCTCAAAATTCATACAAAATAATCACTATCACTACTAATCATCACTAATAATCACTACTAATAGGTTACATCAGTCAACAAAATAATTGTATGAAGCAGTGTTGAACCTACAAGTAAAGATTTTTTATCATATTTTTTATTACACTTAAACAAACTTCAAGGATATTTTACACATTAGTGATGTGTAAGAAGTGGAAAGATAATTTATATTTAGGTAATAATATATTTCCTGAAACTAAATACATGACAAATGCGTGATAAGGATGAGCAAGAACTCTAATTAATCATCATTCATAAGCTAATAAAAAGCAATATCAGTGAAGGTACACAAGAATTGTTTACATAAGCTCAAACAACTCACTCTTTGTGCTATTGAGCAAGCTGAGAATTTAGCACATATTTGTAAAAATGTGGTAATAACACTTTACTTTGTTACGTAAAAGTAGCAAGGTCTCATTATATCTAATCTTAGCTTTTATGTTTAGCCAAGCTGTGGACCACAGATTTAGGACTATATTGTCACTTGAGTTTGCAGCATTTCTCTTAATATTAATTATATTGTTTATTTTTTATAAAGATAAAAAAAAATCCACATGTAATTTGATTCAGTAACAAGAAAAACAGTTTTAAAATAATTAAAACTGTTTTTCTTTTTGGACTTTACTCCTTAAGAATCGATTTTCATATATAAGGCGCCCGATATGAGAAAAATCCGAGGGGTAAAATCTACTAACAAGTAACGAAATCGTGTCACGTTTTTGGTGCGCAACTTTCTAATTTGGCTGTGACTTGTGAGTGTAAGACGGTTGGAGAGTAGTGTTTTGTGTCGAACTCGAACTCGAACTCAATTTGAAACTTGATCGAAACTTTATCGAAACTTGATCGAAACTTGATCGAAACTTAATCGAAACTTGATCGAAACTTGATCGAAACCTTGATCGAAACTTGATCGAAACTTGATCGAAACCTTGATCGAAACCTTGATCGAAACTTGATCGAAACTTGATCGAAATTTGATCGAAACTTGATCGAAACTTGATCGAAACCTTGATCGAAACCTGATCGAAACTTGATCGAAACTTGATCGAAACCTTGATCGAAACCTTGATCGAAATTTGATCGAAACTTGATCGAAACTTGATCGAAATTTGATCGAAACCTTGATCGATTGATACACAGGAGCTGTTTTGCCAAGAAATTCGTGAAAGCACTTATGAGAACCTCTCAGTATCCATGGATTATAACTTTGCGATTTTGAAATCTTCTTCTATCAAAGTCATACTTAATTTGTTCTTAAACCTGTCCAGAAATGCTAAATAAGTCGAAACAAATTCAATAATTATCCCTGAAATATTGATTTTTGAAGTGAAAACTTCTTTAGCGGCGTTGAGCACTTTTGTGGGATGGGTAAAAACTGTGAAACTCGCGCCAGATTTTCGTGTTGATCGAAAAACCATACAAAACGCGTAAGAGAGTAGTGTTGTAACATCGAAATTAAAATTAAATGATAATTAAAATTAAGTAATAATTAAAATTAAATAATAATTAAAATTAGTAATAATTATAATAATTAAGTAACATTTAAAATTAAATATGGATTAAAATTAAATAATATTTAATAATAAATATGGATTAAATAAAATTAAATAATAATTAAAATTAAATGATAATTAAAATAAAGTAATAAGTAAATAAAATTAAGTAATAATTAAAATTAAGTAATGATTAAAATTAAGTAATGATTAAAATTAAGTAATGGTTAAAATTAAGTAATAATTAAAATTAAGTAATAATTAAAATTAAGTAATGATTAAAATTAAGTAATGGTTAAAATTAAGTAATAATTAAAATTAAGTAATAATTAAAATTAAGTAATGATTAAAATTGAGTAATGATTAAAATTAAGTAAGTATTGATCAAAATTAAGTAATGATTAAAATTAAGTAATGATTAAAATTAAGTAATAATTAGATTAAAATTAAGTAATGATTAAAATTAAGTAATGATTAAATTTACGTAATGATTAAAATTAATTTTAATCGAAATTGATTAATCGAACAATCGATTGGTTTTTTTTCTCGATTGTCGTTTTTTTTTTTATTATCGATTGTAAGGGTTTCGATTAATTAAAAATGGTTTTAAAAAAATGCACAACGTTAATAATCAAGTTTTCACTTCTGCCGGCACTCCCGGAGTGCAACCCGTCTTTTTTTCTTTACGTTTTTTACCTCGGTTCTTCTCGCCGGGTTAGTTCCCGAACCGGTGGTAGGCACCAGTAGTATCAACATTCTGAAAGCATTTTTTTAAAATCTATTCAGAAATAAAACAATTTTTATTTATATTATTTATTATTATTTATTTTACTATGTCTACGTAACTTTTTGACGACATCCTGAACTATGTGGGGTTTGTGGGATCAAAGCGCACTTTGTACATGTCTGTTCTTTGCATCGGCGGCACAAATGCTAAACCACTGCCATCAAATGCTAGGACAATGTCTTAAATCCAGCGACTTAAAGCGTCAATAAAATCACACGAATTTGTGAAATTTATGAAAATTTTAGTACGTCTGGGGTTTGTCAGACCCCACATGGTGCACAGAGGGTTAAATTGTTAATTATCTATGTAAAAGCTATTAACTTATAACTATAGTACTTACTCTATACGAAGGGTTGATGTTGAGGTCCAGAGCATTGATAACAGTAAATGCAGCCTTAGTATCTTGGTCAAACTTCCAAGGTCTATCCAAGGTCACTTTGACAGTATACCTCACATATCCATATTGACCCTCAAAGGAGGATGGCAGGACTGGTGGTAGTGCGCATGTGAAGTTGTACACTTGCTTTCCAGCTGGTATTTCTATTTCACCACCTGTAAAATCAAATATTTTTCAATAAAACTGTTGAAACATATATATTAAATATGTAGGATTTTTTCTATTGGTAAAGTGCATGGGCACCGGCAGAAATAATTTCCAAGGGGTGCAGATTTTACTTTTTTTCTTTTCTTTTTAGTTTTTACTTTGTATCGCATAGTAACAGGGTTACAGACGGCTTTTTATTTCAATAATTCCTCTTGATCCCGAGATTCCCTGCCAGCGCCCATGGTAAAGTGTTTAAAATAACTGTTAAAGCTTAGAAATGGGCTCTATAAAAGGGGTGACAGAAGTGCAAGTAAGTATGCGGACTTATGGCTCGACAATCTTATTTGCCTGTGTGTCAGCAAAGAGCCGCGAGCCGCGAGCCTGGGGGCATGGTAATCCAGTGTGAGCGATTCTTGTGTGTCACCGACATGAGCCGAGTAAGTTCACGAACTTAAAGCCCACATGCTAAAAGCTCGCGTGCGAACTTAAAGTTAACGTCTATCAGGCATTTAAGTATAGATGATAACTTCATCCTACTTTCACCCTACATACCTGTACTGCTTCCTAAAAGGTAGTAAGATATTTGAAAATACTCTTCATTTCCAGTGTGCAGCGAGTCTACTGATTGAGTTCGTCCTTCGGAGTCCTCCTCCTGTTTGCTTTCACTCCATTCTGTGTGTGCTTCGCCCTTTATCTTGACATGAATGCCTTAGAATATAAATTATGTATAGCAGAAACAATAGATAATTAAAATAGAGATATGGCAATGGAATAATGACATGATTGTATGATTATGGTCAGTATGAGTCATTGGAGCATGTAATAATGTTTAAATAGCAATCGGCTCACCTCTAACTTTTTTAGGACTATCAAAAACGTATTCTACTCTTCCGTTTACAGTTTGTCCAGCATAGTACGTATTCCATTGGTTATCGAAATATATAGCCGCTTCTTTAATGCCCATTATATTTTATATTTTTCTTTCTAATCTTTTAAACTATGCGCCACCTCTACAGGCGTTCGAATTCGATATCGGATTTTCACAAAAAAAACAATTCCGTATCAAATACAGCTGCCCGCCCCGGTATGGGTGATGAGGGGTGATGTCAGGTGGACGAAACTTCCGAACAAAAAAAAATTGGGTTCCAAATTTAAACGAGGTGACTAAACGAAATAGCATAATCTGTGCGATTCAAATATAATTGTCTCGCTCATAAATAGTGTGTACTCTTTCTAACATTAAGTAAGCGTTTCCCGCCAATTTTTGCCGCGGTTTTTAAATTTATTTGAATTTGGATAGATTCAGAAAATTTTTCTCCGTGTTAGCACAATTGTTAAACTCGCTTTTGTATTAAAATAAACCAAAAAGTTTGATAAAATGAGTCTGAAAAAGTACAAAAAGTGTGAAATCTGCATGGGACGTAATATCGATGAAGAAAACTACATATTAGCAAGATTTCCTACCAACAAGGAACGGTAAGTAAAATTTTAGTACTAATGTGTAAGATGTATTTTAAAGTTTAAAGCAAAATATATTTAAACAAAACGATGCGCGTCAAAACTCTTTTATCGCACGGGAACCGTACATTTTTACGGGACAAAAAGTATCCTATGTACTTTCCCTATACTTACTCAAAAGTATCTCCATGCTTTTCAGCAAAATCGGTGCAGTGGTTTAGGCGTGAAAAGGTAACAGACAGATAGACTGACACTTTCACATTTATAATAATAGGTAGTAGATAATAACTAATAAGTAATATTATAAGTAAAGTATATATTAAAACTTATGGATAGTCCACATACTTACTACTATGCAACTGCAACTTTCGTTTTACATAATATTATTATTCTTTCAGTTGTAAGAAATGGGTTCAAGCCACTGGGAAACCAGCATTAGCTAGTTTAACTATTACTCAGTTACATTATTCTCATTTCTTATGTGGTAAACACTTTCCTGTTAATAACTTCCGTAACAAAGGAACACGACTAACTGCAACTGCTATACCTTCCCTGTATCTCCCAAGCCCACCGTTAAGTGATACATTTTTAGAAAACTTTCCACCCGAGAAGCTTATGTCACCAATACCTGTAAATGCAATATTTATACACAAAACAGTAACAATTGGAGGTAAGTTTGTATAATTATAATATTTTGTTTTAACACAAACATTAATAGGTATAGCATTAAGGGTGCATTTTCATTAGTCGTTACCTCGTACAATATACAGCATACAGGGAGTCTAAACTAATGGCGCATTTTGATTGGTCGTGCCATGCATTTTAGAAATCTCCCGCACCCCGCATGCGGTTTATCGACCAGTGAAAATGCGCCATAAGACTAAGAATAACAATTGCCAGGCATTTCGATAAAACTAGGCTGATGATTGTAAATCAGGCCAAAATTTAAGGTAGTCCAGCTTTTGTGGCTTGGGCTCCATCTAGAATTTCATATAAAAATCCTGGCAATTGACATGTTATATGATTTCACATCTTTTTAAACAAAAATCTTGTAAGGATGCTGAGTTAATTGATATGACTGAGATTGAAATGCTAACTAAGTCTTCAAAATTAGCATGTTCAGTCTTTTTTATATAGTATTATGATTGTCTAGCTAGCTAGGTTTGACAATACAGCAATCATACATTAATAACTTTAACACAGGTACTTTGCCAAGAAAATGATTGATAGAATATTTTCAAAATCAATGCTTTTACATTTAGAATATCTCAAAGTACGGTATTTAGATAGACAAAGATTAATTATCATATAATATACATTGCACACATGATTAAAAAGTGGTTCATATCTTCTCTCTTTCTATAACCTGAATAGTTTACCGCTGTAATCAAACTGTAATATTATGTGTATCATTGAATGAAAGTGCAATTGTGTTTATGTACTTAGCTTTTAAACTTACAATAGAACAGATTACGAGTAATATGAGAATCAATATTAAAAGATTTTATGAATCCAAATGTAAGTTCAGACTTAATTTACATCCAAGTAGGTATAACTTACAAACACAACACTATAAGCAAATATTTGGAAGTATCCAATCAATATTAAAAGATTTATATTTGAATTTTACAGACACTAATGAAATCTCCAGAGCCACCAACCACAATAATGTTATGAATGAGCATAATTATTTTCTGCCATTTGATAAATCCAAATGTAAGTTCACTTTATTTACATCCAAGTAGTATAACTTACAAACCCAGCACTTTATGCAAGCATTTTTCTACTAATATTGTAATGACCAATGATTACAACAAATTGCAATAGGTACATAATATATTTTATTTTTCACATTTCTATTCTGTATTGAATGTTTTCCAGGCACTAAAATGTTACAAGATGACACAGAGTTGGATGAGAATAGAAGAAAATATTGTGATGAAGGTAAGTAACAAGACATGAACATAGTTTATTTCTTGTTTATAGTATAAATTACACTATCGTTGCATAATTGCATAAAACGTGTTTTCTAACAAAAGTACACTAATATACTTAGGTATATATTCTAGAATTTAGATTATATTTTAAAGTTTCTATTAATTGCAGACTGAGACATACTATTAAATTTTTTATATTAGTAGTACCTAAGTAGTACACAACACATGAAGTCGGTTAAAATTAGACATTATTTTTATATTATAAATTATAATTTATAAATACTTTTTTAAATAAACTTGTCTTGACTCTTGTACAGTTTGTAAACACAAACTTTAAACTCTAATGGCCCGCCGCACGTTTGCCAAACCTCAACAAATGGTCACAAATGGTCACAAATACAAACGTGGATAGGGTGTTTGGCTTGGTTTGTTTAATGGAGGCACTTGAAATGGCTATTTGTATTTGCGTATTTGTTGTATTTGCCAAACAATCACCATGTGTAGACGGTATGTTTGACAAATATTGGCCTTATTTGCCTATTTGACAAATATGACCAATACCAAATACACGTATCCGTACCTTTGTCGGTTTTTGACGCACATCAAAGGAGTCAAATAGGCAAGTAAAGAAAATCAAGTAAAAGTTTGGTATTTGACGTCCATGTGTGGAGGGCCGTATTTGCCTATATTTGCTTGTTTGTGTATTCGTCAATAATTTGCCAATTGCCACTCGTGTCTCGTCCACACGGTTGTGCGCGTTCATTCTTGTCGATGCTCTGTAAGCGAACAGATGTGCTTAGATACGTAGTAAGTATCCCCTTAGTTGTCTGTGTGCTTTCGAAAAATGAATGACTGGTGGTCAAATAAAAACGTATTAAATTATAGCCGTATGTGTCGTTTTTTTTAACTCGTTTTCTTATATTTATAACTAGCTGTTGCCCGCGACTTCGCCCGCATCAAAGTAAAATATAAAATAATATATCCTCCTTCTTTTTGGAAGTAGGTTGAAAAGTAGCCTAAGTTACTCCTTACTACATCAGCTATCTACCAAAAAAGGTCCCGTCAAAATAGCTCCAGCCGTTTCAGAGATTAGCCGGAAAAAACAGACAGACAGACAGACATACAGACAAACATTTTAAAAAATGTTGTTTTGGTGTATGTAGCGTATAATATAATATATTCATATGCATGTACTTACTAACAAACGGTTCTTTCAATATTACAAACAGACACTCCAATTTTATTTATATGTACCTACTACATGACGCCCGCAACTTCGTTGCGCCAAAATTCGTTTATCGCGCGGGAACCGTACATTTTTCCGGGATAAAAACTATCCTATGTCCTTTCTCGGGACTCAAAGTATCTCTATGCCAAATTTCAGCAAAATCGGTTCAGCGGTTCGAGCGTGAAGAGGTAACAGACAGACAGACAGACAGACAGACACACTTTCGCGTTTATAATATTAGTATGGAAGTATGGATGGATAGACAAAAATAACTTAAGCCAAAATTTGGCTTAAGTTAACATTTAATGTTATATTTAGATCCTATTTCTGTGGTTATAGCCGATACAGCAACTTCGATGTCCGTCATGCTTGCCGCGTTAGAACAAACTAACTCACTCGCAAACGTGTGGATGGATTTCTAAATCAAGCCAAACGTTTGTGACCATTTGTGGCGATTTGGAGTTTGTAGCAAACGCCAAACGTGCGGACGTAGCATTACAGAATGCTATGTTTCTAAATTGTAGCAGTGTTGCCAACTCTTCAAAATATTTTCCTCCTAAAGCAACAGCTTCAAAACAGTTTCTTGTTCAAAACTCACTAAATTTCAACCGAAACCCCAACAATAATTAAATCAAAATATTTAAAATTACTTGGGATGTTTTCTACTAATTATTACTATACTAATTAGTTTGGGGATTTTTGGTCTCCCAAACAGCGATTTTCTTTATATATATTTCAATAAACTCCCCTAAGCCCGCGCGTTGTAATTTTTTACTATACTTACCTACATAATTATAATATAATATTATATTATGTATTTAAGATTTTTATTAGAAGATACACATATTAAATACACAATATCTAAAACCCAGGTAAGTACTAGAAAACTTTTTGTTCTGTCGGCGTGATTCAAACCCGCGACCTCCGGCTTCAACGCTGACAAGTGACAAGTAACAACACGTCTAATGACTAATCAGTTTGCTAATCAGTAATCACTACTACGTATAACTAGTATATATTAATTCCATGGTAATCACTGAGCCACAGAGGTCGTCAATGCAGTCCTGCGGAGATAAAATGGTCGCATAACAATTCCTCTAAACTTTACTCTTGCTGTCTACGCTCTCAACAATCAATTCACAAAATGAATTGTCAAAACTGTCAAACTGACAAATGTCAAATTAGTACAAAAATCTAATCTTTAAATAATAATAATAATATTAAGATTTATTTATGATTTATTTTTTAAAATAATTAGAGTGGGTTGCACCAACTAACTTTAACTGTGACTTTTACTCCAATGCAAAATGTCCAATCTCTCATCTCTGGTTAAAGTTAAATATGGCGTCCAAACACCCCATATGCAGTATGCTCATATCTGTATCTGTCAATTTTTCCAACGACTAATAGTCGTGTTCGTTTGCTTTTTCAACTGCGCATGCGCGGCTTTTTTGTGTGTCAAGAGAGTGTCATATTCTAAAATACCGATCAATTTCTGTCAGATTTTAGAAAATTTGACAGGTATTTTAGAACATGACACTCACACTGACATCAATTTATAACTTTGCGCATGTCAGTGTGAGTGTCATGTTCTAAAATACCTGTCAGATTTGACACATGATTTGAGAACATGACAAGGTATTTTAGAATATGACACTCACACTGACACACAAAAAAGCCGCGCATGCGCAGTTGAAAAAGCAGACGAACACGACTAATTAAAAATTAATATATACCTACTAGAGCCCGACAAGGCTTTATATGAATGTGTCAAACTGTCAATGGGCGCTGCAGCTGGTAAAGGAGAACTGTCAAAAATGACGTTTTGTATGTTAATTATGCGTTAGTGCCAAGTTAGTGCCTTTTCTCGTCACGTTCATTGAGCCTTGTCGAACTGTAATTTGACATTTGTCAGTTTGACAGTTTTGACAATTCAGCAAGCCGTTGACTCAAGTCGCATCCAGGCTCGGTGTTGCCGGCCACAATGCACGCTGCGACAATATTCACAATCCCGCATAAATCGGCGGACGGCAAAGCGGTCTGCCGTGAATGAACCTCTTTAAATAAACGTGGCGAAAAAAGGAACTAACGCAGCCATCATACAAAAACGTCATTTTTACAGTTTTTGACAGTTCTACTTTACGAGCAGTGCCACCGCCTACTTTCATATAAAGCCTTGTCGCACTGTAGTAATATTATAAATGCAAAAGTGTGTCTGTCTGTCTGATACATTTTCACGCCCAAACCGCTGAACCGATTGTACTGAGTTTTGGTATGGAGATACTTTGAGCCTCGGGAAAGGACAAGGGATGCTTTTTGTCTCGGAAAATGTACGGTTCCCGCACAATAAACTTTTAGAATTTTCGCCTTAATTATATTTTAATATATTTTGATGAAATTTGGCATGGAGATACTACTTTTAATCTATTTTTTCTTAACTATACCAATTCGAAAATTAATAATAGACAACTTTTGTCGGGTCAGCAGTCAGCTAGTCTAGTATAAAATAAAAACTATAATATGTAGGTAGTAGAGTTCTTACTTGTATATAACATTTTGTAAAACCTTGTATAAGAACATTAACAATACTATTAATTATTTTAGGTGCTACAATCCCACAGACTGATACAGAAACAAATGGTACTCCCATTTGTACATCACTTGTTGATATCATATCCGAAAACGGGAGTCGCAAGAAAATGAAAATCTGTTCCACTCCAGGTAAAGATCTTCAAAAATAATATTGAGGTTTCTAATATAATTTTTTTCTAACCTGCGAGAGAGACTCTTCCAAAGTGGTAAAATATGTGTCCCCCCCTCTAACTTCTAAAGTAGGAGTATGATAATTCTAAAAAATCTTATTACTATAAAAACTACCAACGAAAATTGATTTGAACGAGATCTAGCAAGTAGTTTTTTTTATACGTCATAAATGGTAACCCTTAATTTAACTTTAATTTAATCGACTGAAATATAAAAATAATTTATCAAAAACCTTTTAATTTCATAAAAATAAGCCTTGTTGCTGCTGCGGAACCCTTCATGGGCGAGTCCAACTCACACTTGGCCGGTTTTTTAAAAACAATGCTTAAAATATTCCGAAAAATGTTTTGCGCTTCATTTCAGATCCCACAGCCTCAAGCGTTCAATTAGAATATGTGACTCACCACAGTTCAAATGTCAAAATAACGAATCCAGGTAAGAAGATTTTGTTATTCATTCGGTAACTAAGTATAGAATATCGAAATATTATATGAATTCATATAATAATATTTTTTTTTTAATTAATAAGACCTGTTACCTAATCAAATTGAATACAGGACCTTTAAGCCCCGTATTCACTTTGATTAGTAATAAGTGCAAGTGATTAGTGCAGGTGATTAGTAATTAGGTAAAAGTACGTGTGGACAGCGACTGATTACCTAGTGCAAGTCTTTTGATTTCTACTAATCACTAATCGCTTCAACTAATCACTTGCACTCGCACTAATCAAAGTGAATCAGGCCCTAAGATGCACTTCGCAGATTAAGGCTGCGAGTGCTGCAAATGTAGTTAGTTTTTTGTCTGTCTGTCTGTCTGTATGTTTGTTCCACTGTGTTTGTATAACTGTGCGAAATTTCATGCCCCTACGTTTCCCCATTTTTCGTAAAAAGGGTTACAAAGTTTTTGTCTCACGTATTAATTAATATACACAATCTGTGATAATTCAGAAGTCTATCTGAAGACAGACAGACAGATGGACAGACAGACAGATGGACAGACGGGCAGACAGATGTACAAACTGACGGACAGACATTGAAGTCTCGGTAAGACTATGGAGTGTAGATAGACTCCATTAGTAAGACCCTAATAAAATTAATTCAACTCCCAACGTAGAAACAACAATAATAATATTGTTATTTTGTTGTAGTAGTTGTACTAAGGAAATAACCTTCCTATTAAAGAATGTCTAAATTATTACTTTAAAAACAATGCCAAAGTTTTCAACATATGATTTTATAATTTTTGTTACAGTCAAAAAGCAAACAATCACCGTGGTTACGCTCCGTCGTCAGAAAATAAAAGAAAAATTAAAAGAAGCGAAAGAAAAAATTAAAGTTATGCGAAAAAAATTAAGGGCTATAGAAAACATTGAATCGCCCCTACTGAAATCCCTGATTGAATCGGATATCTCAAATCGTAAGAAAAAACCCAACGGTAAGCGATGGTCGACGCTTAGCAAATGTGTGGCCTTGGCTGTTTATAAAAAATCACCAAAGTCATACAGATATTTGGAAAAATTGTTACCAGTGCCTAGCATAAGAACCTTACAAACAGTAGTACAAGAAATACAACTTATGCCGGGCATTGACCTTAATGTATTGCATCATTTAAAAGAAAAAGCGCCTCAAATGTCAGAACAGGATAAACTTTGTGTTATTCTTTTTGACGAGATGGCGCTAAAAAAACGACTCATCTATAATATAGGATCTGACAGGATCGACAGTTATGAGGATTATGGTAATGATGAAAGGTCAAATAGAATCGCTGATCATGCTCTCGTTTTTATGATACAAGGGTTACATGTACAGTATAAGCAACCAATCGCCCATTATTTCGTCACGGGGACCGTCTCATCAGAAAAATTAGTTGTCCTTATCAAAAATTGCATAAATGCCATTACCCAAACAGGCTACAACGTTATAGCCACAGTTTGTGACCAAGGCCCTACAAATGTAGGGGCCATCAACATGTTAAAAAAATTTTGTCATCAACCAAATGACTCAAATTATTACTTTGTTGGGGATAAAAAAGTTTATATCCTATATGACGTTCCACATCTTTTTAAATCCATAAGAAATAATTTTCACGACGCCGGTGAAATGGTTTTTAGTGGCAGGAAAGCTAAATGGGCACACTTAGTGGACTTGTGTGAAATAAACACAAACCTAAGTTTAAATTTCCCTAAAATCACAAAGACTCATGTTTATTTAAAATATGGGACGAAAATGAGGGTTAAATATGCTGCTCAATTATTAAGCTCTACAATCTCCTCAATTTTAGCTTTGCGAGCCAGTGATACTTCACCTATAGACACAGAAAAAGCAAAATCGTTACTGGACACCTCATATGTCATTGGTCAATTGGATAAGTTATTCGATTGCACAAATGGCCCCAATGGACCTAAGGAAATAAAAAAAAATATAAGGGAAAATGTTCATAAAAACAGTTTCCATCATGTAATGTGGAGACAATTTATTAAAATGCTTGGAGGTTTGAATTTTTTAAAATCGGACAGCCAAATAAGGTTACGCAATGTTAGGTGTGTGAACGGATATATCACAACAATAAAATCTTTACAAGATATATGGGGAATTGTGAGTGCGAACGATTTTAAATATTTAAATTTAAGACAGTGCAATCAAGATGCGCTAGAAAATCTCTTTGGTATTATCAGGCAACATTGCCCTACGAATTCACACCCAACAATACACCATTTTACTTCAGCACTTAAATCTTCTATTATTACAAGAATGACTTCTCCACCGGGAAAAGGATCAAATTGTGAGTTGGATGGAAATCAAATATTATTTGATTTTCACGACATTGTTTTTAAAAAAATGAAAGAGTCTGAGTCCGTAAATAAAAAATCAATAATGGTAGATAAGCTGAATATCGACGAAACCGAGTGTAACGAAATTCCCGAATTACATATAAGCGAAAATTTAATTGAAAAGGATGTAACGGATCTCGAAGAAATGTTTAAGAGCTTCGAAAAACAACCAACTGTATATGTCAGTGGATACTTAGCTAAAATTCTTTTAAAAGAAAATAACTGCATCGAATGCGCAAGGGCCCTTAAAGTTGACGACCCACCGGAAAACTCAATTTATAACTATATAGCATTACGGGAATGGTGGGATGACAAAAATAGTCTCACATATCCAACATTAAGGCTCTGTGAAACAGTAGATACGGCTACAGCTCTGTTTGAAAAAGAAGTGAAACCATATATATTTAGAGCAAACATAAGTAAATATGCAGTAACAATTTTAATGGCTAGTACATCACTATCTTGGATGTGTCAAAACCACTACATAAATTTGTCGGAAAAACTACTACGGTGCCTAAGCTATTTGCTTATTCGAAAAGAATGCCGAAGTGTTAATCTATCATTAAAAATGAAAGAACAAAGTATTGCTGACTTAAAAAAAAAGTCACAGCAATATTAGTCGTGTAACGTGTTCGTTCGCCGTACCTACGCATGCACGGCTTTTTTCGCAGTTTGGCAGCTGACTGTCAACCTGAGCATAGAACCAACCTGAAAAAGTGAGAAAATAAATTGACTCTATCAATACCGGGGTAATAGGAATAAAACATTTTCATCCTTTTATAATCCTCTAGTGGCTTATTTTGTGTGTGAAACATGCAAATATATAAATTTATCCAATGATCAAGGATATTTTGTGAAAATCTACTGTCAAAAATTGCCATCAGATTCTGGTAGACCAGCTCATGGACGTATAAAAAAGGCGGACGGAGTCCCACCATACACAAAACTGTGTCGTTCAGAGTCGGCCAGCTGGCTGTATATACACGGTCCGCACGCACACATTCTTGCGCTAGTCCATACCATTTGACAGGCGTCAGAACGTGTGCGTGGCCGACTCAGAAGAAAAGTGAAGACACAGTTTTGTATATGACAAGACTCCGTCCGCCTTTTTTTCTACGTTCATGGACCAGCTATACCAAGTAAAATACTATCAATTTCTGTCAGATTTTAGAAAAAGACACTTACACTGAAGTTGATAGTCACTAGTCAGCTGCCAAACTGCGAAAAAAGCCGCGCATTCGTAGTTGAAAATTGAAACGAAATAAAACGTTCATACGACTATTGCTGGCACATGCGCGAAGATAAAGATTAACTGTATCAGTGTCATGTGCTTAAATTTGATTTTTAATATGTAGGTACCTAGGTAGGTAGGTAGGTACCTATTATCTGTGTCCTATTATTGCGCCATCGCAAAAACTGCACCGTATGCACATTGAAAAATGAAACGAATACGAGTGTTAAATAATTAACAGTCGTATTCGTTTCTTTTGAGGCAGCACCAGCGCATACAGTCAATAAAAAAACTTGAGAGGTGTCAAGGGACACCCGAATGAAACGAAGTTCTCGGAGAAATCCGTATAATACACTTACTCAATTTTTTTAAAATAAAACGCCATCTATTGACGTCCAGGAATACTAACAACGCGTCGCTGTTTATTCTCAAAAAACGCCATCTAGTTGACGCATAGGAATACTATCAACGCCCTCTGCCCCTACCATGCAGGTACTAATAAAAAAGTATTGTTACAATTTTTTCCGGCTAGCCCCTTTTCGCAACGCGAGATAAGGAACTCCGTTCCAATAGTTTCGAGTTTCGACAACAGATGCACATCTAGTATCCACATTCCACACAATATAATATATCAAAATAAAGAGCCATAAAAAGCCGAACATTAATTTATTGTAGGTGATTGTAGGTGTACTTATGGCGAAAAATCTTTTAGAAAGTTACTAAATGTTATTCCACTTGACTAAATTTAGTCACTAAATCATTTAGATATCTAAATTTAGTGAAATGGAATAAGCGCTTTATTCATGTGGGAGAAAAAAGTTCGCGAGGATGCAAGGTCAAAAAAATGTATAAAAACACTCAATTTTTAAAGTGTTGCTAGTAAAGAATTATTAGGTATTTCTTGAAAGTAATCATAAATGGTTAACAGGTAGGTAACTATTAAATAATAACAATGTTTTATATTTAAAAGAAAGGTAAATAAATTGGCCAAGTGCGAGTCAGACTCGCGCAAGAAGTGTTCCATAGCGTTATAGAGCAAAAAAGGCCAAAAATTTTATTTTTTGTATGAGAGGCACCCCTGTAGCACCCATGTCCATATTATGTCAACTAGAATCTGTCTATAAACCTTTACTCTTCTGGACCCCCCTCAGATGAGATGCCCTAGGCAATAGCTTTAAAGGGTTTAACCGTAACTATGGGCAATGCTGTGGTGCTATTAATAACATGTTTAACCTAGGAGAATTATACAATGTTATACTTAACAAAGAAAAAACACTTACTTGTTACTAAAATTCATAAAATGTGACAGATATTTTATATGATTTAATAACTAAGACTAAGAAGTATTGTATGATTAAAATTATGGGATCAGTGATTTTATTGACCACAATCCTTATTTCCTTAATCCGAAATGGCTCATCCTGTCTTCTGTTATATTATTACATGGATCAAGTTGTTATTGTAAACAGTATTAAGAACTTAATTTATTATTTTGTAAAAGCAATTTCCATCCCATGCCTTGCTAGTTTTTTTTATGGTTTTAGAGTTTTATAATAATGTTGTGCTTATACTTTTTGACAGACTCATTGTCATCATACTTCATCACATATTACACTGACTCCACTCCAAGTTCCACCCCAACTCACAGAATGGCAATGAATTCTCAGCTTTATGACGTAGTAACAAACAAACAACTAGTTGATGATTAGTTACCAACTGGCTGTGCACACAGTGTTAGTTCACAAACTAACTCTTAACCCAACAATCTCCAAGTTGCAGCCGGCTGCCGCATAAAAATTGAAAATCTATTGCGTCTGCGATACCCACAATAGAGGTGTTAAATCACACAACATAAAACTGATAATTCAATGCCAATTCTGTGAGTTGGGTTGAAGTGTAGTCGGTATTATATGCAATGACTAGTATACCTGGCTCATGAGCATTTTAAGATAAAGTCCAAATTCCCAAAAACACCACTGAAGACACAGTGCTGTGTATAATAAGACTCCGTCCGCCTTTTTTTACGTCCATGGACTTTAGTTGGTAGAAAGCTTGTATGTTTAACGAGTATAGTAATTTTCTGTGAAGTTTCTGTCATTCGTCAGCGATATCGAAATTGGCCACTAGAGAGTAGGGCGATAGAATAATTATAATAAACCGTTCTGCCATCTTTTAATGGGAATTTGATGAACATCATTGCTTGAGGTTATTATTCATTTGTACCTACTTATTAATCTTGTTTTGTAAGTTGTAGGTCTACCTATGAACCAAATAGTATACAACTCACGGCCTCTCGGCTATGAACATTCCTATGAAGTGAATTGATTTTTTATCACAAACTACATTATTATAAGTATAGTTATTAATATAAAGTTACAAAGTATCTCAATCACTGACAGTGTTGCCGTTTTATATTTTAGAAAAATGCTAACTTTTCGCTCGAAAAATGCTATAAAATGCTAAATACAGTTTAAAAAGTGCTAAATAAAATGCAAATTTGATTTAAAGTATTTATTAATTAAAAAACAATTTATTAATCTTCTATTTTGAAAAATACCTGAAGGTAAAGTATTAATATAAAGTCAAAAATCTAAATCTTAGTCATTTATTTCGAAAAATATCTGCAGGTCAGTAAATTGTTCTTCTTGGCAAAAGTAACTATTCCTTCTTTGACCACCGATTTAGTATTTTGTTTCAAATATAAAACTAAGTAGGTATATGTATTTGCGCCACTAATAGCTTATTTATTAAAAAATCTAATTAAGTATATAAAAATTATAAATAGCTTTCATGGAAATTTCTTTAGATTAAGTATTCAGTTTAATGAGTAAAATATAGAAATTGAAAAATTTTCGAAAATGGCGTGACAGTCAGAACTCAGAACCAAGTCAGAACCATCAGCGAGCCGTCGCTCGAATGTACGAAATGATATCTCTTAACGATGGATGGTATTTCCCCTAAGTATTTCTGAACGATGGTGGGTCGGGTCGGGAATTCCCCATTTATAAAGCGTTGCCCTAGACAATGTTGAAAAAATGCTAAAATAATGCAAAATGCTAAGTTCCAAATTTGCATGCTAAATTAAGTGAAAATATGCCAAATTTAGCATTAAAAATGCCAAAACGGCAACATTGCAATCACAGATCAGATATTAGTTACTACGTAAATCTCAATGACAGTGTTGCCAACTCTTCAAAACATTTTCACCCTAAAGCAACTTCAAAACTCACTAAATTTCAATCAAAACTCCCCAAAAAATCTAAATATTGAAAATTACTTGGGGTGTGTTCTACTAAGCGTTCAAAATGCTGAAATATACCTTCAGCCGGTTTAAATGGCGATCACGATCATTTCGACTACGGTAAAAACGAAAAAAAGGCAGTTAATTATTTATTTAAAATTTAACCGACAAAAGTTACAAATTATAATATATTTTTATATTGTAAGAATAAAAAAACAATTCAACATACCAGAAAATCAAGAATCAGTAAGCATTGATTATTAAAATGTTAATTTTAATAATAAATGCTTTAAATAAAATTAATATATTTTTATTTTTAAAATATTATTAAATTCAACGGTTAAACTATAGAGACATGTGCTTTGTGCGGCAGTTCCATCTAGTAGCTGTTGCAGTAATTTTCTTTATACAATTTATTTAAATCGATGCCAAACTCTAAGGTTGTTATTAAAAAAAAAGATCCATTCTTCAAAAATTTTACACCCAAAAATATCCCCAAGATATTTTACCACCTAAAAAACCCACTAAATTTATTTTTTCCCACTAAATTTAGTGGGAAATCCCCATAGTTGGCAACACTGCTCAATGACAAGAATAATTCTACTTTTTAGATTTAGACGTCAAACGTCAAAAATTGACATTATAACTTTTTAAATTGTGTTGTAAACAAAATATAAAGTCCAAAATATTGTTCAAAACGTACGTATTTAATGTCAAATCCAACTTGTTTGAGACATTCTTTGGCCGTTCTTATGGTTTATTATTTAGCAGAACCACAAATGACAAAACTCAACAATATCTAGCATAAAATGTTCATTATAAACTTTTATTGACACTTCTTAATACGTACAGTCCGACAAGGCTTTATACCGTATCTATTATAGTACTTACTCTGTGGCTTTATATGAATAGTCGTGTTCGTTTGCTTTTTCAATTGCGCATGCGCGGCTTTTTTGTGTGTCAGTGTGAGTGTCATATTCTAAAATACCTTGTCATGTTCTAAAATACCTGTCAGATTTTCTAAAATTTGACAGAAATTGATCGGTATTTTAGAATATGACACTCACACTGATGACACTGACACACAAAAAAGCCGCGCATGCGCAGTTGAAAAAGCAAACGAACACGACTATTTGTGTCAAACTGTCAATGGGCGCTGCAGTCTGCAGCTGGTAAAAGCATTCACGGCAGTCCGCCGTGCAGGACTGCGAATGGACATAGCTCACTCATTTAATTTCTTCACTTTCTTGACGGATATGTCGCAGTCATCTGGTTTAAATAGCCATTCAATCAAACAGCTAGCTTTTTAATTGAATGTTTAAGTCGCTCAAAACGTTCAACACTACAGCTGATTCAAAAGCCGCCATTTGATTGAATTAGTTCGGCGCTCACCACCGCGGCGCTAGACGTGCGTTTTGTTTACAATATGGCGTCAACTAACCGGTGTTTTGTGGTTGTATTAAGATATTTTTCGTAAATATACATTACAAGTATTATTAAAGAGACAGAAATTATGGGGGCACATACGAGTGAATTAAAATTTAAACTAATATTCGAGGAGAAATTACGGGATTGTGAAAATTCAAAACATGCATCACCAAGGTATTTATTGCAATTGTGTTCAAAATGAGTTAGAATGCAATTAATCTGCTTGTTATCATTACGCTTGTGTAATAATAGCACTAAACTCGTGGTCACCTTAGTCAATTTACCATTTAATCAGTTGGTTAAGCGTCATCTAGCTGTAGTGTTGAACGTCGCAGTCGGTCGGCTAAATGACGTATACTTATAGCCGTGTGATTGAATGGCGTTGTTCAGTCAAAGGGCTAGCTGTTTGATGGAATGGCTTTTTTAATTTTTGTTTAAAAAATGTAGAGGAGGTTTTTATTGTAATAAATTCCTTAGCTTTGCTCTAAAGTCAGATAATTTAGAAGTAATATCGATTTTTTATGAAGTGTTGGTCATATGAATATCAGAGCCAGAGAAAAAAAATCAAAAGTTAGAGAAAAAAATATATTTTGTGTTGGGAGTTGGGACACATTGTAATTTGGCCTCTGTTAAAAAGGCTAGTTTCATTTTTTGCAAAAAATATAGAACCAAATTTGTGTATAATATCAGCTATTATTTAAAAAAAATATATTCGTATTCCGTATCGATAGTCGTGTTCGTTTCGTTTTACAACTACGCATGCGCGGCTTTTTTGTGTGTCAGTGTGATTGTCATATTCTAAAATACCATCAATTTCTGTCAGATTTTAGAAAATCTGACAGGTATTTTAGAATATTTTAGAATATGTCACTCACACTGACACCAATAATTGATAACTTTGCGCATGCTCAATGTGAATTGAAAAACGAAACGAACACGACTTATTCGCCTTGTTTTTCAACGCGTTTTTACTTTTTATTGTGCATGCGCAAACCTAATTTGTGTCAAAATTATGCCGCGACCGCATATGCGTAGTGTTACGCGCTAAAAACGATACCATTTGACGATCTGCGTGTATCGTCCAATAGTATCGTCTCATAGCATAGCACGAAGCTTCGGAGCTAGCAGTAATTTCTATTACTACGCATGCGCTAAAGCTGCAAAGCGTAATTGAAAAAATATGTAACGAATACGATTTATATCCTATATATGATAAAGATTATCAACATTTTAATTGCAACCGATTTAATTGAATTGTAATTCTGTAAATACTGAAGAATGACTTCACTTTTGTGTTAAATAAAAAATCACTGTGTGTACTGTCAACATGATGACTAATTTAATGTGTTCAAAGTTGTAACGTAGTTTATAATATTATCATCTTTGTTCAAAGTTAAGTATATATTGTATAATTAAAAATTAGCGTGAACATGACTAGTGATTGGCCAGTACCAGTCATTGGACAGAGCATAAAAACACTATAATATTATTTATTAAGGTTGCTTTGGAAACTACCTGTTTTTCTTTAAAATCAAGCGTTTTTTATTTACTTTAAAAACAGTCAGTTTAAAGCAACATCAATAAGTATGGTGTTTTTGTGCTTTTTCCAATGACTAGTACTGTCCAATCTACTAGTCATTTACCCTATGTTTTGTTTAAAAAACAAATAAATAAAATATGTTTTGCATGGAATGTTTTTTTTATTTACCTTGATACACAAAGCAGAGTTCTGGGAGGCTTTTGCCCATAAGCTCTAGCCTAAAAAAAAATTTTTTTTTTTCACTTTTGAGGCCTTTGCCATTTAGGAAGAGGCTCTAAAAATATACATATCGTCACTTTAGTTTTTAATCCGTGGCACTTAAACATTTTAACTTCAGTTTCAATTTAAAAAAATAATAAATGTTAATTTTTTTTCTTCTAAGTCCAACCTCTTGTTACGTAGTATACAGTTTACATTCTCTTTGGGTGATGTCATAAATTATTGACAGATCACAGAAATGACATTGGAAATGACAGTATCAAGCTGTCGCTTGTCACTGTCATTGCAAAGTTATTTTTATAATGCAGGCGCCAGACATGTGTTCAAATACGCAAATACCTACAAATTCACTAAGTGTGGCACTGACATTTGCCTATTTGTGCAAAGTTTGAACACACATTTGCAATTTGCCGACATGTGTCGGTTTTTCTGCGAACATCATAGTAAACAAACTTCAAAGTTTGTGCGGCCTGCCACACTTGTCGCAGTAATTAGTAACGCGTGCGCCGCTGAACGGAGCAGTTGTCTAGGTACACATTTTGAAAGTCAATAACAATAGGTTATAATTTGTTTGGATTTTAAAAGATTGTAGGTAAGTCAATAAAAAAAGGTGATGACTGTCTGACTGAATATCTGTCCGTCTGTCTATTACTTTTGGACTTCGTAAAAGCAAACATGATCTCTATTTATACAAACAAAACTATGTTTTTTGTTTGTGCCAAATCTGAAAGTAATACTGGTATATGAGCTCAATATGGTAAGGGGGCAGATCATCGGTTTACCTGCAAAGTGATTAACTTACCGTGTCCTCTTACGATACAGTATAGACATCCATTCACGTCTTCTTCTTGGAGATTTCATATTATAATGTAAAGAATAAAATAAAAAATTTAACGTACTAAAATAAAATAGATTGATGGCGCCCACAAAATTGTCGTCCGATCTGTCAGCCATCTTTTCAATAACTGTGCCGAAACATTTGAAAACAAGTCTGGCAGGCACATTTGTGCCGCCGCCAGACATGTGTTTACGCACGTCAAAGTTTGCTCAAACTTTGAAGCACATATCTGGCGCCTGCATAAGAGAACGAAATGTCCCGTTTTGTCGGGAATATGAAAGAGTGATGTTGTGTTTTTGTATTATTTTCCTAAAATTGTGCTAACTGGATTTTTAATGTGTAATATAAAATATTGGTAGGATATTATCCATTAGATATTCGTTATCGTGCACGAGTGTAGGAAAGTGATGCAATATTCAGAAACGTGCTATTTTGTGTTCCCTCCAAAACTCCATCGAAAGTTTCAGTAAAACTTCTACCATTGCCACTTTACTGAATCAACCGACTTGACTTCTTGACTGTATAGACTTTAATAACTTAGATTTTGACTAGACTTTACTTTTGGACCTGAGTATACTAGACTAATAAAGCCGAAGTGCTATAATAAGAAAAAAAACCGGCCAAGTGCGAGTTGAACTCGCCACTATAAAATTAAAAGGTTTTTGATTTAATTATTTATATTTTAGTTGATTTAATGAAAGTTAAATTAAGGTTTGCCATTTATGACGTATAAAAAAACTACTTGATAGATCTCGTTCAAACCAATTTTCGTTGGTAGTTTTTATAGTAATGTACATCATATATTTTATTTAGAATTATCATGCCCCCACTTTAGAAGTTAGAGGCGGGGGGACACACATTTTATCACTTTGGAAGAGTCTCTCTCGCAAACTATTCAGATTAGAAAAAAATTATATTAGAAACCTCAATATGATTTTTGAAGACCTATCTATAGATACCCTATATGCGTAGGTTAGACGAAAATTTTTTTTTTGTTTCAGTTATACCTATGGGGACCTCTAAAATTTTTAATAATTTTTCCATTTTTGTATCAAAATCTTAATGCAGTTCACAGACTACATCTACTTACCAAGTTTCAATAGTATAGCTCTTATAGTTTCGGAGAAAAGTAGCTGTGACCCACGGACGGACAGACAGACAGACAGACAGACAGACAGACAGACAGGCATGACGAATCTATAAGGGTTCCATTTTTTGCCATTTTGGCTACGGAATCCTAAAAAAGAAGAAGCAGATAAAGTGCTTATTCCATTTCACTAAATTTAGAAGTACTGATTAGGATCCTAAAAAGAAGCTTCTTATTCCACTTGTCCTAATAATAGTAACTAAATCAGTTGTGTTGTGAGTTGTGACTACGCAGTAGGCGGTGATTTTGGCAAGACGTCTTCTTAATTGCTCCAGTTCTGTCAAAGCAACAAGTAATTGGTTTTCTCATAGGCTTAGCTGTTGGCTCAATGAAAATCAAAATAAATAAAAGGCGAAAAAGATGGTTGAAAGAATTTTATGAACTTTCTGAACTACTTGGAACCAGCAGACTTTAGAAATTAACTACGAATGGATTCCAGATCTTATAACATAATAAAAATTGAATATATTATAATACAGATTTAGCATTTTCCACCAATATGGTTTCCACTACAGATAAAAGGTTGAAATCATCTGATAGCACTGATTTAGTCAGTAGTAGCCACGCTTTTTCCGATTTAGTACACTAATTAGGATCCTAGCTTTCTAAATGTTATAAATTCACTTAAGAGTAAATTTAGTCACTAAATCATTTAGACGTCTAAATTTAGTCAAATGGAATAAGCGCTTACGACTTTTCGTACAAAAAGTTGTACTTGTTTGTAGCCAAAAACAAGAATCTTATGAAGGCACTTCACATTGCTATTTGTATTTGCTATTGGATATTTGTTGCATTTGGCAAAATTATTGACGATTACACAAACAAGCAAATGAGGCAAATAGGTGACTATTTCTCCAAATCGCAAAATTTAGTTGTCCGGACGTATAAACTACCCGCAGAGTTACATATTATGTAGACCTTTGTATTTTTTTATCTATACTAATATTATAAAGCGGAAGAGTTTGTTTGTTTGTTTGTTTGTTTGAACGCGCTAATCTCACGAACTACTGGTCCGATTTGAAAAATTCTTTTACTGTTGGATAGTCCATTTATCGAGGAAGACTAAGACTAACAAGAGCGAAGAAATAGAGTAAAATGTGGAAAAAACGGGGGGAAATTATTTGAAAGGGCATATTTGAACGCGCTAATCTCAGGAACTACTGGTCCGATGTAAAAAATTCTTTCAGCCTTAGATAGTCCATTTATCAAAAAAGGCTATAGGCTATATTTTATTGCGCTAAAATTAATAGGAGCGAAGAAATAGAGGAAAACGTGGAAAAAATGGGGGGAAATTATATGAAAGGGCTTATTTAAACGCACTAATCTCAGGAACTACTAGTCCGATTTGAAAAATTCTTTTAGTGTTAGATAGCACATTTATCAAGAAAGGCTATAGGCTATATTTTTTACACTAATATTAATAGGAGAGAAGAAATAGAGGAAAATATGGAAAAAATGGGAGAAATTATATGAAAGGGCTTGCGCTAATCTCAGGAACTACTGGTCCGATTTAAAAAATTATTTCAGTATTAGATAGCCTATTTATTGAGGATGACCATAGGCTATATATTGTCACGCTAAGACTAATAGGAGCGAATAAATAGAGGAAAATATGAAAAAAACGGGGGAAATTTTTATATTTATTTGCGGAAAAATGTACGGTTGCGTGAAATTCCTAAATAAAGTGGGCGAAGCCGCGCGGAACAGCTAGTATCGTTATATAAATAGAAAAAGCCATTTAAAGATTTGTCCTGGCTCTCATAGTGATTTCCTATACGCTTCACTTGGAGGCTCGTACCTCCCTAGTTATAAGTAGCATGTGGTTGCGGGTGCGCAGGGGCGAGAAGTTCGGTAGCCCTCTAAACATCATGGAAGGAGGTCACACAATTATTTGCTCTGTTTCCGAGTTACAAAGGAAATTATCTGATTCCTTCACCCTTGGATCCTTACACAATTGATTCCCTATTCGCTAATTACATTGTCATTTCCAAAGATAAGTTTGCTTAGCTATACGATATAAACGATGATAATGAGTATAGTTTTTAGTAAGTCTATTTATTGTTTAACCTACATGCACAGTTTTTGTACACCTCAGGAAAAACTAACTTTTTATTGATTCCCTCTACATACATTTTGATGATTCCCTGGGTATTTTAAGTAGGGAATCAAAATCTTCTACATTTATTTATCTAATTGGTACATATCTGTTTATTTTTACTAAAATTAATTACATTCTCTTCATATTCTGATACAAATAAATGACATCAATAAGTAAAATATTTAAAAAAAATCTTAAAGTCAAAATATTTCAAATAAATTCATCATTGTATTTGGTTTTAACGAACAAGTTTAGTTTGAAGTTAATTTTATACATGTTTATATTTAAATTTAACATGTTTATTTAGCTGAAAAAGCTTTTTTCTATTCGCTTTGTTGATTCCCTGGGTTAGAAAAATTTAAATCAAAATATCTTCTAAAATTGTGAAGTGAAAAAGGGCCCAAATAGATAATTCTTTTTATAATTCACAATTTTCCATGTAATACGACACTAGACGGCTTTTGACATTTTGAGAGCCCGACGCTTGAGAGGTTAAGAATAATATGTGATTATTGATTTTAAAAAATATACAAAAATAAAAATGTACCAGGGAATCAACTAAATAATCCAAATCCGGAGAAACGCCCAGGTACGGCCTTCCACACATGGACGTCAAATACCAAACTTTTACTTGATTTTGTTTACCTGTGTGACAAAGCTTTAAATGAACGTGGGTGGTGGCGCGGAGAACTGTCAAAATGACGTTTTTGTATGATGGCAGCGTTAGTTCCGTTAGTTTCTTTTTTCGCCACGTTTATTTAAATTTTAAAGCCTTGTCGAGCTGTACTATACGTAGTATCTCTTATTAGTCTGTGGCTGTACTTGCCTATTTGACTCTTTTGATGTGCGTAAAAACCGACAAAGGTACGGAAACGTGTATTTGGTATTGGTCATATTTGTCAAATAGGCAAATAAGGCCAATACTAATTGTGAAACATACCGTCTACACAATATGGTGATTGTTTGGCAAATACATCAAATACGCAAATACAAATAATAGCTGGCTGTGAACCGACCGAGTGTGAACTGTGAACCAATCAGTGAGCTATGTCCATTTGCATAGCATTGCAGCTGCCTCCCCCCCCCCCCCCCCCCCTCCTAGAAGACATTTCATTCATTCACAATCCTGGCTACGCCCATGACTCTAAACAAAATCAAGTAAAAGTTTGGTTTCGACGTCCATGTGTGGAAGGCCGTATTTGCCTTTATTTGTTTGTTTGTGTAATATACGTCAATAATTTTGCCAAATGCAACAAATAGCCAATAGCAAATACAAATAGGCATATGAAGTGCCTCCATATTAGGTATATCGCACCTTTGGTAGAACAAGGGCACAATTGTCATAAATTGCCAAAATGACTTAAATATGCAGAAATGCTTTAAAAAGGCCCTTTGAACTGGAGGGACAAAGACATTCGTTTAATAAATAGTGGCGTTGTCTTTTTGGCGCCATTTTGTTACTCTCTTGGCGCGACAAAGTCTCATTGGTCAGTTTTGCCATCGGCGGGGACCGAGGTAGCCGTCACTTGGAGCGCTAACGCCGTATAGGTAAATATGCCCTTTAATGTTTTTGATTTCTGGAACGACATAGCCATATTTGTCACACTTATGCTTAGTTTATGATTTTTAAAATTGGGAGGACAAAGTCGTTCAGACAATTGTGCCCTTGTCTGTCCAAGATTTGTTTTATTCCATGGTCTTAAAAGTAAATGTGTTTTTGTTATTCCAATTGCAAACAAATCTGGATGGACTTAATAACAATTACTTCTTTGTCATTCCAAAGTATAGTCTTATTAATGTGGATTAGACTATGATTTAATGAAAAAATGAAAATGAAAAAGTATTTATTTTACATTTACAGTTTAAACTAAACAAATTAAGCAGAGATTGGGACCACCTGGTAAGTAATATTACTTGTATTAGGCAGCCCCGCTCTTCCATAAACTATGTCATACTTAACAATATTTAACTATAAAATATAACAGGTAAGTAATAATAATGTTTGTTAATACAAATAACTGAAATATTATCATTGGTAAATTCAATTATGTACCTTTTCAATTTTTTATTCGCACGTTTACAACTATAGTGACCTAATACAAAAAAAATGGGATTTGAGTTTGAGCCCGCATCCAATTAATAATTGCTTTACTTTAAGAGTAACGTAAATTGATTTATAAAATGTTTTTAATTTTCAGAAAATAAAGATGGAATCGCGTAGTAAAAAAAAATTTAATGATGCTTAATGCTAAAAGTAATTAAGTAAATCAGACTAAAGTACTTTTTGTGAAGGAGATGAGTGCCTTAAGACTGTGACAATTTCAAACGAAAATTCGTCAACGGGTAAGGATCTCATAGACTTATTATATTAGTTAATTACCTATAATTTTATATACTAAAATTAATTTATTTTAAGATTTTACAGCTAAAGAAATGGTTGAGACATGGATAAATAAAAATATCCAAAGTCAGAATCCCATTAAGGAAAGCAACATTTTAGACAATGACATAATGGATACACCTATAACAAATGCTGATTTAGGCTCAGACCAATAAAAAAAGATAGACAGAGCCATCCATGCTACGCGGTGAGGCAGGCAATAGGAAGCCGATAAGGCCATAGGAAACCGGCCGCCCGCCATTCCGGTTTCAACGAGTGACGGCGCATGTCGTTTTCATGTGTGTCAAGAAATATCAAAATATGCCGTCCTGCATCGTTAAATGGTGCAAAAACAATTCTTGTGCTCAAAAGAAACCTTGTGGGATTACGTTTCACAAGTAATTAGTTGAATATTTATGTATTACCACCGAAATAACGAATTTAATTTATTAGTTTTAAAAATTGTCTCGGGAGTCTCGGAACACAGAACCTCAACCAGTGCTGCATGCTGGTCGCAAGATATTTTTCCCCATAATAGGGGAAAAATATTATTACGTGCTGTATTATCCTGACAAATGTTTATTTTTAACCTAAAATTCGTTATTCATTTAAAATCTATTAATATAAATAAAATTGGAGTGTCTGTTTGTAGTATTGAAAGATTTTTTTACTATTTGCATATTAATCTGTATACGATACATACTGCATACACCAAACAACATTCTTTACAATTTTTGTCTGTATGTCTGTCTGTCTGTCTGTTCTTACTTGAAACACATAATTTATTAGATATAGATATTTAAGTATTTACTTTTTTCAGCAATTACTAATGAATGATGATTAACAATCTAGTTTGATAGCAACTTTTGTAGTCATTACTTAGTAGTTAATAAGACTGCAACAGGATGGGAGTTTGACAATCTGAAACCCTGAGTTGGCAACATTATTTTTTTGCACACAAGCGCACACCTAGCGTATTTATGCTAGGCGTGACGCACACTTTGATCGACAGCGACTTCACCCCATTACCTGTAAATACTCCGTCTTTCTTTTTTTATTGGTCTGGTTGGTTTTTTTATTGGTTTGAGGTTAAGCGCTTATTCCATTTCACTAAATTTAGAAGTCCTAGCTAGGATCCTATTAAGGAGACTATTTAGAAGCTTCTTATTCCACTTGTTCTAATTTAGTAACTAAATCAGTTGTGACCACGCGGTGATTTTGGCCAGACGTCTTCTTAATGGCTCTGTCAAAGCAACAAAAAATTGGTTTCCTCATAGGCTTACCCGCTTAGCTGTTGGCTCAATGAAAATCAAAATAAATAAAAGGCGAAAAAGATGGTTGAAAGAATTTTTGCTTCACGAAAAATTATGAATTATGAACTTTCTGAACTACTCGGAACCAAAATATTTAGAAATTACCTACGAATATCCTCCAGATCTTTTTTTTTTATCGTTTAAAAACAATAATGCCGTCCTTATAGGTATCCAATAGTAATTCATTAAAAATTGACAATCAACAAATAATTAATTTTAAACATAGCAGGTGAAGTTCGATTTCAGAATACAGCTTGGCAAAAAAGAGTCTGATGCGGTGACAGCTGAAACTAAGAGTTTTTATTTATGACAACACTACATTACTTGTCAAATCTTGTACAAATTGTGTCAAAAGCGAAGCGTAAAGTTGCCTATATTTAAAGAAAAGCGCCCTCATATAATCCACACTCTTTTTTGCCAAGCTGTACAGATTTAGCAGTTCCCACTACAGATATAAGGTTGAAACTATCTGGCAGCACTGATTTAGTCATTCAAAACAATCAGAAGCCACATTTTTTCCGATTTAGGATCCTAATTAGGATCCTAGCTTTCTAAATGTTATTTCACTTGACTAAATTTTCTAAGACTTCTAAATTTAGTGAAATGGAATAAGCGCTTAAAGGGTCTACCACTTTACTGAATTGACCGACTTGACTCCTTAACTATTATACTTACTAGTTACTACTTTGACTTTTAGCTGCTTTTAGGGCGAAGCCAAACGAGCGTACTTTTGTGAGTCGTGACTCGTGAGCCGCATAATTTCTGCCGGGCAGATTTTTTTTCATACAAATGACAACTCATTTTGTGTCGCCGTGTGAATCAAACATGACTTTTGTATGAAACTGAATGCAGCAGAATTCTGCCCGGCAGAAATTCTGCAACTCACAACTCACAAATTACGCTGGTTTGGCTTCGCCCTTACTAATTAGACTTTGAATAGACTTATTTAGACATGACGATATAGTAAAAGTTAGTGAGTACTGACATTTTGTATATGGCAAAAAGGTGTGTACCCGCTGTCAGAGCCAAAATCCATAAAAAAATTAAAAAAGTTTGACTCATTTTGAGTTCACGGTTCACCTTGACACTTGACAGTTGACGTCTAAAGTTGACCAAAATTTAAAAATAAATAATAATTGAAAAAAATAATCAAAAATAAAACAGTTTTATACTAACAATTAACGGAATAAATATTGAACGATTTACAAATACATTAATTTTAAAATATGCACAATGCATTTTCCTCATCGGTGCTATTGAGTTTTACTAAAGAATGGTAGATATTTCCGTAATAATTCCAGTCCATAATGGAGCAGAATGGATAGCAAAGTGTATGAAATCTATTGCGGATCAAACAATATTTAATACAAAAGCTAAAATAGAGATTGTTGTGTTTAATGACGGAAGCACTGATTGTACCCAAAAACTTCTAGAAGAATGGAAAGAATATTTTAATTGTCAAGAAACCTTATTTATAGTAACCGGATCTTCTAGTTCGAAAGGTGTAGGTGGAGCTAAAAATGGTGCAGTCAATCAAAGCACAGGTCAATATCTTTGTTTTCAAGACATTGATGATGTTATGAATCCACACAGAATATTACAGCAATGGGAAGCAGCTAAACTAAATAAAAGTGCTATAATTGGTTGTCAAGTCATAAGAGATCCACAGAACTCTACCCCTCGATTTGTAAAATGGGCCAATAATATAAAACCTGAGCAACTAACAAAACAAATTTATTTGTCCTATGGCCCAACAATTCTTATGCCCACATGGTTTTGCCACAGATCTGTTTTTGAAAAAATTGGAGGATTTGATGAATCTGGACAAGGCACTCCTGAGGATCTTATATTTTTTTATGCGCACATTGACAGCGGTGGAAAACTTATAAGACTTAACCAAGAACTGCTAATTTACACATACCATAAAAATGCTACTACTTTTTCAGTCACAAGAAACAGAATACAAGAGATTCAATTAAATAGACTTGAGAGTGTTGTACTTCCACGCTGGAAAAAATTTACAGTTTGGAATGCCGGTAAAGCTGGAAGACGATTTGTTCGTATGCTGAGTCACAAAAATCTTAAAAAAGTTACAGCATTTTGCGATGTTGATGTAAATAAAATAGGCCGCACAATAGAATTATACTGCCACATAGAAAGAAGAGTAATTAAGAAGTTACCAGTTTTGCATTTTACAGAAGCAAAACCTCCCTTTGTGATATGTGTTAAGCTAGATATGACAAATGGCGATTTTGAGAAAAACCTTGAATCCTTGAATCTCACAGAAGATGTTGACTATATTTTATTTAGTTAATAAGTTTGGAAGCCTTACAACTTTTTTATTTATAACCCCTTAACCGCTTAACCGCTTCTGAATCTCAATAATAGAGACAAACTTTTTTGACTGTAACCTAAAGTTATTTCGATGTATTTCTTTCAAATGATTGTCGAAAAATATTTATAATGAGTAAAATAAACTATTCGCAATACAAAACGCTACATACATTCATGAAATCCAGTAAAATCTTTGAACAAAGCACAAGTCATACCTTTAACACGTAGGAAATAGAGCACAATTTTAAATAGCCGAAATAATACTAATAGCTCACAGATTGTTTATTTATTTTTAACCGACTTCCAAAAAACGAGGAGGTTATAATATGTTCGGCTGTGGATATATTTTTTTTATTTTTCTTATTTTTGTATGTTCAACGATTACTCCGCCGTTTGTGAACCGATTTTCGAAATTTTTGTTTTGTTGTATTAGGTTTCACTCCAATTTGGTGCCATGTTCACAAAAGTGGTGGTGACCTGATGATGGGATCCATGAGTAATCGAGGGAACTCCTCGAAATTTATATGGAAACATGGTGATTTTGGTTTTATGAGAAGCATCTTAAGCATATGCTACCAAAACACAAGATTTTGCACCGAGGTATAGCATGGTTCCGAAGATACTAAGAGAACTCCGGATTACTTATAGATACAAGTTTGGGGGTTTAGGCGCTGTTTTAAGAACTGAAAGCATATGCTACTATGCAAATTACATTCATCATCATCATCATCATTACCACATCAGGGTCACCAATGTCACCTAAATTGAACAACAAATCCTTAAGTCCAGAGCATAAGGCACACATTTGACATTACTTCTGAGAAGTAAGCTGCTTCGATAATTAATACAAGTAACATGCATGTCTCACAACAATACATGAAAACAACCTAATTTCAACCTTTTGCATTGCGCTTAGCGTTCATAGTACAATAACTGTCTGGCGTCTCGCTCGCGGGCGGCGCGGCGGCGTATTTACAAAGGCTATACCGTTTGAGTCACGAGCCAGACTCTAATAGATGAGCTTTTGTTTATGCATATTACTCGGCAATACCTATTCTATCTCAGTAAAAAAATTTACTCAAATGGATTAGCTTTTTGCCTTGATATTTTCAAATAAAAATGCACTTACAAAACCAGGCTACCGCCATAATATTTGTTTATCGCGAGCGTGCCATACTCGTACAGCATACTTTTAAATAAGATTGACTGTTACCAACTACGTTTACAAGTGTAAAAATTTTACATTGCGTTTTGTATTTTACATTAGAGGTACCTAACTACGCTAGAAAAAATATTATAGTTTTTTTAGCTATAAATGATCAGACAGATCAATAACCAATCATTTATCTAAGATAGTTTTATAATTATATTTTGTACTCTCAACAAGTGTGTAGTTATGTACATAAGTGCCTGTTTCTTACCTATTAATTAAAGTTCGTTAGTTAATTATGTAGTATTTTTTTGTCACTTAAATACAGAATAGAAACGAGTAAGTAATTTCATTACTGTAACATTAAAATAATAACAATTTTCATGTAACTATCCACCTACATATTTTTAAAGCTAACAATGACGATGTATAATCGGTATCAAATTTGAAATTGAATAGCTTAAATGTTGCTGCAATATTAGAAACAATATAGCTAACAAAGTCTAGGCGATCTCGGTCATTTTCTGTACTAAAATAGATAAGGGTTTTGTCAAGTTTTTGTCTAACAAAAGCTAAGCCAGTTCGACTTAAAAGTTAAAACTCTGGAACGAACTGTCACCAGCAGTATTTCCGGACCTATACCACCTGCAAACCTTCAAGAAAAGAGCATATTCCCTCTTAAAAGGCCGGCAACGCACCTGCAGCTCTTCTGATGTTGCGAGTGTCCATAGTCCATACTCCATAGGCGATGGTAGCTGCTTACCATCAGGTGACCCGTTTGCTCGTTTGCCCCCTTATTTAATAAAAGAAAAACAAATGTCAACTGTCGTCTGTCAGGTGGATTTACCGAAACGTCAAAACTCAAACGTCAAAAACATCGTTCATCAATTTTGTGCACTCGATTTGTAATTATATATTAATTAAATTTTTGTCCCAAGAATGGGTGAAGAAACTAAAACACTCAGTGTCGAGGAACTGAAAATAAAGGGAAATGAATGTGTTAAAGAAGAAAAGTATATAGAGGCAGTGTTACATTACACTCACGCAATAAAAATGGACCCAACAAACTATGTCCTCTACAGTAACAGATCATTTGCATTTTTAAAGCTTGACCAACACTTTTTGTCGCTCCAGGATGCTAATGAGACTATAAAATTACAGCCACAATGGGCTAAGGTAAATATGTTGTATACCTCTTTTTTACGAAATGACAAAATATAATTTATATATAATATATAACCTGCAATTAAAAAATAATTTATTTCAATAGGGCTATTTTCGACGCGCTGAAGTCGAGACAGCCAGTGGTCTTTATGATGAAGCATTTATATCTTACACAAAAGCACTTCAATTGGATCCACATAATCACAAAATAATAGAATCAATAAAAAATGTCACAGAGACACAAAAGAAGCAAATGGAAAGTAAGTTTAAAATTATAATGTCGAAATAACGGGCTCATAATATTAAAAAAACACATCACACACACAATCACAGTATACTAATTAATAATTATTTCTATAAACTTAATAACAGCCTCTACCAGCCTATGACATGATATGTTTTTTGCTTATGTAAAGTTTTAAATTATTATTATAAACTTGAACTTAAGTTAAGAAAAGTATAAATATATGTGTGTGAATTATTTATTTGCTGATAATTAACTGAAAAGGCTCAATTATTGTTTAATTTTGAATGTTTCAGGACATAAAAACACAATTTGGATTTGCACTTGTGTTGGTTTGATTGTGGGCATTGTTATAGTCATATTAGATTACACAATGACATCATCTCCAACGCTGATGGTAAGATTTCCCGTTTTTATTTATTTCAAGATAAAAAATAACATCTGTACTAGATAAAAATGGAGATTATAGAAGTATCATGTTATTAGAATTTTAGTTCTTACTGTTCTCAATATATAAATTATAAAATATTCAAAGTTGAAAATTTTGAAGTTTATTTGTATTTTATAATTATTACAGAATCCTATAAGTATGGTAGCATTTGCTATAGCTCTCTCCGGAGTGGGTTTTGCAATTGGCAAAACTGCAACACTAATGAGTGCATGGAGTGATGGCAAGTCTATTCTTCCACCAGCAGATTTAGGTTTGTAAAGTTCTGTTTATAACAAACTACAAGTTGCCTGTGACTTTGCCGGGTATCATATATTTTGTTGGTATAAAAAGTATCCTCTATACTTTCCTGTATTTTATGTCAAATGTCATCAAAATCAGCTCAGTACTCATGGGCGTAGCCAGCCTTGGGCAGCAGTCAACCTACACCCCCCCCTCTGCCCGTAACATCTGGGCCTATGCCAATTTGTGAATCTGTTTCAGGTACAGAAAATAAACAATCACACACAGGATAGATATTATTAAAGTTCAATTTATGAATTATAGTCGGTGATTATGAATTATGAATTACGCGTTCTATTAAAATGTATTAAAAATGTATAAATAATGAAAAGACCGCTGCGATGCGCGCGTAAATCCTGCGCGCTTTTTGTTTTGATCACACTTTTTTAGGATTCCATACCCAAAGAGTAAAAACGGGACCCTATTACTGAGACTTCAATGTCTGTCCATCTGTCTCCAGGCTGTAACTCAAGAACGGTAATAGCTATTAAGAGTTAAATTTTTCACAGATTATGTGTATCTGTTGCCGCTTTAACAATAAGTACTAAAAACAAAACAAAAATAATATTTAAGGGGGCTTCCATACGACAAACGTGATTTTTTTTTTACCTTTTTTGCTCTATATATCAAAATGGCAAGAGGAAGGTACTTGAATGTTTCTCAAAGTCTTATGTTATATGTGTTCTTTAATATTTTATAATAATATTAAAATAAAATAAAAATAATCCCATACAAAAAATGAAAAAACACAATTTTTGGCCTAATTTTGCTCTATAACGGTACGGAACCCTTCGTGCGCGAGTCCACTCGCACTTGGCCGATTTTTTTACGCCCAGGGTGGGGCAAGCGCCCCAGCTTGCCCCAGTGTGGCTACGCCCATGTCAGTACTTACTACTTATAGAGCCTTTTTTAAAGCAAACAAAATTTTACTTCTTTATAATAACTAGATATCGGATTATATGCACGATCAAAGTGCCGAAATATGCATGCAAGTATGCACAATAAATGGCCGAAATATGTACAAAATATGCACGATCAAGTCACTTATTATTAAAATTTATAATTTTTTTAAGAGTTTTCCTGTGGTGCCGTTAATAAAAGCGTCAATTTCATAACTTTATCAAATCCAGGATTTTAAATTTTTTATGAAAATGTTGTTAGAAAATTATTATTAGTGCTGTACCAATAATAATTTTCTACCAACATTTTCCAATTGCAATCATAATGCCTCGGTAAAATCGGTATCTACTGTATTCCAATTTTTTACTAATGTTGCAAACTACAAAGAAAAATTTTGTTTGTAGTTAAGCAAAAATGTCGAAAAATGAAATAGAAAGGTCATACCTATAGGGTGTATTGCATTCTATTGATGGGGATGGAGTCACATATTTGAAGTGTTTTTAATCTATCCTACATCTGTTTTGTAGCCTCGGTGTGTATCATGATAGCTAGTTTCCAAACTACAAGAGCAGAAAACTACCGAAATATGCACTATCAACGAAAAATTGCCAAAATATGCACTAACGCCTAAAAAGTGCCATTATAATATGCATTTCCATATGCAAATATGCAAATGCTTATAATCCGATGTCTAATAATAACTACTAGCTATTTGCCCGAGCTTTGCTCGGTATATCGAAAACACGAATAAAATGACATTTTCTAAAAATCATTCGTCTAGCTATATCGATTTATCACCCCCAAAACCTCCTATATATATATATATATATATATATATATATATATATATATATATATATATATATATATATATATATATATATAAAGGTACGAAATTTCATGAAAATCGTTGGAGCCGATTCCGAGATCCCGTTGCTTGTTTAAAGATATAAGATTACTAAAGATATTCTTGGCCTCTACATTGCCCTTGTTGTTATCTGTTGAGAAGTGAAAAAAATAACAATATTTTTTAACATTTTCAGCTGCAAGTAGTACAAATGAAGAAGAGACAGTTATACCAGAAAGAAAAGCGAAATATAGTAAAGCCCAGGCAAGACAAAGGTACAAACAGGGAAAACAACTATAGTTTTTATGTTTGTTATTGTTCTTTGTTTAGTGTTGGGTATTAAAAAGTGGTTTACTGGTTATATGGAGCAATTTATAAGACATTATGGTCATTATGGACCATAATTTTAATAGAAAAATGTTGAATTGACTATCTCAGGTTCTTAATGCTACATAAGTAGTCATTATAAGTATTTATGGCTTAGCGATTATCCACAATGGGCTATTTTGTAACCTTGCTCAAAATTATATTATGATGGTGTGAACTGCTTGAAACAATTGAATTTAGACTCGGCATATAACGGAAATGCATTCGACAATTATTGCTTAATAGATTTGTGCCTGTGTTGTCTAGAGTTGAATAGTTCAATTTTACAATTGAAGACGTGAGTGGAAGAATCGAACAAGTAACATTTCGTAACATACGGACAATAACTCATTTTTTCCCTAATTATTTTAATAAAACTTGTAACTTATCTACTCACTTCATAACCTAGCTAATATATCTGGCTACACATATAATCCGTAGGTTTTCTATTTCGAATAAATTTTCCGTCCCTTAATCCCCCATTTAAGCGAAAAGACGGGAAGTTTTTTCATGTTACTCACGTTATTCTTCCACTCACGTCTTGAATTGAAGACGTGTGTGGAAGAATCTAACAAGTAACATTTCGTAACATACGGACAATAACTCATTTTTTCTCTAATTATTTTAATAAAACTTGTAACTTATCTACTTCATAACCTAGCTAATACATCTGGCTACACATATAATCCATAGTTTTTCTATTTAAAATAAATTTTCCGGCCCTTAATCCTCCATCTAAGCGAAAAAACCGGGAAGTTTTTTCATGTTACTTACCTTATATTCTTCCACTCACGTCTCACAGTGTCATAAAAACCTCGATTTTGTTTCACCGCGTTTCTCCTTCAAAATACTATAGTTGATAGCTATGTAAACATTAAAGTAAAACTCCGAGATCGATATTCTTTGTAGTTATTTTTTAAAAGAGACTTCTGACATAGAGTTTATTAGAGTGTGATTTTTAATAACATTGATACAGGATTACTCACGCTATCGTTTCATGCTTAAAACTTTTTCTAATTCGATCTAATCGCGAAATTAAAAATGAAAAACTAAAATTATTATATAAATAAATATCTCCCTACTTGATCACAGTAGGTTAACCAAACTTGGAGAAATTAATTTTTATGCAAATTTTTGACCCGAAAAAACGCCAACTTTGACATTCTTTAAATAAATAACTTCAAAGAATATCGATCTCGGAGTTTTACTCTAATGTTTATATAGCTATCAACTATAGTATTTTGAAAGAAAAACGCGGTGAAACAAAGTCGAGGTTTTTATCACACTGTGCGTCTTGAATTATATTTGTTGAATTAAGACTCACTTATAACACCACCGACGAGGATTTTTTAGGATTTACGAGTTTTGATACTCATATTTTTATAAATAAAAATGAGAGTATGAAAAAAATCTTTCTTTCAACAAAATCAGTCCTCTTGCGTCATCAATCAAATCAAAAATATCGAAAACATAATATCTAATATTATATTTGCCGACATAAAATTTTGGTCTTGCCTCGACACTGCCCTAGACTTCCACAAATATATTTTCAAAACTAAAATTAGCCAAATTGTCAGGCGTACAATTAGCGAGAGTAACAAAATTTTAAATTCATTTTTATTAATTAATATTATATATAGATTTCTTCCATGAGGATGGCGTCATAGGCCCCGCTATCCTCAACCCGCGGCCCGCCTGGACTTTATTTGTGGCCCGCGTGATGTTAGGCAATTTTGAAATTCACGCCCATCGGCAAAATAACGTAGTCTACGTGATAGTCGTTAAATTTTTTCCACTTTTAAATCGTTAATTTTGAAGAATGTTATTTTTTAACCCTAAAAAATTTTTGTTGCGGCCCGCGACACCAAGACCAAAACATGTTTGTAGCCCGCATGAAAAAAAGGTTGGGGACCACTGCCATAGCCCATAGGTCAGCCCCCCCCCCCTTCCTCGTCACAGTTAGTTGCATTTAAAAACTTTTAAACTACCCCCTTTGTGTGGCATACATAATGGTTGACCCCTTTCTGTAAATTTTAATTGTTTATGCTTTTGTTTCATATTGAATAAAAGTATTTTTTAAACTTCAGTGCCGTTTTGGTCCCGCATAATATACCTACTAATTAATAATTGTGCAGAAAATGATGTAAAGTCAGTTCAGCGTTTCTTAATATTAAAGAATTAGGGACAGTTCGCACTGTGAATTTTAACCCCGCGGATTTTACTTTGCACTTCTATAACTCTTTGAATCTTATGAGAGTATTCGCACTTGCAATAAACATTTCGCGATTAATTTATATGGATAAATTCGCGCGAAAAAAACCGCGCGGTTAAGAATTTAAATTCACAGTGCGGACAGTCCCTTAAAATCTACGTAATCTACATCCTGACTTAGTTTTGTAATTTATTTTATGTTCAATTTATTTCAAAATAATATTTATAGCCCAAAAACTGCCAAGACTGAGAAAATTTATAGTTGTTGTACTGCAATGTACTAGTTAAGACTTTTTTCTAACTTTCAGTCTGTGACTGAAGACAGAAATAAATAACAAAATATAATAAAGAATTCTCAATGAGGAACAGAAGTAAATTCCGTTATAATTGATATCATGGTCCATGGATACTTATATCATTCGGTGTGGGTTATAAATATTCACTCCCTTTAGGCATCCATTACACGGGCATGCAAGCGTCAGTCAATTCCGTCAGTCATGAATTATGTTAGACTGATGGTGACTGATGGACTGACGAATGGTATTAGACGGTCACTCAATTCTCTTCAGTTTTATGTCAGTCAAAGCCAAAATTTCAAAGGTATACGTTTAAGGTTAAGCAAAAATCAAAATATCTAGATTTTCATCAATCAGCTCTACACGGTAGGTTATCCATCAGTCACAGTCATGACTATGGTAAAACTGACAGCAAAACCTACCGTATAATGGTTGCCTTACCGATTGTGTTGCTATAGTTGCTAGTTGCTACCGACATGCTGACACTAAGAAACAAAATTTTGATCCCAAAGGCATATCAAATTCTCTTATGACTTATGAGTTACAAAATATTTGTATCCGTCCAATTAGAAAAATCAAAAATGTAATTTTGGCAAGACAAAATTACTGCAATCAATATTATTTTATTTAAAGTAATGTAAGAAAATAGTAAAGATGTTCATAATATTAAGTTGGATCTGTAATAAAATTTGGAACTGGTAAGTGGTAGCACTGGCAAATGGCAGTAGCCATTGCTAGACTTACCTTCCTAAAAATTTTAATGGACGACCATTGACTTCTTATAAGTTTTGAAGTATGTTGATAGGGAAACTTTGATTAAGTATAATAATTATCATTAGTCTAGTCAAATATATTGATTAATTATATTCACTGAATACTGAATGTTTGAAAACACCATTAAAATGTATGATATTGTGTTGTTTAAACTATTGGTTCCGCAATGTAGTAAACCCAATACGCTGTTATAGGTCTTATTTTGAATGTTTATTTACTTTGTGTAAGTCTTAAGAATTTTTACGGATTAATAAAATGTCAATTTAAGAGGAAATACTTTATTGATTCTAGTGTAAATTGTATTTCGAAAATTGAATCAATACAATATATCTTTTGAATAAAATTCTTGGTCTTACCTTATTCTAAAATAAATCCAACACAGTAAGAATGTTAATAATAAAAAAAAATCTATAACATATTTTATGGTATTTTACAAGATGACAAAATGTACAAAAAAAGATACAACTTGACCTTATCTAATGTTATACCGCTTCTCATTGTTGGCCCATGATGGACGATTTAGGCGGTTATGAACAACGTTCGTCTGTAATTGCTCATGCTCGACATTGAGTGTGCATACTATAGACAAATAATACAAGGTAAAGGCAATCCATCATGGCTCAACGTTTGACGTCCATCAGAGCTATTGATTCATAGGCACATGGCGAACCTGCGCAATTTGGTCGAGTTATGTCAAGTCAATACAGGGTGCAATTAAACCTTCCTGCCAATTTTTTCCAGGGTCCATTTAACCAAAAAAATTGGGTTTTTTTTTTCAATGACATATTTTATCCCATTTAAAATCGTTGCAGAATGGTCACTCGCGGCGCTGGGAATGAGAGGGGGTGCGCGGGATAAGGCGCGCGCGCACGCGGCATGTCACGCGTGGCCGACGCATCGTGTCCATTAATTGTAGTGTTTTTTAGGATAACTTTTGGAAGCTATTTCTCAACATTTTAGTACTGAGTGACTATAAAAGAAAAAATACGTGTATTTTTATTTTTAACAAGAATCAATATATCAAAATTTGCCAGGAAGGTTTAACTGCACCCTGTATTAGTTGTGATCTGTTGGCTAGGCTTAACACAATACAACCGACATACATAGGTTGTCATAAAGATAATATATCTAGCGGAATAGAGAAACAAAGGCCTAAGCAAGCGTAATGTCACTATCAGTAACACTGCGTGGTAAAAACTAAAGAGACGTCCAGTCGGCACTTATCGGCACGTTGACAATTTATTCTCATAGAAATTGCTTGTGTAAGTGTATACGTACACATATTTTTACACACAGATATAAATCAATTTCGGTTTCGTTTGACAGCTCGAGATTGTTGCTCTATTGCACTAGATAGAACTTTATGGGCTTAACACGTAGGCTTAACCAATACAATCAAAATGGTTGTCATCTGTCTATAAATCAATTCTCTGATACCTGCCACCATACCTGCCCGAACCATGAGCTATGTCTGCAGTGTCATTTGGGACATTTCATTTTAACAAAGTGCTCACAAGTAACAATTCCCACTGGTTATAGTCACCGGCAACACGGTCAATTTTTCATCAATCTGATCCACCAATCTGGTGTCAATCTGATTGACGGAATATTGATGGTTATAAAAAGTTCATATTAAAAATACCATCAATCCATCAATCCGTGGCGTACACGATTAAATTTTCGTCAATCCGTACCAAATTGATGGATCAGATTGATGAAAAATTGACCGTGTAGCCGGTGACATAGAATCATGCTGTGCAACCTTTATGACGCGTTTACACAAAGATGTTTTAATTTGTTATTTACAGGTTATTGATTTCTGTTTTATGGGTCAAATCAAAACTATCTTAGTGTATGATAGCAGAAAAAAAATATCCAAGGGATTAGTTTAGCAATTTGACTTGGTTATACATATTTTTGTCAAACTTTTAAATTATCCAAAGCACATTGTCAATGTGACCTAAAATAAGGTTGCATCCAGCTAAGCGTTTAGGATGTAATTATAAAGAAATCTCAACATTCGGAAAAGTAATCTAACAAAATGCAATATTACATAGTAATATTAATGATTTCGCAAACATTGATATTAAATTATAATTAAGATATACAAATTATACTAAGCATTGTTACAATATAATAACAGAAGGTAACCAACCCTTATAATTAAACATATTTATTGTATTGTGGAGTTGCACTTTGGTGTTTCAAATTACCATACTTTTTAAAGAAGATATGTCAATCGCTGTCCGAGATTGCTTTCTTTCGTCGCTTAGCCTGTTTGGGTTTCACGATTTCTTCCTCCTGTAAATATTATAACAACATTATTGTTAGTCAAATCCTTCGATCACGGATTCTTGGAAATCTATTGTTCATGTCGCCGTTTAGGAGTTGAAGCATTAAACCTCAAAGTTGGTTGAAAAATATAAATATTCATTCTGACGTTGATGATCATCTTTACCGTGATTATGTATACTATCAGAAAATTTTATATGTACATAATATAATATAGGTAAATGCTAGACCTGCCTTTCTTGATCGAGCAAAATAAAGTCCATGCGACAGTTCGCTGACTACCATTGACTAGGTATAATCTGACCATTTCAACTAAATCAATGGTGCTCGTTAATTGCTTAAAATAGGTAAAATTATAATAAGTTAAATATATTTACCTCACTATCGTCATTTGATGAATGTAAATTTGGGCTGATCGGTAATGAATTGGATACTAATTTTCTAGCTCGCCTCGAAATTGGTAGTTCATCTTCCCAAGCCAACGAGAAAAGCTCACTGTATTGTCTCTGTAAAAATATTATAAATATTAATTATTATGATATTATGTTATGTGGTCATTGACAATATACAGTGTGTTTGGTCAGCAACTAGCGATATTTTAATCACTCATGTGTATGTACTTGTTATGCAAAAAAACACTAACTAAAAAGATCTAGCCCCCTTCACATCAGTGTGGCAGGCACTTTAATATTTGACATTCATTCAGTTTTAAAATTTGCACGTGTTTTATCTATTTTTTTTTTTAGAAACTTTATGACTTATTTAATTTTGTTGCATGAAAAATCCCTTTTTTGTGTTTTTAATGGTAGACTATCTAATTACCTTTCATTTAAGGCTATTTGCATAACAATAGGACAAAACCTCGCAAATTAATAATGTTTTAGCTAACCGGGTAGAGTCAATATTAAAGTGCCTGCCACACAGTGGGGAAGGGGGCTAGACCTTAGTAATTGGTGTTTTTTTGCACAACAAGTACATGAGATACACATGAGTGATTAAAATATCGCTAGTTGCTGACCAAACACACTGTATAAATATTCCCCATATACATATTATTTTCATATTATCACAAATATAAACACTGATCTCTTTACTAAAAATATTGACACAATGGACGTGATTCCCACTGTTTTGGCCTGATAAGGAAAACATTTTTTTGACAAATAAGGTTTAAAGCTTTGCAATTTCGGCAAAAAAGATTTTGCCGAAATTGCAAAGGTTCGCTACAGAAATATTTTAAGGTTTTTTCCCCTTATTAGACTTAAAAATATATATATTAATTATTAGATTTAAAATATATTTAAGCGCGGAAAGCCGACTCAAACTTGCGGCGAATAATATAATGTGAGATTTAGGTTGTTTTGAATCGTGTTTTTTTGGCACAATTTGTTTTTTTTTCTTTTTTCTCGAATTGGATAGAATTTTATCTATAGATTATTTCTGTGGTTTTCTTTTTATGGATTACAGCTCCAAGTTGCCGAAATTAACAGCAATTCTTTGCCCATTTTCTCTAAAATTTTGCCGAGTTACATATTTTTTTACTCAACTATTTCATATTAAAGTGGTAAAAAGTAGTTCCAACATTTTATAGACGACTTTCTCAACAGTACCTACATTGTATTTTTTTCATACCGTTAAGACGTCAATACAATCCATAAACAGGTGATATTCTAAACCTTTTACAGCAAAAATCACAAAACTGTCGCGGGTTTGAGTTGGATTATTTAAAAATACTTAAAAAAATAAAAAATCTAGCTCCAACACTAGATTACAATTGAAATGATCTTACATGTTGTGCATTAAAACTTATAGAAATAATGTATTTTAACTGTTAAATCACGTCTGTTAAATCAGCGAAATCGGCAAATTTCGTATACGGACCCTTAACTCTAAGTTAAACATCATGTCATCTCTATCACTCACTTGGTCAGTGACAGATACTTATGACATGGTGTTTAACTCAGAGTTAACTTTAATTCAGATCTGCGCAAGTGGACCTTAGTGTTATTAATACTCTAAGCTAAGGTTTTTAAAAGATTGTCCGCACTGCGAATTTTAATCGCGCGAATTTATTTATATAAATTTACCGCGAAATTTTTATACTGCGTGTAAATTTTTGTACTGTGCGGAATGCGGATACTCGACTCTGATTCAATGTGAGGGTGCAAAAAAAATTCAAGCTATTAAAATTCGCAGTGCAGTGCGTACACTCCCTTAGGACTTTGTTACAGTATAGCAATATGACATATCCCTACAGTAGTGAAACGAATGTACTTGCGCAGAGCAACGGAGGGGTACCCGCGGGGAAGCGGGCGGCGGGGCCCGCGTACACAAACTCGCGAAGTTTGTGTACCTGCGCGCACAGGGGTGACGTTGGCGCGTTGTCTACGAATTTTCTGTTGTAAAACGATAACTTATCTTTACAATGGGTCTAATATAATAAATAATTCAGTGTACCGGATGTAGATCTGATTCAAAAAATAAAAAGGATTTAAATTTTCATAAATATCGGCTCACAGTTCACACTAATATAATTGTGTTGGCATTGGCGGCATTTATTTGCATCTCTGTTTTATTGTTTACGTTGTAAGAACTAAGAAGTGTAACAAGGAGAGGAACAATCTATATTCTATATTATATAATACTAGCTGTCCCGGCAACGTTGTTTTGCCCATATTATTTTATTGAATTGACTAAAATATAAGTATGGTGCCATAGTCGTCCGACCTGGCTCTCTTAGGCATTTTCAAATATTTAAGAAAATAATTGAATGCGCCAATACGACAGTTGAATGAAAGAAGATGACGAAAATTGAAGATGAAAGTGCACAGCGTAGTGTGGACATTGGACATAGCTACGCCATGACATGGACAGGACAGGACAGGACATGACGCCCACTTCGCAACCGCGGGCAGTGCAGTAGAAATCGTAATATTTTAATTTCGTCATAATTTCAAAACCAAACGTTCAATTTTAGTCATTCAAAGACCAAATATTATCTACATAAACTGTACTTATTGACGAAATAATTTATTTTGATAAGGATTAATAGCATGAGTAAAATAAACGCGTTTAAATGTACTCCAAAAAAATTCAAGATTTTTTAAATAAAAAATGGTTGGTGTGCCTCACTCGACATAGATACCTAGGTATAGTGTGTCGCGGACTTTTTTGTAGATATTTATAAGATCTACAATTATTTGGAACATTTTATGGTTCTATCTTTTATAGTTTAGGCAGCGTACGCAAAATAAGTAACTTTTCTGGTTGATTTTTTACACCTTGTGTCCGAAAAACTCAAATATCTTATAATAACCATTTTTTTCCAAAATAAAATGTAGCCTATGTTACTCGTGGATAATGTAGCTTTCGAATGGTGAAAGAATTTTTAAAATCGGTCCAGTAGTTTTTGAGCCTATTCATTACAATTATACAAACAAAGTTTACCTCTTTAGAATATTAGTATAGATAATAAAATCGTAGGAAAGTCTATTCTGTACATTTAATATTTTTGAAAAATAATACATGGGACGTGATCTACAATCGATATGGAAGCCAAAAATATAGTTTTTAGAATTTTGTCTGTTTGTCTGTATGTATGTCCGGGATAAACTCAGAAAGTACTGAATGGATTTACTTCTGCACGAATATTACTTAGATGTCGGGTCAACACATAGGCTATAATATTATATTATAACGATGGTGGTGGCCTATAGTGGGGGGGTGGGGCTCAAGTTTCAATATTTTTAGTTTTTTGCTCATATCGCTAAAACGGTGCGTTGTAGAGAAAAAAAGGTACATAATGAAACCGGTGACGAGCTTCGGCACCGATCGTTTCTTGCTGGCTGCTGCACCGGGCTGCGGCTTATTATAAGTACCTACCTAGCTGTACACACACCAAGTGTAACATTTTGACCTTGGGACCCTTACCGCGCACGTAATAAGAGCGAGTTTTGAAGTGCTTCTGTTACACCTGACGTGTGACCTACCATACGGTTTACCAATTGTGTCATTAATTATTGGATATTTTATACAGGGTGTTACAAAAGTAAGTGATAATAGTTTAGGGTGTGTATGTGTTCCTTGTAAAGAGTTCACTGCGAAAGTAGCAGCGCTGAAAGACCATTTTTTTTCACTTTTGTATGGGCAAGCGTCCGAGCGTCACGACTTTTCTCATACAAAAGTGAAAAAAAAAAAATTGGTCTTTCAGCGCTGTGACTTTCGAAGTGAACTATCTACATTCTACAAGGAACACATTCACAAACTAAAGTATTATCACTTATTTTTGTGGCATCCTGTATATTCGAATGCGTCTTCATTATTTTAATCCTTCGATCGTGATTCGTGGTTTCTTGGAAATCTATTGCTATTCTATTGTGTCTCGCTCATAGGTGAGCTTATGGGCTTGATGGGTCAATTAAATTTTTAAATAGAGAACTAAAATCATCTAAAAATAAAGTTTCACGTAAATATCTGACAGTACGATATAATAATTTGTAAATATACACGCTGATTAAACAGATTATGATAACATTACAATCACAACAATTTATTATTATTTTATTTCCCGTTTCGTGGCAACCCTGGCATATCTGCTCGGTACCTACACCGGTGGCGGCATCCTGCGACATCAAAGGCGTTTCGTTACTGTAGGGTAGGGATATTCAATATTGCTATATTGTGACTTTGTATTCAGGCAGTCAGAGGCGGCGCAAGGCGTGGGCGGTGGCGCCCACGGCCGCGGCCTCGCAGTCTAAGGGGCCTCGCGCCCCTTGGACCACGAGATTTTTGTAAGGTTTTACGAGTTGTGATACTCAAATATTCATAAATAAAAAGTTTTATAAATAAAACTTTGAGTGTCAAAAATTTTTTCTATCAACAAATCCGTTCTTTAGCGTCATCCATCAGGGGGCCTCGCAAGATATATCTTGCCCACATAAAATTTAGGTCTTGCGCCGCCACTGTTCAGGCTAACTATTTTTATTAGTAAAAGGCCGTATGTGTACAGACATAGCTGTTACAAAATGTTTTGTCCTAGTCTGTCAAGCATTTTTTCAGCATATGAGACAAGTACCTAAAACATTTTATAGCTATAACATTTGCATAAACATATTTTCATCAGCAACATATTATGTATAGTAGTAATGTAACTTAATTTGAGGAATTGTTACCTTTAAACTATCACTACTGTTCGACTGCGACTGCTGCAGGGCTTTCTGCATACATTCCATGTTGAAAATTGACATATCATCCTGGTCTACGCAGCATATTCTTATTTGTTCCAAATGACCTAGAACCTGATGGAAATTGTTGATTAATAAATGTTGATGAAGATTAAGCTTTATTTTTTATTGTAAGATATTTACTAGTGAATTCTTGCTGTATTTCCTTTGGCTCTGTTCAGACTAAGAAATCAGGCGATTTTGGCTCATCTACGTATATTATATTAGGCACAATTGTGTTGAAATTTTGTGTGACATCATTAGGGTACATGGTCTCTGAGGCAGTGTACAATTTTTTTATGAAATGTACACTGCCAATAATGAGTTTATTTTATTTTATTTTATGAAATTCGGAAAACTTACGGCTAAACATAAGATCAAGTACAAATGATACAAACAAGAAGGCCAATTACAAGTTTTCACATATAAACAAGAGAAGAACAAACTTAGACACAAACATGGAGTCAGTGGTTAACAATAAATCAGTTGATGACTATGATATTCAGATTTGCCAGTAGCTGCATCTAATCAATGCAAATATATTATAAATAATCTTAAAAGGAGTAATTACAAAACTACTTACTTGTTCCGCAGAAGGTGGCGCATTAGATGGAATGCTTTTGCTGGACCGTTTTCGCTTGTTTGGACTCGTTCCTGGGTACCTAGTGCTCAGCAGTACGGCCAATAAGTCTGCGACCTTATCTTCGTAATCTTGACACCAGTACATGACGGTGGATAGCACAAACGTGTCCTCATCGTCTACCGTTCGACAGAACAGCTGTCGAAGAACATCCGCTGTAGGCCTCTCCTGCTTCAACATTAAAAGAACTGATGTCAACGCTTCAGCGTGATCCTTATACGACAATTTTGGAATAATCGGCAGCACATCCTCAACGGAGATCTCGTGGGCAGTCAGAAGCTGCCAAAGGCAATACTGTTCGAAGGTTTCCCAACCTAGACTCGTGGACAACATTGTGGTGATGTCGTCCGACTTGAACATCATCAAGTTTCCTTGTAAGGTCAAGCAAACCAGCAGCTGGAGTTGTCTAGCGTCCAGTGTTGAGACTATGACATGTAGTAATCTGATATGATTTTGGACTTGATCTTTGAACTCCCTATACACGTCGGGTATCATCCAAACGAGAATATTTGAATCACATTCCTGGCATTTCTCAAAATCATTAGCTAAGCTCTCAGCAATTTTTAATTCTAATGCACTACAGTACTCTCTGTATAAATCCGACTTAAATTTAACGTTTCGCTTTTTTCCTGGATCTTTTTCCGATTTCCTTTCCTTCTCGTAACACACTTTAAGGAAAAATAACAGGCAGTACCCTACGCTATGAAGTGAGTTCTGGAGTTCTTTTAAAGTTTCGAAAATAAGTTTACGTTTACTATCTCCTGATTCCTTATGAGTATTGAGATAGTTAAACATACAGAAAATAGGCAAGTTGAGAATAGAATCCAATTCTTCTTGGGTTGGGTTTAGGCTAATGCGTAGTGGTGGGGCATCTTGTAACATGGCTGCAAACAAGTCAGCGAGGGCAACAGGTGTAGGCATTGGAGAGCTACATGCATTTAGTAAAGAATTAGCCGCAGTTAAATTCCTCTCATCCAATAGTGCTTCTGCATATGGCCTTAGGAGCAAAGGCAACGCTGCTGCTAGCTCAGGACGCTCCCTAGCTCTCACTTCAGATAAAGGTAAGTCATCATCATCAGTATCTTCTGCTATTATTGGTGGAGGATCATCTTCATCATCGGAGAAAACTGGTTCATCTGGGCCTACTCTGGGTAATTCATCATGACCATCCTCTTTGATTCCAGAAACTCCCTCTCCATTTCCATTGCTGCAAAATTCTTTAAACGTTTCTCTCACTGTTGTCCTCAGCTCTCTGTCTAATTTAGGGGAGTCAAAAAGTGGTTGAAGATTAGGTAGCACCCTTTTTTCTATGATCTGTTGAAGCGAGTTGAATATACCTTGTCGCACCTTATCCACGTATTGTGGATAAAAGTTAGGTATGATTCTACACAGAAAGTCTAAAAGTGTGGCTGTCACCGCTGGATGTGATCTCATGGAGTGATGCATAACAAGAATAGCAGGTTCTATGTTCATAATATTATCTTTGTCAGGTTCATAAAAAAGCCAATCATAAAATAAGGCAAGTTTAGCATTTGATGCTGCTACATTTGATGTGCATGTTGTCAAAAGCCATCCTATAACTGCCCATCTGGGTATTATATCGGAGCACAGCAGCTCATTAGTGGGATGTATCACACCTACAATAAACCTTATCATATCACTGCGGAGTGTTTGGGATTCAGGAGTCGCTAGGTACTGCCTCTGAAACCATTCTTGATATTTTTTATGGTGGCCAAATCGCACTTGCGATGTTAGGAACACCAACTTTCTTTCCATGTCTGGGGTTAAGCGTGATTGTAAATATCTTCGGGAAGTTCTCGTTTGCAGGAGTTGCATCACACTGGTAAATGTAGGTGACAGCAACTTTGGATTTGATAAAATATCTTGCCATAATTGATTAAATTCTGGAATCCTTGCAACATTTTGTAACAAACGTACGAGATCTCTACCCAGGGTTAAGACTTCGGTAAAATGTTCTCTCATAAGAGCAATAACAAATACCACCTCCTTTTGCCTTAAAGCCTGCAGGTGAGGTATATTGTGATCCTCTATTAACCTTAAATATGTATAAACTACCATACAAACTAAAACTGGAAACTTATCAAGCCATGCTCTATTTTCAATATATATGTCTAAAAGAGATTCCACTAAAAATATATTTTTCGGTGTGACGTCACCACCGGAGGCATAACGCATTAGATTCCAACAGACACTGTCCACTCCCATGACGGCATTCCTTATCATTTCTTTTATGAGCCATAGTAGTTGATTTCGAGTGATATCATGGAACTTTAAGTACCTTTCGAGGATCAAATTGGACAAATTGTTAAGAACACACGTCCAGCCATCTCTAGTGACGAGGGTGAGATCCCTGTAGCATTTCGTTGCGTTATGAGGTTCAGTGAGTATGGACATGAGCATCCCAAGTGATACATCTTCATGGTTTTTGCATACGGCATTATTTAAAGCGTCGTGAGCTTCCTTCTCGCTGCAATCTGCTACCAGAGATTGGAAGAAGGTGTAGGCCCTCTCGTACCTCTGAAAAATGAGTTAAATCTATGAGTAAAGGCAAAATAAAAAGAAACTTTTAACTTTTGCAAGTCTAAAAATCAAAATTTCGCGCCACGCCACACTAGCGCCGCGAATGTCACGATAAGAAATACGATTTTACATGGCCGACTCAATGATTCTTTGTTAGAAAGTGCCAAATAATACACTCTACCTCCTCTAATTCATCCTTATTTTCGATCGCAGTACACACAAAAAGTCTAGGTGAATTAGACTTAGCTTGCTCCATAACTATAATTTTTTTAAACTACTTATTTGAACAATAATTTTGCAGAATTTGCCTGCATGGCTATCTTAGGTGAAAAATATACATAATATGCAATACAATCGCAGATAAAATAATATATAAGGGTATATAGGTGTGTGCGTACGTTGACACTTGCTTGTCGTTGGCCATGTTGCGAATAGTGATGTACCTACATTGCAGGTACAACTTTGAAATCGATTTTAAGCAATCGAAAGATTTCGAAACTTATATTAATTTATAAAAAAAGAAATATATAATATTTATATTTTGCTAATGTGTTAGAACTGTTCCATTATTATGAATAAGAGCTATTTAACAGTTAAAATAAAATGTAGTAGAAAAAGTTAATCCTTCAAACCAAAGTAGATAATAAAATATTTTATTCTATAGCGGATAGCCTGTAAGTTGTGAGGGCGAGGCCGCCAATTTTTGCTGATTTTGCAATTATTTTTCTCCGCCCTTTGTATTTTAAAAAGTATTGTGTTTATCTTATGCTCGAAAACTGATTCTAATGAAGAAAACAAAGTACTCGAGCATGCATTAGAATTATTTGAGTTCCAATAATAGTTTAAAAATATAATATTTACAATTAAACATAAAAAAGGTAAGAAAATAGCCTAAATATACAATCCGCCGTGGAAGAGGTGCACTTTAATTGTTGCTGTAGCAGTAAGTATGACAGATTTGAAGATAAATCGGATATGTTATGAATACTTATATAAATGGCTATTACCCACTGACCTCCATTATACAGCGTACTTCTATAATGGAGGTCAGTGCTATTTTACCTCATCTAATTCCTGTAGTATTTTAATCCTTCAGGCTCCGAGCGAGCACCGGTGATTGCGACAACAATAGAATACAATAGCAATTCCTGGAAATTCCGACTGAAGTATTAATCCTTCAGGCCCCGCGCGATACGAATAACCTTTTTCTTCGGACCTGTCACCCACCATGTTTGGGGCTATAATAAAGACCACATTGTGTATTATTTACAGAGATAAGGTTTGATTTTCTTAACGCTATGATAGCCTCTACGCTATCATTTTGGTGCTCCAACGTCATATTTCTCAACGCTATGATAGCGTAGAGAAATAAATTCGCTACAATTTTGGTGCTCCAACATCACAAGCAGCGTAGATATTCGCCAATTTTCTTTCCCTCGCAAAATTTTTCTCCGTCATATCAGCAAAAATTGGCGGCCTCATCCATGAGCTGTTATGATCTAATAGTGGATAATAGTATATAATCATAGTAATTCCTGTGGTAATTTGTAGTTATATGTAATCATGCATCAATGTATCGTGTATTAAACCCGAACCATTACAATATAATCATTATTAATATGGTTGAATGTTGAATAATGATTTATTTACTTTCCGTACTTTTGTTCGAGTATTTCCCGGTTTCTGAAGATAATTGACTGGTCGAGTTAAGCTTTTTAGTGTCATTGTTGGCTGGTTCATTCGGTTCCCTAGCCAATCAATTAAGGCGCCAATAGTGAACAGTCAAATTCTTGTTAAAAGAACTCGGACAAAATCTGGGCGTCATAATATAAGTTATTATTAATATTGTGATGTTCAAAGGTATAGGTCTACCAGAATCTGATGGCAATTTTTGGCAGCAGATTTTTAAAAAATATCCTTGATCATTGGATTTATTTTTATATTTGCATATTTTAAAAAGGATCAAAATGTTATATTCCAATTGCCCCGGTATAGCTAGTCAATTTAATTTCTCACTTCTTGCCATCAGATTCTGGTAGACCTATAGGTTCAAGTACTTAAAAATGTCCTCTTCTAAGCAGGGCTTCAAATAACTTTATTTTTTCATAACGTTATTGCTTCAAGGGCATAGATAACGTTATGAAAATTAAACCGATACTAGAAATAACGTTATAAATGTATTTAATAACGGTAAATGTTATAACGTTATATAGGATTTATAACGGTAAATATATGTTCTTTGATAACGTTATAGTCCGTCAAGAAAGTCATGACAGGCGGGAAAATTTTCTAAACGTAATCACGCTTTTAAGGTGTATTTTTTCTTTGTATTTTCACAGAGAACGCTTATTACATTTTAAATATGAGTGAGATTTGGTGCACCGTGCACGATCGCATACCTGATACCAGAAAATAACCTTATATTTACCGTTATTATTATAACGTTATTTTTTTGTTATGCCATAACGAAAAAATAACGTTATAATAATAACGGTAAATATAACGTTATTTTACTAGATATCGTTATAAAAATAACGTTATCTGGCTACCATTATGAAAATAACGGTACGTAACGATATTTTTTCTGTTATTCGATAACGTTATGAAGCCCTGCTTCTAAGCCCATGCTTAGAAGTTAGAAGAGAGACATTAAAAAAAAATATATATCGATTCATCGTTTGCACATCCCTATTGACTTATGTCAAGGTTGCAGTATCTTGTGTTGCTATTTTATAAATAAATTAAATTCTCCGTGCCGCGTGGGTGAATTTATCCAATATAAAATGTAATTTCCAAAGATGTTCCAAAGTAATTTCAGTGGCTATGTCTCTTTTTTATATCTTTGCATTTTTTTGTAAATCGAAAAATGAAAAAAAAATATACTTGTACATAGCATCTAGAGACTAGAGCTGCCCCGGGGCAGTACGCAGTAGTGTAAAAAGGCCCATTCACTATCCTGCATTGCAGTCCGGCCATGCCGTCCGCCAGCTTATGTAGGATAGTGAATGGTGTTGCAGGCCTGCATGGCTGCAGCCCTTTTCCACGTTTGATTTTCTCTTGTGTATTTTATATTTGCATTATAAAAGTGCATCGCATCATCCCGCCACGTTGCAATGTACACGTACGCAATAAAGGCCTTCAATAGGTACCAATTGTTCCACAATAAGAATTGTACCAAGTATCAACTACTTCATTTAGTTCCTAGCTTGGTAGCTAGAGGGGTTAAATTTAAATGCAACTGGTAACAAATTAATTTTCTGAAAGTTGAAATTTGAATTTGTCAAATTGACAAATTGGGTTTGACGTGTTCACTGCGCTGTGCGCACCACAAACTATATAGAATGCTAACGCATGTGCGCACTATGACCTGTGTGCTTAGCGCCATTTTGTTGTAAAGTGTTTATTTCTTTTTTCCACCGTCTTTACGGAGCATTTAAACATTGTAATAATAAACACTTCTGTTGTGGAATTACGTCCTCTGTGAAATGTAAGTAACTTGTGTACCTATTTTCAGTTTTAAATCATCTTAATCTGTGTACTGAAGTCCTATCTCTGGCGTTCCCGGGTATCCATAGATTTCTTTACCGGCTCTTTTTATTTATGTATGCTACTGACAAGCTTGGTAAATAATGTGTGTGACGCTTTGAAATTTTAAGGATGATGGACAATCAGATGGAAAAGGAACGGGATCGCTCAAAGCGCGGCGACCGGCCTTCTAGGTTCTCCGACGCCACAAGAGATCGGTCGAATGACCGAGGCGACAGGTCCGAAGGAAAAAGGTTATTCGTATCGAACATTCCTTACGAGTTCCGGTGGACCGAGCTGAAGGATTTGTTCAAAGAAAAGGTAAGCAACTGGTTAATCAAACTACTTACTAAAATAAGGGTTGGCCTGAAGGAAACGGGGCACTAATAGGAAAAAGACAGAAAAATTTTGACGAAAAATTACAACCCCCAATGATTTACTTAAACTTACAAAGTTACTAAAATTACAACCCCTTTTTATTATACCAATCAATAGGGGACGCGAAAGGTCAAGGGAAGCAAAAAAGCTCAGAAAAACTTTTCTCAAAAATACAACCCCCTATGTCACCGGCTACACGGTCAATTTTTCATCAATCTGATCCATCAATTTGGTGTCAATCTGATTGACGGAATATTGATGGTTATAAAAAGTTCATATTAAAAATACGATCAATCCATCAATCCGTGGCGTTCACGATCAAATTTTCGTCAATCCGTACCAGATTGATGGATCAGATTGATGAAAAATTGACTGTGTAGCCTGTGACTATGACCACCCCTTTTTATTATACCAATCGATAGGGGGCGCCAAGGGAAGCAAAAAAGCTCAGATAAACTTTTCTCAAAAATCAACCCTGGCTTAGGAATTGCACTCTAGGGATTGACAATCTACTACAAAAGAAAGTCGACGGAGTGGGTGTTTCTGGGAGTTGTGGTCTAAGTTCCAACGTAACCTACTTTTGGACCATTTTTGGACTTTCTGGATTGTGTTTGTTTTTGTTTTGGTGGGGGGCTGCGCCCCTCCCGTCCCCCCCTGCTTCGGTATCCGTGGCTGAGTAGTTAAGTAAGACTGATGTTTAATTGACATAGGTTTCTAAACCTTAGCCGAATTTTTTATTTATTATTAGTATTTTTAGTTAGTATTTTCGCCATACTAACGAGGTTAGATATCAGTCTCTATCTGGCCCGGGGTTGATTTTTGAGAAAAGTTTATCTGAGCTTTTTTGCTCCCCTTGGCGCCCCCTGTCGATTGGTATATTCAAAAAGGGTGGTTATAAGAGGTTAAAATTTTGACGATTTTTTTTTGTCTTTTTTCCACGTGCCCCATTTCCTTCAGTCAGAGAAAAATTCAGTACAAAATGGTCTTAAAACAACTGTTCAATAGATGTTTAGATTTTTTGTGGTAAGACCGCATGTGCTTATCACTTAAATTATTTGGTTAAACTACCACTGTGAATCGCTTATAGGTAAGTGTAGGGGAGATGTGGGCCTTGCACCACAATTCGAAAACACTCGCGTTATAGTAACAGTATACTTCAGAAACTGTGTTTATTTACGTTTCCACATGAGTTAAATACTTAATACTAAAAAAAAAAACGCAAGTCAACCCGCCATTGCCTGCGCGCTCTCCAAACAATCTCACGAAACTCTCGCGTCGCCATCTAGTGAAAAACTAAAGTAATAGCAAGTGTAGGGGAGACATGGGTCTTGCACCACTATTCGAAAACACTCGCGTCTATACTTCAGAAACTGTTTATTTACATTTCCACATGAGTTAAATACTTAAATGCCTTCTTAAAGTTGGCTAGAAATTACCAATCCTCTACCCCACAGATGAATTATATGCAATATGCGGAGTTCTAAACGTACGCCGACTGTTTATTTTAGCCTGCATCACAAAAAAACATACTTCTATAGACTATGAGTACGACAACAACGACAGACAATTAAAACCTAACTCTAGACGTAGATTAAACATGGATCACATTTTTAAAACTAGTTTTGCCCAAAGATTTTTTTGCTTTCTTGGTAGTTTCCTATATAATAAGGTCAATGAAATTTTGTCAATTTATCACAATAATAGAACCAAGTGTAAACAAAAAGTGACACTGCTAGTTAACCTAAATTATCAGGATACCGAAAATCTTTTATTGAGAATAATAAACTAAATATATAATATGGTAAAAGTTTATTATACTTATGTACAGAATAAAGAATTTAATTACTATTACTAATAATTTTAAGTTCAAAAAGTAAAATAGATTTCTAAGTTAAAATAAGTTAAAATACACTAAATTGTTAAAATCAGTTAAAATACACTAAATTGTTAAAAGAAGTTAAAAAAACCTACACTAAATTGTTAAATCAATAAGTTTAAATAGTTGTGAGGGGGGGCCTGGGGCACCAATATACAGGCTTCGGCTTCGGGCTCCAAGTCTCCCACAAATTACTAAATATATTGTAATTTTTGGGAGAAAATAAATATTATTATTATGTTTGTGTAAGGTATTCCTTGCTCACGGGCAATTAAATCCTTTGGAAGGCATTTGTGGGACCGAAGCCAACACGTAGAGGCCCGTTACACAGTTTTATTCTAAATGTTATGTGACACTGGTCGGCGACTCTCCCTGTCTGCACCTATGGTAGTACGACCAAGGAGAGCCAGCGGCCAGTGTACGACTATTACAGGGAATGGATATTAGAAATTATACCGGGCTATGGGGGTGAGGTGCTAATGGACTGGGTAACTGGGACTAGGACTATGGCATCTGCTGATACAATGTGGAAACATGTATCATAAAGTTGGCAGACAGTGACTCGCCAACTCTTTGAATGGGCCCCTCAAAATGGTCGCATGCACGGTGCACCGAGGTGGCAACATTGACAGAGCGGCTTGAAGCTCCTAGGTGTCGCTGGACTTTAAACGCCGATCACTTGCACCCTTAGAGGGTCCCATCACGTCGCCCACTCGCCACTTATGCTTCACATCCTCCCTCCGATACCAAAGCTCTTGCGACTCCACTCTGACCGGCCTGTTAAGGCAAGGCAGAGGTAGGGCCTGATTCTCCGTCAGTCATCAAGCTGGAGATGGAGAACAGGGGCTTCCCTGGGAGCACTCGGGTTCGTGGGGTCGCTACTCCCCAACAGCTCGCCACAAGCTGCCCTGCGGGCTTATTACTATTATTAAAACTAAATAAAATAAAACGGGAGACGCAAGTCAACCCGCCATTGCCCGCGCGCTCCCCGAACAATCTCACGAAATTCTCGCGTCGCCATCTAGCGAAAAACTAAAGGTACCGCGGTGGCGGACGGACTTGCCTTCCCGAGGCAGTAGTTTGCGGCAACCGAATTATAGGTGGCGCTACATAAGTCAATTTTTAAGTGTTCTTTGCTATGATAAAGAAGTTAAATGAATTATATATTAAATGAATAGATAGTATTTTATTATGGTGCAACAATTTTTCTTTTTTTAGGTTGGAGATGTAGCATTTGTAGAATTGTTCAATGATGAAAACGGGAAGCCAAGAGGCTGTGGTGTTGTGGAGTTTACAAACACAGAAGCCACAAAGAAAGCTCTACATGTTATGCATAGATATCAGCTTGGTGGAAGGAAATTAGTTTTGAAAGAAGTAACTGGTATGTTATATATTAGACAATAATATTTTTTTAGCATATACACATCACATTCATGCTAATATAAAGAAAAAGTCTCGTTACCTCTACCAATCTCAATGTTATTTGATTAAGTATCTGTGGTAACAAAGTTACACTTCTTAGTTATAACTGGGCTCTATGCTACTGTGTGCGGGAAATTTAACATGTTTTTAACATTTTGTTGTAAAGGAAATGAAAAAATGAAGTTCCATCAGCCAAGAACGGGTGGTGCTGGCGGTGGTGGTAACAGGAACATGAGAGATGAGAAGGAAATGGGGTAAGATAATGTTGTTTCTAAAGTATTTTTTTTACTTAGATAAAAAAGTAACACTTGTTTTTGTTATAACAATCTTTTGTGAAACAATTTTCTTGCAGTTGGTTAGTAAAGTATATTTTGACATCTCATTGAAAAATATTTTCCAGTACAATTATATTGGCTCTTGTTCGATGGCTAATTATTATTGGGACATTTTTAGGTGGAATATGAACAAACCAAGAGAACCAGAGAATTTCAATACCTATGGACTAAGTCTCGCATTTTTAGAGTCTATCAATGTCCAGCCTCCACTAGTGAATAAGGTGTTTGTGGCTAATGTAAGTATAATAATGCATTTTAATAGACTAAAAAGTTATCCATAATTTTTCGAAAGTTGAAAAAAATTACTGGTTATTTGTGAACAAGCTGTTGCCCGCGACTTCGTCCGCGTTAGCATAGTAGATCAAATGACGCATCCCAAGTATTATTTATTGTACAAAAATATTAAATATACAGAATTGACATTCCTACGATTTTATTATATATAGATGTTCCGCGCGGCTTCGCTTGCGTAATTTAGGAATTTCACGCAACCGTACATTTTTCCGCAAAAATAGCCTGTCTCTTCACGTGATCTATTCTTCATGTTTGCCAAATAATATAAAAATTGCTCCAGCAGTTCTAAAGATAATAAGCAATTTCATATAATTTCCCCCGTATTTTCCACATGTTTCTCTATTTCTTCGCTCCAATCAGTTTTAGCGTGATAAAATATAGCTTATAGCCTTTCTCAATAAATGGGCTATCTAATACTGAAAGAATTTTTGAAATCGGACCAGTAGAAAGATTTTTAGATTCATTGCAAATAAAATTGGCATGTGTGTGATCCACCATCCCTAACAATATATTATTTTAATATATTTTTTCATGGTTGTAGCTTGATTACAAAGCAGATAGAGCCAAAATAAAGGAGGTGTTCAAAATGGCGGGAAAGATTCACCACGTCGACTTGGCAGTGGACAAAGACGGAAACAGCAGAGGGTTTGCTGTGATAGAGTATGATCATCCGGTAGAAGCTGTACAGGTATAATAATATTATATTTCTAATAAGTCATAGGTGTATAAATAGTTAAAAGAAATTAATAACGAGTGTATGTTACAACACTCTGTGATATGGTCATATCAGCTAAATGCTGCTAGATCATTAACAATAAGTAAATAAATAAATTAATTATTAATCTATCAAGTATTGCCAAACACCAGCTATGAATGTAGTATTTGTAGTTTAAAAAAATGTACATACCACAAACTGAAAAAAATACAATTTGTTACTGTTTCAGGCTATCTCTATGTTTGACAAACAAATGCTGTACGAGCGTAGAATGACAGTCCGCATGGATAGGGGTAGTTCAGACAAGTTCGAATTGAGACTTCCAGATGGTTTAAAGAGTATTGGTGTAGGATTAGGCCCTAACGGTGAACCTTTGAGAGATGTGGCTAGGAATTTACCACAAAACACAACACCAAATAACATAAATCTCGCAAATACTGCTCCGTCGCTGGGTGCTGGTGTTTTAGGAGCAATGCCGACAGCCAGTGTTGCGCTCAACGGGCTGGGCACCACTTTAGCGGCTAACCCACTAGCCGCCAACACAGGTCTTACCGGAAATTTGGGACTACAGGTATAATTCTTGATTTTAGAGATAATTAAAGTTATTACTTGTTTCTTAACTTAATTTATTGTCTTCATATCTATTGAACTTGTCTTCAAACTGAACACTAATTTGTTGCTTAAGACATGCATATTATTTTCAGGCTCTTGGCTTGAGCAGCTTAGGAGCGTTACAGAATCAACTGTTGCAACAAGGTTTGACTGCTAATGATCTTGCGACGATGCTCACTCAAGCTCAGGCGGCCAATGTCACGTCAAATAATCTATCTCTGAACACCAACGACTTGAGCTCATCTGTGCTCGGCAACAGTGGAATGGGCAGTAATGTTATGGGCAGCTCATCAATGAACAGCATGAATAGTGGACCCCTCTCAAGTAAGATACCACTGTTGATCTAACTCGTAATGCTAACTAGTCAGCAGTGACCCAGAAAGGACTGCCATATTGCTAATAAGGCTGTCTGTTTATGTCTTTACCTGTCTGTTACCTCTTCATGCATAATATGCTGAAGCAATGCAAACATTTTTCATAAAGATATTTTGAGACCTAGAAAAGGGATCTCTAGTTTTTTTTTTTTAACAATTGGCGTTCCCGCATGCGCAAACATTCAAACTACATCTAGAGATTCTTATTAGTTAAATACATGAAACATATTACTATTTATCATACATTTCTAGGTGGGTAGTTGCCAGTTCATGTAGATAGACAAAGAACCGTCGTATTTGTTTAAACATCTAAAATAAATTCAAGTCATTAGATTCGAAACTGGAAAATAATGGTTTTGGTACTTTCAGATTCTAACCGTCCGATGGGTGGTTCGCTGTCGAACCAGTCTTATGGCCGCGAGCAAGCCGTCCCACCTAGTTCCAGGGATAAACCATCAGACATGGTCATAATTACCAACGTGAGTATTTGACACTTAAAATTTTAAACTGTAACTTGATGGATGCATTTTCTCTCTTGCCAATAGAGATATATTTTAGGCAGTGTATTTATTCATCGTCCACTATCTTTCTCTGTCATGTGAGTTTTCCTATATATTATGCTAGACAGAAAAGTAGATTTCTCAGGACCAATTCACACCGGAATGGCAGCGGCCGGCAGCGGCGCGAAGAGCACTTTTAGTGTGAAATAATTGTAAACTTTATCTACATACTTATAACTACTAGTATCGCTTGAAAACTTCAAAACGGGCTTGAGGCGCCGCGCGTCCGTCGGCGGTAACTGCTCGCGGCTGCCAGCGTCCGCGCGGCCGCCCGCGGCGCCTCGAGCCCTTTTTGAAGTTTTTAAGCGATACTAGTAGTTAAAGTATTACTTCTTCTTCGGCAATAAGTGCAATAATAACCATTTCCATCATGTTGCTGCAAACACACGACACGAGTTTCCTTGCCGAATGTAGAATCTAAACTGAAAGGCACGCGTGCTCTGGAGGTAGCGCGCGGCCGCCAGCGGCCACGAGCGTCCACAAGCGGCCGCGAGCGTCCGCCCGCGGCGACGCAAGCCGCCTCTGCCGGACTCGCCGCGCCTCGCCGCGCCTGTGCCGGCCGCTGCCGGCCGCTGCCGGCCTCTGCCATTCCGGTGTGAATCGGCCCTTATAGTTATTTGGTGTGAATGTTCGTAACGGGGTTATACATTTAGGACGTCATAGAAACGTTTTCCACTAGTTAACATCTGGTGGCAATCATTGGTACTTTTTGACAACTCTGTTTGCTATTACTGACCTTGTGATAAGCTGTGCGATAAAGGGCATTAACGCTGGTCGATCGGGAATCTATACTGTACTCGGCGAAACATGGCGGTCATTGACTCCTTGTCAAAAACTTCTCACCATACATATTATAAAACAAAATCGTTTTTTTCCCTCATGTCCCTTTGTTCCCTTTAGGGAGATTCGCAGACGACAGACTATCCGTGACGCACTTTTTAGTCTGTGGAAATAGAACATATGCAATTATATGCAGTAACGCACACGACGCGGAAAAAGTCCGGCGCACAAAAAATCCGTATAATTCTGGCAGACCGCAACGCGCCGCGCCGCACCGCACAAAAAGTGTGCGAAAAAATAGAACGTTTGCTTCAACACGCGCTAACGCAGACGGCGCAAACTTTTAGTCTGTAATCTGCATTTGTAGTGACGTAACGTACGCGATCTATTTAATTACCATGGCGCCAGATATCGATGTAACGATGTTAATTCATGAAATGCAAAACAAACCAGTAATTTATGATACCTACTTCTAAGGCATAATATCATAATAGACATTTAAAAAGAAAATTGTGGGAAAAAGTGTGCTGTAATGTATATTATTCAGCTCCTGTTTAGACATCGTTGACGTCTAAAGAAAAAACAAAATACGGTAAGTTTAAGTATTTATCATAAAGTTAATATACCTAACGGAGTAGAGCAACAATCTCGAGCTGCCAAACGAAACCGAAATTGGTTTACATCTGTGTGTAAAAATATGTGTATGTATAGCTACACTTACACAAGCATCTAAGAGATTTTGATGATTCTTTCAGTGTTAAATAGCCCATTTATCGAGGAAGGCTATAGGCTTTATTTTATTACGCTAAGACTAATAAGAGCGAAGAAATAGAGGAAAATGTGGAAAAAACCGGCCAAGTGCGAGTCGGACTCGCGCACCGAGGGTTCCGTACAAACCTGCAAGGTTTACAAAGTTCGTTCATTACGACAATCGAGTCATAACTATGGTATTTTTATTGCAAAATGAAATTCATAACATTACAATGGGGAAAGATGGAGGAGCATAAATTTAAGACAAAGATCTCTTTATCGTTTATATATTTTGTAATGTAACTAAAAATTTAAGGTTTTCGGAATTTTTCCTTTATGTGTGCTATAAAACGTTGCTTCATGCCAAATTTCAAGATTCTAGGTCGACTGGAAGTACCCTTTAGGTTTTGATTCCCTTGCGAGTACTTGCGAGTTTCAAAATATGCAGCTTAAATTGCTGTTTCTTTTGATTGCGTTGACATAGAAGTTTGATTTTGTTACAGCTTAAAGGTATTATAGACCTGAGTATTTGGTATGAATTTCAATTTAATACCTCGACGCGTTTATGAGGAAATGGGTAGTAAGTTTAAAATTATTAAAAAAAAATATTATGTGATGTAACTAAAAATTTATGGTTTTCGTAATTTTTCATTTATCTATGCTATAAGACGTTGCTTCGTACCAAATTTCAAGATTCTGAGTTCACGGGAAGCACCCTGTAGGTTTTGATTCCCTTGCAAGTGTCGAAAATTTGCGGCATTATCGGCTGTATCTTTTGATTGCGTTGGCTTAGAAGTTTGATTTTTTCACAGCTTCAAGGGACAGTAGACCTGAGTAATTGATATAAATTTCAGCTTCATACCTCCACGCGTTCCTGAGAAAAAGGGTCTTGACAGACGGACGGACGGACAGACGGACAACAAAGTGATCCTATAAGGGTTCCGTTTTTTCCTTTTGAGGTACGGAACCCTAAAAACGGCAAAAAATTATTTGAAAGGGCTAACTTAAACGCGCTAATCTCAGGAACTATTGGTCCGATTTGAAAAATTTCTGACTGACTAACTGACTGACCTATAGATCAAAATTCTAACTCACTTCCAGATGACCTAGAAGGCTGAAATTTGGAATCCAGCTCTGTATAACTCGGGCGAATTAACTTGACACCTGGTTCAATTGACGTTTCTCTAAAGTACTGAGTGCAAAAAAAGTTTTTTTTATTTTAAGTTATTTCAAAAAAATAACGTTACCGGAACTAGTTATTTTTATAGGGCTACACTAACCACAGTATTTTATGCAATTATTCGGCCAAGTACGAGTAGGTTTCGTAATTGTGCTTCACATGTGAAAAAAATTGTAAAGTTTTCCCGCCGTAAAAAATAACCTATGTGTTAATCCAATGTATTAATTAACTACATACCAAATTTTATTAAAATGCTCCAGTTGTTTAGATATTTCCTGTTATTTTATGCTTTCACTAAGCAATTAATTTTAAAAACACCATTTTATGCCCAGTACTCACATATGATTTTGCTCGATCGAGCAATTATGTAGCCCACGGCTTGGGCTTTTGTCCACACGTTCAGCATTGCTCGATAGTTAGGAGGTAGTTTTACTCCAAATCGAAGGATATAGATATATTTAATTCCATCGAGCCGGCTCGATGCGAGCCTTCAAGCTGTAAGTGTCGCGAATCGCACGAATTTGTAGGTAATAAAGGTAAACAACGGTATTCATATATAATAATAGGAGGGTAGTTGTAATATTTTCTGGTGACACATGTCACTAGAGACAGCTGCTGTCAGACAGGCTAGCTTGCTACATATAATAATCTGTGAGACAGACGATCGAGAACCGCAGACGGGCGAGCACGCGGCGCAGTCTTATCAGTGAGTCATTATTATCATTATTTAAATATTGTGATCTTAAACGTTATTATTTAGGCTGTGTGTTCAGTTCATCGAGGATATCCAACGCCTAGAAACTGTTATGTATAATAATATTGTATTTAGATTGCGAACAATGAGTCGATCGTTTAGTTATCTTATTATACGAGGTGTTGTAGTCGTTTGTGGCCGGTTGGTCACATCTAGTGTCTACTGCCTACTGTTGAGTGGGTTTGATTTAGACCTTAGCTATAGAATGCTCGGTTGAGCCGTGTGGTAAGGGGTCGCTGTAAGGGGTGGTTGGAGGCGACTGCACAGTATAGAAACCGTGTTCACCGTTTCTGTGGTGATTACCAGATGGACACGTGTGTATAGTTTAGTTGGCAGCCATGCGACTGCACAGTATAGAAACCGTGTTCACCGTCTATGTGGTGATTACCAGATGGACACGTGTGTATAGTTTAGTTGGCAGCCATGCGACTGCACAGTATAGAAACCGTGTTCATCGTTTGTGGTGATTACCAGATGGACACGTGTGTATAGTTTAGTTGGCAGCCTACGTGGTCATTGACCTGCTAGGCCATCACGATATAGAATGCCATAGTCTAGAGCGGACTAGCCGCATAGGCGAAATTGTCATGTGTGCTCACACAGGTGGATGCAACAGAGTTATAGTTATAGTTTTCGCCTCCACTGAGGTGGTTGCGACAGTAAGTTTTGCGGTCCACACGGTGGTTTTTGCTCGATATGGAGTAAAACTATCGAGTAAAACCGTATGTGAGTACTTAGCATTACAGTAATAATATCTACAATAAATGAAACAACATAGGATATTATGTCTAGACTAAAGTATCAAGATATTACTAGCTATATGACCGAGCTGCGCTCGGTATTCAAAAAAAAAAAAAAACATAAAATGACTTTATGAAAATGATTCCTGGGTAGATCGATTTATCGCCCCCGAAACCCCCTATATACAAAATTTCATGAAAATCATTGGAGCCGATTCCGAGATTCCAATTATATATATATTTATATACAAGAATTGCTCGTTTAAAGATATAAGATAAGATTACTTAAGAATTTAAATACATAGATTGATCAAATAATAACTTTTAGAAAATTATTACAAATTGCCATATTATATAAAATTTATTAAACAATATTTATCAATTTTAAGAATAAGAATAAGAAACGTTTATTTTGCACATCACACAACACAATATTTACAAACAGACTAAAGAACAAGGACACAAAATAAATAATCTAGCATTATATTGTGTGATGCCAAAAATGGACCCCAGCTCAGCATTAGCAGCGAGTTGCTGCACTGATTTTCTGCTGGGACCAAGGTATGACATCACAATAATATAGTACTTAATGGCAATATAATCACAAAACAAGGAGCATACTAAATTAAATTATTAATCTAAGTACTAAAATATAAATTATTAAAGAAAATAAGTAACTAAAAAAATAAAAATGAAAAAATATATTTTCTAATCAATTAATTCTTCTACTCCAGACATCCTTCCTTCAGACTCGCTTTCATCACTTTCATCGTCGTCGCCCCCTCCTCTTCGCTTTCCGACGAGCTATCTTCTCCTCCAAGGGATATAATTATTTGTCGGACATTCTCCTCTTGCAGTCTATCTTTCTCCCAGTACTCCGCTTCCAGTCTTTCAACATGGTTAACCTCTTTTTGCCAATCTGCTACTGTAATGGATTGAATAGCTTCTTTTGTAAGTCCCTCTATTTTTCTTTCTAACTGGTCAATGTTTTTGTCTGCCACCCTCTGTTTGACCAGATTCCAAATGTATTCTATTGGATTTAAATCACAGTGATAGGGTGGCAGACGAACGACTTCGTGACCATTTTCTTTTAATAATTCATCTACGACATACTTTTTTTGTGGCTTATTCGAGCTAATCAGCTGGTACAACTCCGGTCTTGTCATTTTTATATCAAAGCTTATGTTATGAGTTGTTAACCAACTTTGCATTTCATGTTTTAATGCAGATTGGTGAGGTACTTTTTCTTTTTGTGTTGAGTGGTACGGTGCATTGTCGATTACGACTATGCCGTTTGGAGGCAAGTTGGGCACCAATTTTTCATTTAACCATTTGGTGAAATTTTTAGTGTCCATTTCATGGTGGTAGTCCCCAGTCTTGCTTTTACATTTATAAAAAAGCTCCGCCCCAGGGATAAAACCATTTTCGCCACCCGCATGGACGAGAATCCAGCGTTGACCCGGATTTGTGTTTTTCATTATGCTGGCATCGCTACTATTTTGCCAGCACTTCCGTACCGTATAATGGGAATGTATCCAAGTTTCGTCCAGATACGTGACCGGTTTCTTGTCTGCTCCAAGTTCTCGGTTCTCTTTCATACGTCTTAAGTAGCGAGCTCTCCAGGCCGCAATATCTGGTTTTTGTATTAGTACTAATCGAGCGTTCTTGCATTTTTTAAATTTGTATCCTAATTGCTCCCTTAAAATAAGACGCAATGTGGTTCTTTCACCTGAAAACAAAAAGCAGGCTTAGTAACAGATGATAGGAGGACTTTATTATACCATGTAATAAATAAATTTATTAATTACCAAAGTTAATTAGTATTATAAAATATAAAATATTATTATATCAGTCATTAAATAGTGGAGAAATACTATTATTTTTTGGGTTTCTAATGTGATGTCGCAAATAATTACATTTTTTTCCGCTTACATTGCTAACGCAGGCAAAACCATATGAGATTTATCAAGTATTGTAGACAATGAAATTTTTTTAAGTGACTATAACATATTTTATACCCGTGCGAAGCCGGGGCGGGTTGCTAGTTATTAATCATAAAAATAAATAAAAGTTCGGTAAATAAAAAAAAAATCTTTGATAAATATAAATTAAAATTAGCTAATTAGCTGTTGGCTGATTAGCTGGGCTAATTCAGTTAACCGGCTTACACAGTAGTACAGCCCTATTATATAATAAAGGAACAATTAGTGACAAAATATTCAAATATTAGATATTAATAAAGATATATATTAAGTAATAAAATGAAGATACACACCTGGAAAATTCAAATCCCTTTTTGCAGCGGCCAATATCTTTTTCAGGGTAGGGACTTCTTTTCTGACTGTATAAAAACTGTTTACAATATTTCTTAGCGCGACCAAGTCAAAATTATCCAAGGCAATTTTTTTTGCACTTGGTTTTCTCTTTTTGCCAGGTGTCGACGGTTGAGCTGGGGCAGATGTTGACGTACCAGACGTTGAAGGCACTGGCGATTCAGATTTCACCTAAAATAAAATAAGAAAAAGCTTTATTTATTAATTTGAAATACATAGCAAATTCGCAAAACATTATAAAATAAAATTCATATGTAGGTAATATTAGATAACTGTTAATTCATTGACAAACTAACTTTAAAAGCAAAATGTTACGGATTTAAAGTTATACAACATTAAAAAATATCGATAAATCTCTACCTTGAGACAGATTTATTAGCATATCGCCATGAAAAATTCCTTTTCTAGTATTTTCACATTATTGTGATAATAAAAAAACAGGAATTTTATAAAAATATTTTTATAAAATTTCTGTTTTATAAGTGTCGCAAAATATAGAAAATAACAATGAGAGAGTGAGACCCAACACCAAAATACAAAAAAAAAAACGGGATAGCACAGTGGTATTTCATTTAAAATATACAAAAAACTGTACTAGTCCTGGAGAAGCTGATTTAGTCGAAAATGTAACTAACCTAAATTAGTAAGTAAGTAATTGCTGCTTATTTACGCAAATTATTATTAAAACCAGTCGTGAGTGACAAGTAAAATGCTACAATATGTACATTGTACGTACAGTTCTTTACCTGCTCGCCTTTTCTTTTCTTTACCTGCTGGCAGGGACCCGACCAGGCCGGTTTCTAAAGGCGAGCAGGTAAAGAACTGTACGTACAATGTACATATTGTAGCAATTTACTTGTCACTCACGACTGGTTTTAATAATAATTTGCGTAAATAAGCAGCAATTACTTACTTACTAACTTAGGTTAGTTACATTTTCGACTAAATCAGCTTCTCCAGGACTAGTACAGCTTTTTTGTATATTTAAATTAAATACCACTACTATAATTATTGTACCTTTCTAAAATCACCATTAAACAAGCAACTTTTTAAGCTACAAAACGCTACGTAACCATCTGAAGTGCCACCATAGTGGCCGGTTTACACGTATTAAGTTGATAGGTAGTAACTAAATTCTAATTATTATCTAGTTTAGTACTTACCAAATTTTAACTTGCTACTTGCTACTTTTTGTGTTTACATGCAATTCATAACTTAAAATTTAGTTAACTACTTATCAACTTAATACCTGTTAGCCAGCCACAAAACACTGGCTTTCGTTATAGGAGGCCATTTTTAAAGGAGAAGAAAATAGGTACATAAAACTAATTACCTGTTTTTTTATTCTTAGTAATGTACTTTTTGATATCCCAGTTGCAGCGCAGGTTCTATTGATAGGTTGATCCACAGGTATTAGAAACTTCCTATTAATTTTAAGATGCTCACGAGCTTCTTGAGCACTTTTAGTAGGGTTTACGGGAATCACTACTTTGCTGAGTTCTTTCTCGCGTTCAAAAAAAGCCAATACTTTGAGTATTAAAGCTCTCTCTTTACTATGGATAGTTCCTACCATTTTGATTTAATATGTATATACCACAGACGTACGGCAATGTTCAAACGTTAATACGGATAACAAAAACTTAACAAATTTAACGTTCAAACGTAACAAATAACACAACAAAACTCAACAAAAATCCAAAAACAATAACAACTACTAAAAAATAACTCCGAAACGCAAACTCAATAACACACGTGTAACGGTAACAGATATGCTAACGCTACTGGACGCGTACGACGAGAGCGGGGCGCTGCGCGGGGAAGCGAGGGAGGGGTAAAATTTAAGCCAGGTGTCAAGTTAATTCGCCCGAGTTGTAATTGCGTGAAAGCGTAGGGAAAAATCAGAAAACAAAAAATATCGGTCAAGTGCGAGTCGGACAGAGCGAAACTAGGCAAAAATTGTGATTTTTGTATATATATTAATATTTAAATATTTATTTTATTTTACTTTTATTATAAATTATGAAAATATAAATATAATTAAAGATTTTGTGAAATTTTCAAGTATCTACCCACTGCCATTATTGATTTTGAGCAAAAAAGGCCAAAAAATCACATTGTGAAGTGAAAAAACTTTAGGAAATTAATAAAATATGACTTTATGAAGTATGTCTGTCTGTCTGTCTTAACAGACAGATTAGGATAGAGGTAACCCTCTTCACGCCAAAATTGCTTGTACCTATTGTTCTTAAATTTGGTATGGAGATATGTTTGAGTCCCGGGAATAGACATAGAAATCTTTTAATACGTCTGTCCGTCTGTCTGTCCGTCCGTCCGTCGTTGCGGATAGCATATCCGATACTCGTCGGGAAGTGGTAAAACAACACCTTAAGGTTGCGATTGAATATAGTCGAATATTATGTATGTTTGAACTGGGAAGATTAAGATGTCTACTGTCTACCCTTGCTCGCAAAGTTTTCTTTACAAAATGTAAAGATATCCCACCAAAAATATAAAATATGTAAAAATGGAAAGTAAGTTCCATACAAACATTATTCTTGTCTGAGGACTTCGCCGTAAAAAGATGGAGATCGAAATGAGTGCCAAGTTCCATGGAAAATCGAAAAATGTATGTATAGGAACCAAATAACATTATGAACAAATAATAGAGTCTATTTCTTTGCTTTATTGAATATCTATAACAATTAATGTTATATAAATAATTTGAGATCTTAAACTAGATTAGATTCTATTTGGCTAGTTTTCATTAGAATTAAAATGTCCAATAACTTTATAAAATGACTGATGTAATGAAAACTGGCCAAGTTAGATCTAATCTTATTTTAAATAACATTAATTGTTATAGATATTCAATACACCAAAGAAATATACTCTATTATTTGTTCATAACGTTATTTGGTTCCTATACATACATATTTCAATTTTCCATAGAACTTGGCACTCATTTATATCTCCATCCTTTTTACGGCGAAGTCCATAGACAAGAATAATGTTTGTATGGAACTTGGCTTTCCATTTTTACATATTTTATGTTTTTGGTGGAATTTTCTATTAAGCTGGCGGGCGGTCGGCTTGTCACTTGACACATTTCGGGCAGGCACTTCAAATTAAGTTAAAATTTAGTTACTACCTACTTATCTACTTAATACGTGTAAACCAGCCCTTAATATAGAAAATGACAAATTTTTGACAGGGAGTCAATGACCGCTACCGCCATGTTTCGCCGAGTATAGTATAACGAAAAAATATCTCCATAAGGTAGAAACTAACAGAGATCTATAATTTTTTTTTGTTACAGTTGCCTTCGACTGTGACTTGGCAGTTGATTCGTGAGAAATTCAGTGAGTGCGGAGACGTGAAGTATGCGGAAGTGACTGCCCCGGACACCGCTGTGGTACGCTTCCACAAGGAGTGGGACGCGGAACGAGCTATCAGTATCCTTTGTTTGAACACTACGAATGATAAAACCTAAGGAAACGTAACTCCCATACTAATACAGTTTTAAATTTGGTTCCATTCGAACTGTCATGTAACGTCAGCCTTTATACCGCTCAAGGTCACCTAAATATTGCAAATGTATGAAAAGTGAACCTAAGGTACACTTTTTTGACAAGTTTTTTGAAGCTTTTTTTTGACGGAGTTACTCTTCCTTAGTTTTTATTATTCGTAGTTTGAACATCATTAAGTCTTTATTTGGGACCTGTTTCATGATTACTCAATTAGGAATATACCTTAACTACTAGGTAAAAAGAGTAACTAAACTCCATTTAAGCTTTTCGAAACAGGTTCATTAAGTAATTATTGTTTGAATCTATGATTAAAAATATTTACTTCCAAATTAACTATAACAAAAAAGTCAAATGAAAGCAAATGGGTTTTTTATGTAAAAGTGCATTGTGTGAAGAGTGTAATCAACTTATACTCAATCAATGACGATTTTCTATATAAAGTGTTATTGATGGCTTTGATTGTATGGAATTAAATTTTATTTCCTTAATTTTTGCTCAGAAATGTTTGACAGGACTCGCATTGACGGCAGAACTATCGACGTGCGCTATTTCTAAGGACATGTGTGGTAAGTCAAGCAAATAACATTTATAATAATATCTTAGAGTAAAAAATTTAACCTTGTCGCAAAATTCGAATTCGGTTTTCTGTAGTCTTTCGTCCAGATTCATATTAGCCACAATCTCAAAGTCGAGCGTCATAAAGTAAATCGTGAACAGTGTTTCTGTGAAATGTGTCAGCAACAGTTGTATTAATAATGTTAGTATTAGGTAGTCTATTATAACGGACATTGGTTTTTTAGAAAGGTTGAAAAAGGATCTCTCAGTAAACCAATGGGATAAGTCATTTAGGTAACGATCTCTATCAATGATTATGTTATTATGAGAAAATGATAGAAAATTAGTAGGTCTGAATTGGTTTGCCGTAAAGTTGACTATAACCTCGTGAGTTTTTTGGAAGCCGAATGATGGTTTCGTTTTAGAGTGCCACTTTTTATTATTATACCAATCGTTATGTCGCGTTATGAGATAAATGGTTAAAAAAGTACGACCATTAGCTGAAATTGACTTGGGAATAACTTAACATTGGCTTTCCTGGAAGTAGAATTACTGAATTTTTAGCGTGTGCTGTCATATTTTACATTTTCATAGGTACTGTGTGTTTTGTATTTCTTTTCTGACTCGGTGGGTTCTTACGTAGCCTTAGGATAGTTGACACATTGTAATCTGTCCACGGTTCCACTATTTATGTATATGGAGTAGGTCTAAAATTGCGTTCCGAAGTACCCGATGATGTGTGGGTTGAATCTATGTACCACGAGTCTCGACGATGCAGTGCGGAATTCATACTTTTATGAGAGTAGGCCACTTTATTTCCGCTGCCCCATGTACGTAATCTGTAGCACCTCCATGGACGCTGCCCCCCTAGGATACTGCCGCCCCATAGGCCGTGGCCTATAATGGCCTATTTATGAATCCGGGGCTGCGACCATGTGCTCCATATTATTAGTCATGTTCTCGACAAATCTTTTTCGGTAGATATGACGCCCGTTGTAAATTGTTATGGTATTTTTTTTTAGTACAATTGAAATGTTTTTGTGTTTGCAGGATTGTATCGAAGTCGGTTTTGGTCGGAAGCTATTCATCGTATTTGTCACAACTGCTGCGTAACGTATTTTTAATATCGTCCTTCTTTGACTTAACTTTGACGAATATTGTATTAGGTTAGGTTTAATATAAATTAAGCTTTTGATTCACTATCGGTAAAATATTCTGTATCCACTAGGTAGAGCAGCGTAGAATGTTGGAAGTTCAAATCTTCTTAATGCCGGTCTTCTTTTCTCGTTTTTATGTTATTGCTAGACGTTTTCCGTACCAGTACATAGAAAGAGAATTTTTGTGACGTGGATTATTCGCAGGTGTTAACGAATGTAGAGACACATTTTATGCTAATATTATCTTAATAAAATATATGAATAAAGTAATATGAAGTGAGTTTGGCGTATGTTCGTTTTTATTTTAATATTCATTGACTACCATTTTAAACATTCCTTTCTAGATATTCGGCTATCTCAAACCTAAAATTATATTTGGTTTTATTGTCTACATACATTGTATAAGTATTTCATAAGTACCACGTCTGTTCTGCAAAATGTCACGGTCATGGAAAATTTGAAGTGATGGTATTTCTCAAAAGTTTTGCCGTCGATAACATGCGCGTCACTAAGAAGGGGCGTACCACATCTGTGTGCGATTGCATCTGATTTTCTTCGAGGAGGCGTCTCATTCTCGGAAGCAGTGAGTTCAAAAGTCCAGATTTTTGGGCTTAAAAGCGGTATCCTTCAAGTAATTTTGCGATTGATCTCTTAAGCTTATGTAGTAAGTGCAAAAAATGGATTTTGACTTGCTTTTGCCTGTTTAACGTTGGTCTCCCTTTTAACTTTATATAAGCGACTACTCCGTCGATTGTAATGGAATTCAGTTGACTATTTATGGCTTGGAAGATCTTTGGACTTTATTTTATACAAATTTTAACGACTAAGAAAACTTATCTCGCTTGATGGACCCTCACGAAGCGAAAGAAGTTTTTTTTTTTTTAAATGTTTACGAATTCATTTTGCATGGTGCGAGTTTTGATAGCGGACTTACGGGCCAGATAAGTTTGGGGGCAATCTGCATGCATTTTAGTAGAATCCAATCCTAACAGATCAATCTGACACGACAATGTCGTCTTAGCGAGTGTAAGGGGATATTGTCTTTGGGAGGAAGATTGATACTTCAAGTGAGAAGATTTGAGCCCCTTGAAATATTCCCTTCTCTGAGACGTACTTAAGTATAACTCTGTAGATGTGTTAAAAGGGAGTCTTTCTCAATTTTTTAATACGGTACTGTCATAAGTACATTATACAGTCTCTGCCGTGATTGCAACTGAATCGCCCTTTGGATTTGGCGTTGTTTATGAAGAATGCATTTTTCATCATTGTTGGGTCCATCACCATGAGTCTCTCGAAGAATACCGCTACTACTTCGCTTGGACCTATTTAGCTCTATGGTAAGTTCCTGTCATCGCATATCGACCTACTTGGGTGTGCATGGTACGTGTCTTTGGGTCTTACAAAACCTTACAAACTATATTATTAGCTCAAAAACAAGGTTTAGGTCGAATTGTCTCTAACGTTTCTTGTCCCAGATTTTCAAATGTTTATTACTTGCTGGGTTGGCAAAATACCTGAACTAATTATCGCGGATTCTATTGTTACCTATTGCAAAATCTGTGTTTTAGTCGAACCCTAAAAGTTTCGTTATTTTTTATATCTACTCATTTATAATTCAATGAAACAAATATCACATTCGTTTGACTCGTATTAGTTAGCTTACTTTAGACTTCAGTTAAATCAGAATTTATCTTTTTACACATTTGACCTCCAATATTAATTGGATTACTAATAAAATATAATTTAGTGTCAAAATTTTGTTCATATCTCAATACATATTTTACATAATTAATTAAAATTACTTATTTCATCTCTAATTAAAAACTTTTAGTGTTCGACTGTCACAAGTGTATTTCCAAATATTATAGCTTTTAACATTTTTCAGATACATACAATGGATTCATTTAAAGTCATATTATTGTGACTTACTGAAAGTACGGCAGAAAGAACATTTCAAACTATAAAGGTATATTTTTATTAAAATGTAATTATATCACCTATTATAGATCAGTTAACTAAAGCTGGCACGTTCACAGTGCTGTCACTTATGCAATTTCACTATACAGTATGTTTAAAAATATAATATGTTTGCATCATGATAAAAATTATCGTATAATCTGCGTACGATAATAGTATGCTATCGTACATCGTACGTACGCACAAAATTATCGTATATGTACGATAATTATCGTACGGTTCCGAACGCTGGCCGCTCGCCGATCACACGTTACCGACTTGTAACATCACACTGTATTTATAAACAGTAGCATATGAAAAACAATAACTGTCCCCTTCACGCTCATAAGATAGACGCGCGCGAGAAAGACGGGCAGACTTTTTATGATGCGTATGCAGTACGACGTCACGCCACGCGCTTATTCACAGACACTACACAAGCGCAATGTTTAAATGTGTTGATCGTGCCAGCTCTTGCTAACTGACCTATACTTAGTTTTTACTTTACTTCAATGTCGACTCATGTGGTATGTATGTGGTATGTATGTATTTATGTTAATTTTAATTCAGCTATGATCCATACGGCTTTTTATATACCTTTTTTTCTTTGCAGATAACCACCAGGCACCATTCAGTTTTGTTGAAAGAACAAGGCTGTTTTGCGCTAGAGGAAGGAACAAGATATGATACGAGGTAACTTAATATATTTATTTTATTTGCCTTTGTTTTTTATTATTTAACAGACTAACTTAATTCCAATTAGTTACTATGTACTCAGTTTTAAACAGATTGTTGGTTGTACCAGTGCCCGTCAATATAACTAGCTATTTGACCGAACTTTGCTCGGTATTCGATAAAACATGAATAAAATGTCATTTTCTAAAAGTGATTTCTAGCTAGATCGATTTATCGCCCCCGTAACCCCCTATATACTAAATTTCATGAAAATCGTTGGAACTTGGAGCCGATTCCTATATACAAGAATTGCTCGTTTAAAGATACGTATAAGATATTGTAGTAGATTGTTTTGAATTGTATGACATTCATAGATACTATCTGCCGTACTCAGAGACTAATCTTAATTGCTTAGCTGCAATTAACTGAATATTTAGACATAAGCTCCATACTTTAACTGACAAACACTTCATTAAATTGAAGTTTAATCATTATTAAATGTTTTTAGTGCGGCCGTGTGTGTAGTTTGTATTTTTATGTGCAGGTACTAGGTAGCAACTGGCGAAAGAAGAGGACACGGTAAATAGAACAAATTTTTGTAATAATCAATAAACTTTTTATAATACTACTAAACATTCGTTTTATTGAAATCCTAAAAGTAGAATGCTTAATCATTTAAAAATTGCAATGCTTAGAAATTATAATGACAAAGTATTTTTGCTTTTTATTTATTTCTGTTATATTTTAAAAGAAAACATCCTAAATTTTTTTTTGTAGTTTTCTATGTATGTAGTTTCTAAGTTCTCTCTTTCTAAGTCTATTAGTTCCTAAGACAGAAGTAAGCTCTTGAGGCTTCCATAGTTAAACAAATAGTTGTCTTCATTGTAACTGCAATAAATTCCACTATAGATAATATTGAGCTTCCAATGCATAAATTGATTACACCGCCGCTTCGCACTGAAATTGATATATTATGCTATGTTAATTAGTATAATATTATTGCTCTGATCATAACATTGTCTTAAGGTGCATTCTCGACTCATGTTTTTAATTAATGCTTAATGCTTATTTAAGCTTAATGCTTAATGCTTATTTACGCTTGTTTTGCTGCTGCACTGCTTTACATACATAATATTTTAACAGGAAAAGTGGAAGAGCAATTTGGAACTCTTTGTTTGCAAAGTCCCTACAACGCAAACCCTGACGAAGCAGTTGAAACGGTCCAGCGCCTACTGTCTACAATTACCTTAATCTGTAATGTAAGTAAATTAGCAATACTTACGTAAAATATCATAAAAGCTGAAAATGATGTCTCTAACTATTCTCACTTTCGGAAAAGACGTGATATTAATGGTCAATTTATTTACTCCCCGTATGGGCTCGTAATCCTCGCGATCTTTATAGTATAGGTCGAATTCGCAAGAGTTGATGCATTCGCAGTCTCTGGAATGAGTAGGAATATCTTTGGGATAATGAAACTCTTTTCTTGTCTGCTCCGTCGCAGCTAGAGTAACTATTTCTCGTCGATATTTCAACACGCATAGAAGTTCTTGGACGTAACATACTCGTTCGTGGCCTAAAAATACAAATTAATTAATTCATTTTTCAAAATCGGTAAAACTATCCGTGTATAACGTGATATGGTCGCATCACAATGACATCATCAAATCAGGTCTATCATTTTGATAGATTTTACAGTTTTCAAGTACAAGAGTACGGAGATTGATGTCATTAATTGCAATTTTGGGAAACATACTTAAAGGCTTATAAAAATGTGGAACGCATCCGCATAATTTTTTAATCATATTTATACGGCACTCCAATATGCAATGATTGTACGAATATACCGGATATCTATTCCCGCGAGGCTCGGTGGTAAACCTGGAAATATATAAATAAATACGTATTGTTAACAAAGAGTTCTATGAGTAGGGTGTATATCCATTATCCATACTAATATTATAAATGCGAAAGTGTGTTTGTCTGTCTGTTACCTCTTCACCCTTAAACGGCTGAAACGATTTTGATGAAGTTTGTTATGGAGATAGTTTGTGTTCCGGGTACTTTTCATCCCGGAAAAATGTACGGTTCCCGCATGATAAACTCATCATCTCTCATCATCATCTCATCTCTCATCAACATCTCATCTTGTTAAAACTAAAACAAGAACCAAATTTTTCCCGTCTCTATTAACTAACCCAAAATCGTATGCGTGTTATCACGTACCTGCATTTCCTAATGCGTAGTGATTGGTGTCTCAATTCCTCTGATATTCTGGTACTCCATACAGATAGACCGAAGGACATAATACCCTCGAAATCAAAAGTGAAAGAGGGCGTCGTTCTTATCGGTGCTTCGTCTGGACTATGTATGAAAACCTGGAAAATTATAATTCAATATTTAAAAGTACCGTGACCTAAATGGAAAAAAATATTATGTAGTTCCGAGCGATTTCAAATAATCAAAAATAATACAAGCCTTATAAACTTTTGCATAATTATTCAACTCGACGAAGAAATCTTTATCGTATACGGACAAATCAATGTTTCTTCTTTCGTATCGCAGCGAATCGTTCCAATGCCTGGAAAACAAAAATTCTTTTCAAAAAACAGAGCGACGAAAATATTATTGAACAATTTACATGTTATGTGAATTGTGTAGATTTTTTTATCTAGCTAGGTAGGATTAAAGAGCTTTGAATCATCAAGTTCTAGCGAATCAAGTAAATGTCCTGTAATATAATTACTTACTCTGGCTTATCAAATATTGCGACATTCGAGTTAATTATATGACACATTCCCATTTCCGTCATGGCTGCGTCTACCAAGATGGGTGCTTTACGGTTCGCGTGCAAACTATTTCCCATTAATCTAAACATTTTCGCTGCTACTAACGCGTACTCTCTCGGGTTAATAAGCTGAAAACGATATTTATCTCAAGGCACACTGAAAAATATTTTTTCACGACTAGAGCAAAGGAAAAGGTTTTAGTTTGCGGAATGTATGAAGGCTTGTTTACTCTATCGTAGCTCCTTAACAACTGATCAAAATTTCATTTATGATGTCTGTAAATTCGTAATAATAAAATATATTTTTTCGTAGAAGTACCTATACAAAATACTTTTTTTATAGAGCTAAATGTATAACAAAGCTAAATTAATATGTGTTAAATAAACTACTATTCAACGATGGTCTATAACTACCAATAACAGCTAGTCAATGAAGCTAGAAAAAACCTATTGAGCAATAAATATTTCACCGGTAGAAGTTCCTTTGGTACTTTTAAATCAAAGTATTCCAAGGTATCCATTGCGCTCTGTGAAACTGCCCACAAATAACTGTCCAAGTTTAAACCGGTTTTCTCAAATGTTTCACTGAAACAAACGTCAAAGTTAATACAAATACAAAGTATACGTATCGCGAATCGGATTATATAATCATGAAACTCGAGTGTAAAATAAAAGTAAGCTGGTGTTCAAGTTTTGTCAAAGTCTCGGAGAAATCGAATGTTTGTTGAAACAAAAGTTCGTTATGAAACCTTGTTTAACACACGCGAACTCTTCGTTTCGTTGCCAGGTTTATTTACACTTGCTATTTGAAACTTTATGTGAATTAGGAGATGAAAGTAGTAAGCAGGTAGCTTACTTTGTAACTAGACAAGTAAAATATTCAATTTTTTGTATACCTACTATAGTTTCTTTCGATATTATTATAATTTAAAATAGTTATCTCAAATAAAATGTTGATTTTAATACAGTATCTGTATTAACCTTTAACTGGTGATAAGCGGTCTCACAGGCCGAATGGCGTCAGTGAAACGTCTTTTCACCCGCTTCCCCGCACCCTCCGGGTTTGAACGTCTGTGTAGCTTCGAGTTTGGTTGTCCCCGCGCCGTAGAAGGAGACAGTTGCGTCGGACTAACCCAAATCGATAAGTTAAATGGACGCAAAGTTCAATAGCGGCCTGTGAGACCTTACGTCACCAGTAGCGTAACTTTTTTACGTTACATCGCTTATTGAATTTTTTCACTTTTTACATCTATTATTTACGATGGATAATTTGGGTCATCCGAACAAGAAGCGAAAGGAATTGGGAGTCAGAAATGAATTGTTAAACCGTAGAAAACAGCTTTCATTATCTGAAATTCATAGAATAGGAGAATGGTAGGCACAAGGATTCCATTGAACCAGAAGCCGAAAATAGTACCGAAAATTACATCCCAGAGCAAAGTGATCATGATTCAGGAACCGAAGAGAACGACCAAGGTTACATCGATCAACAAATCAGGAGCCATGGCAAGAGAATCGGCAGGCAGGAGAATCAGCCTTCAGAATTAGTGAAGTTTGACCATTGTCAGTTTTGTGAAATGATAGCTGTGATTAAAGGTTTTATTTTTTCAGTTGATTATTGTGTTAATTTTATGGAAAAAGTGTTACTGTTTGTTTTATATTAATTATAATTTTATAAAACACATTATTCATCCCGCTTCTAATTTTCATGATTGTAAAGACTGTTCTCATTGTAACATCAAAGTTCCTTTTAATGAATTGATTCACAATGTACAAAATGCTTTTATTTTGTCCTACACTAAGTTATCAAACTATTCATGAACAGAGCTGTAAGCCAATATACTTAATTTCTATGCAATAGACCCTAAAACGGTAGCGGCCTCTCAAACCGCTCGTCACCAGTTACGTTACGCAAAATACATGTCACCAGTCAAAGGTTAAGGCTGCTCTCGCGAAAAAAGCGTGCAGATGAAACCACTTTTCATCGGCATTAACAGAGAAATTATATCTGAAAAAAATAATTGTAATCTACATGATATGATACGTAACGTGGTTTTGCCATATTTTTTCTATCGGTATCACATAATAAAGAAATAAAACACCAAATCACCTCCAAATCGTAGAATGAAACCACTTTACTCCTTCATTATTAATCAAAAGAATATATAAAAAATATCTACTGCTTTGCAATACATACGTTGATAACTTGGTTTTTTTACTTTTTTGAAATATGGATTATATTAAGCCTTAAAAAGGTTTTTTCTCCTATTTCATCCTATCATGGACGCGGCGAGCGTCGTAAACGCCACCGTACAAGGCGCGCTGTTATGAATGTTATTTTAATGTCATTTACGTCGATATTCGCACTGATAGACAATCGACCTGCTAATTTAGGGGATAGAGGGCCCTTAATGAGTTTATTTCAAATTTAAAATAAAGTATAAACTATATAAAACTAAAAAGTTTCTTATGCATAATTGAACGAAACTTTTCATGCACTTAAATTTCTTGTACAATGTGCAGTTAATTTCTTATACATTGATGAATTTGAATTTTAAGTTCAGTCGCTTTGTTGCTCAGTGTACCAATCCATAGCGGGATTTGTCTCAATTGAAACTACACGTGTGCAAAGTTGAAGTTCAACAATTTAGTTCAGTCAGTTGGAAAATTCTATTACCAAACTTTACTGTTAGTTTAGATCCTTAAGCCTGTGATATATTGAAGTTGAGGAATATTTACCATCTCAAAGCCTAAAATGAATCACCACGAGGGGTAGAATTTTGTGATTTGCGACGCAGAATTTAGTTTTTTGTACTAATACTAGACGTACTACAGAGATATAATTACGTTGATTTTGTTTGTAAATATTATCTTATTTGTAGAAATAGAATTAAATAATGACAAGAAACTATTTTATTAGTGCTAGGTAAAACAAAGCATTTTATTTGAAAGTAATAATTACTTGACGACTAAACTGATGTATGATGTATCCGGTCTGTACAGGGGGCATATTGTGATAGCTGGGTAGGATACGTTCCAGTCGAAATAGTTCATTTCCACACTCACTACCGTTGGAGCCGTCTGAAAAAGAATAATATCATTTGCCATTAGTTGCTTTCGCTAGAAGATACTTAGAGGCTTATGTATCTTCTGGCGGTTCAGCCAATTTTAACTAACTAGAACGCGTTTGTTGTTTTGATAATTCACGACAATACAATATTGTAGTCATACGGTGACTGAAACCTACTCAAGCTTAAAATGTTTTAATTTTTATTGAAATATCAGAATCTAGTATTGACTTACGTAATGCTATTTCATATCAAGTCTCAATTGAAAAAAAATTTTTGTTACTAAGATCATTGCAATTCTTGCCTAAAACATTCATCTTGTACAGCTCAGCGTGAATATTAAAATTAATAAGGTGAAGCTTCGTCTCTTAAACTAAATTTGCTCAATGTGGGCGATTAAGATTAAGTATTTAATCCATCAAGCCCCGTAAGGCCCATATGGGCCGCGATAGCAAAAGATTTCCAGGAATTGGCGATCGACGGTTAAATTAATTATTATATGACTTTCGCTATATCAGACAATAAATATTAATCTCATTTTGGCTCTATTTGTCGAAATATAAAATTTAAATATTAGCTGCGTCATCTTACTTTCTTTTCAATGTTAATATCCATTTAGAAAAAATGTTTTGTAAAATATATACTTAAAAAAATATATACTTACGACATATCTCCAGTATTGCATACTGAGTAGTGAAAAAGCGAATACTACACAGCATATGAAACTAGTTAGCCAGAATAACCTGTAATAATATTTTCTAGGTTACTATATTATTATGTTATGAATAATAGATAAAAATTATCCACTGTTTACAATTATTATTATTAAAATATAATAATGGCAGTCAAATGTAATAAATCCAAGTAAATTGTAATGATGCTGTATCTGTCCCGTTGCAAAACCTAATTTTGCTCGGAACTTTCCCAGTTTGTTTGTTATTTAATCAGCGTTAAACAGGGTTAAAGCGATTACTGTGAAATTTCATATTTCGGCAGCTTGAGGTCTTCGCGTAATAGACCTATTAGGCAGGTGCCTAACCGAGTACGTAATTTTCAAGGTACCTGGGATCCAGGGTTAAAATGTTTTAATTTTTTACTTGCCTTTCCATGTAATTAATTCTACCTTCTACCAAGTATGGTATCGTATGTGTAGTGGAGTGTTTCAGTTCCTTTTGTAAACATCCGTAAACTTTAGCCTTCACATTCCGACTTTTTTTCCCTGCTCTTAATTTTTGTATGTTTTCTTGTTTTCTAATTTTAACTTTTTCTTTATACTCTGCCATCCTGCATCGGCTAAGAAGCAATCTAAACTTTGAATGAGCAATAGTCGAACGAGCTCATGCATATAAAACATGAAATTATGTTTTAACAAGGCTTGTAAAGGTACTAAATTATTTAAACCTAAGTCAAAATAAATTAGTGTTTCATAAATCAATGGAGGCGTTTCAATAATTTTATAAGTACTGCATTTTTTTGTTTTCGAAAGTTCATAGATATTTTAAATCTTTGTGTAGCACTCAGCTATAAAACATTTTCCCCCAACAAAGTAGGTTGCGACACATGTTAATATAAGACGATTTCATTTTCATGCATATTTTTTTAGAAACTAATAACTACACAATATTTAAATAAACTTATAATTACAGGAATCTAACATATTATATGAAAAGTTTAATTAGTTCCGTGTAACTCAGTGACTGAAGTTAGCTGGAGACTGGAGTAAATCTTTGTTCCCTATCCCTATGGAATAACTCTTACTAAAAGACTCTTGAAATTTTTAGAAGAAATAAATGTAGAGACTCCATACATTTTTGTTGGTACCGGTTGTTCCTTCATTTTTATTTATTATTGTACAGACGCTATTATATTCCTATAATGACCCTTTTCTCCTGTAACAATAAGCCTTTTCAAATATTTTGATGGAGCGCAACGCTTTGTGCCTATAGTTATGTGGTAAATTACTGTGATTTTTTTGTATTCAATTATGAACTCTTTATTGTACACACCACATTTAACATTTATATAATCTAGTGAGTTAAGAGGCTTCTGAAATAAGTTACATAGATTCGTACTACTACTTTAGCGACAGATGATGAAATATAATATGTATTATTTACCAAATACATACAATATACCTACATACACATAACTCGACAAGATAAAGCACGAAGAATAACATATAAAAACCTTACATTATAATAAAAGGTACATTATCTCCATCGGCAATCTCGAAGTGGACCCATAATAATTTGATCGCGATTTTGCCTCGACATCAGACATGCCGTGTTCGTTAGATATAGAGATCAACTACGATAATATGGCGCGCCCCTCCAAAATTCAAAACAACTTTGAAGTGCGTTGTCAAAACGTTTGAAGTGCGTTGTCTTGCGCGGTAGGCTAGTTATGATTAGTTGACCAACAAATCTTGGTAATAAGTGACATTAACAGAAATATTACGTGTACTGTGATTGGTTGAATACTTACTACATACAAACTCTTTCATAAGGATGTGACTACACACATTGAAACAGTCATTTGGAGGGGCGCGCTATGTTATCGTAGTTGATCTCTACATAACAATTATATATAATTATTACATTATGTTTGTTGTTATTATATATAATTATTACAAGATTGTCAAACACAATCTTTTAAGGTACCTACCTGTAGTTTCAACCTAATTTCAAAAGCTCTACAAAGAAATCGTCCCTATATAAAACGTCTAGATTCTGGATTCGATTTGCCCTCGTCCGTTTTATAAAACAAAGAATTCCTCAGGATTACAAACTACGAGGGATGAAAGTGTAATAAAGGTGAATAAGTGTAGTTGAAATAAAATTCTTGCTTGTAATCGTGAAAGTTACTTGTTTGACGTGATACGTGTGATTCTATTACGATGCCAATGCAAAAAACGTTTTAGGATATTTGCAAATACTATGATTTAAAAATTTTATGATACGAATAATTATATTTTTGTACCTTACTAACACGCTGAATAATAAATCTGCTAAGTATAACGAAGTATTTATTTCGTAAAAATAAATATGGTACAATCAACACCGTTAAATTATCTACAAACCGTACTTATTTAACCATAATTTTCAGAAAAAGCTATCAACAAAGTACAATGCGTCGGAAGAAACAGCCGGGAAATCATATGTTATTATTATTTTTAACAAAAAATTAAAACCGACTTCCAAGGTAAAAACAATATTAATAGCATCCTTATAATATGAACTAAAAAGTATTAAATAATTTTTCCTATCTAATATGTAGTGCCTTTTCCCGAATTCGGCTAAACTTCAACTATTTCTGTACTCAATCTTCATCATTTTGAAGTCGGTGCCAGTTCCAAAAGTTTCAAATTTTCTGTCAAAGAAATAAAGATTCAGCTATATCTGGTACCGACTTCAAAATGATGAAGATTGAGTACAGAAATAGTTGAAGTTTAGCCGAATTCGGGAAAAGGCACTACATATTAGATAGGAAAAATTATTTAATACTTTTTAGTTCATATTATAAGGATGCTATTAATATTGTTTTTACCTTGGAAGTCGGTTTTAATTTTTTGTTATTTTTCAGACGAATCATTCGGTTTCTAGTGCGAGTTGAAAATTGTAAATTTTTAGCAATTTATGCAAAACCCACATTTCAATATTTAATTTTTATGGTTGCTGTAATTTGATAAATGTTACCTGGTTTTCCACACAAGTAATTAAAAAGAAAAAAGGCAGAAATTGTGCAAATTCAGTAGGTATCAAAAAAGGTAGAAATCGTAACAAAATAAATCTTAAAATCTCAACGACTTATGATCATAATATATTATTATGATTATAAATTATAATATGCAAAATTTATATGAGCCGTTGTCTTTTGGAAGGCCCTCGTAGTGGTCTCGTGCCGGTACCAACTAGTTTGGACCCTGCACCAAACTCAATACTGTACATGTAAATGTAAAAAGGGCTGCAGGAAGGCGGGACTCCATTGTTCCCCAATATGCACATCATGCGAAGGGCTGTGTAACAATGTTGAGCCCCGAGAAGACAGCTCTGACATAGACGTAGAAGAAACTGAAGAAAGAGAAAGAGGTATGTTGGACCCTTCAAGTTATTTTATAGTCATTCATCTCTCCTTGATATATGATATGTGCCTCACAAATCAGACCCTGAGTCAGGACCCGATGCCATCGAAGAACCTCAGTACGATGCGGAAGGTATGTTTAATCTCACAATCTATTTTGCAATCTTCATCTCTTCTTGATAAATGACTTAACTTTAAACTTTTATTTCCCAGAACAAGCAGAACCAGGACTCATCGTTATCGAAGAACCTAAGCCAGGGCCTTCCAAAAGACAACGGCTCATATAAATTTTGCATATTATAATTTATAATCATAATAATATATGATCATAAGTAACTAGATTTTAAGTTTTATTTTGTTACGAATTCTACCTTTTTTTGATACCTACTGGATTTGCACAGTTTTTGCCTTTTTTCTTTTTAATTACTTGTTTGGAAAACCAGGTTACATTTATCAAATGACAGCATCCATAAAAATTAAATATTAAAATGTAAAAAGTGGGTTTTGCATAAACTGCTAAAAATTTACAATTTTCAACTCGCACTAGAAACCGAACGATTCGTCTGTAAAAAAAACTAAATATTTGTAGAGAATTTCAAGTACTTTAATTTCTGTAAACAGACCATTTACCAAAAGTTAATAGTTTTCGAGTTTTAAGCAAAAAACCGGAAAAAAGCAAAAAAAAGAAGGTTTTTTCTGGTTTTTTTAATGTTGCGTCACGAAATTTTGTCCGCAAACCTCAGATTCGGATTTAGCACCCCAAAACACACATGGAATGAAAAAATCAGGACTACCCCAAAACTTTCCTAGCAAAAATACAATTTAACTGAAGTATTTGTAATAAGCTGCGAGCGGGTTCCCGCTGTGTCTGAACAAGCACTAAGTCCACCATCTGCCTTTTTTCTCTGATGGTATACTAAAAAGTGTTAGAATTTCATATAATGATTGTATAAATTACCTGATACTTTGGAAGCGGCTTGTCTCAACGGGCAGCAGTGTTTTGATGTCAGCGGACCCACTAAAAATGCCTTCCAAGTAAACCCAGCGGCGCTGCACGTCAATCCATACGTCAAACAACGCGTTTATACGATTGAGCTTCTCTTCCCAGGTTAATGCTTCCTCTTCGAATACCTAAGAGAGCATATTATACGTAATAAATTTAGGTATGTCATAAAAAACCGATATATTTAATTTTGAAAATATTTGTTATTGCATCGGACGGACTCTAAAACTAATAATTTTAAAGAAATTAATTACTAAAAAACAAGACACTAAGGAAAGCGAAACCAATTTCTGCGCATTAACTATATAGATTACTAGCTTGGATATAAATTACTGTACCTTGTAATAAGGAGATAGTTTCATAGCAGCAACACTGTTAATGTGCTCCTTAACTTTGTTGAATAGGTCATCCCAACCACGGATGATCTTGCATTTGTTCTGATAGTTGATCAAATCCAATTCGTAGCTCTGCCACGCTTCGCGAACCTGATCATAAAAGTTAGGTTGATAAAGGGTATATAAAATATATCATATTATAACTATACAAGTTTGGGTTTGACGTCAATAGCACAGTCAAAAAAGCAACTTATGGGTGAGGCCGCCAATTTTTGCTGATATGACGCAGAAAAATTTT